>JAOXJJ010000001.1:22318506-22330728 GCA_025769935.1 Phoenix roebelenii | reverse complement strand
ATCAATCTTCGTGAGTTATTTCACTTATTCATAGACAAATAAAAAAACGAAACAAAAATGATACCAAACAGGCCCTTGATTTTTCCGTTTGATAAAGTCCCTCTTTTTAAAAAGCCGCACCATAAAAATCCTATTCTTTCACAAGCTTTCGCATAACCTCTTTGATAAAAATCTCTCCTTCCACTAACTGAGTAATATCAAAAATAATCTCACAGAGAAACAATCAAAGGAAACCCAAAATGCACAAAAGATGCAACCAAAATTCCATCCATCCAATAATCAAACACCTACCAGAACCCAAATAAATCTAGTCAGTAAAAGATGGAGCAATTGGGCGGTGGTGAAGCGAAAAGATGGCACTTAGTTCTTAGTTGTTACCAGAGCCGGAAGTGATAGTGGAGTGGAGCAAGGAGACGGCGGTGTTGACGAAGAGGGGGTCGCGGGAGAGGGAGAGGCGGATGATCCAGTTGGCCGCCTGGAAGAACCAGAAGCCACCGACGACGGCCATGAGCTCCGTGCGGCCGTTGAAGGCCATCTCGAACACCACCGAGACGGCCCACAGGACTAGCGTCGCCACGAAGAAGACCGCGGAGTCGGCGCTGCTGCCCCTCGCCATGGCTCTCGCTTCTCGCTCGCTCTCTGAGGCTTCGTTTGAGCATCTGCAGACTTTGATGCACCGCCATGCTTCTGGGATCTGCTCACCGGATCGTAGCTTTACGGTACTCGTGTTCCGTTCAGACATTTTTATGGTTTTGGATTTCTTTTCCTTAACAAAAGTTCCAAAACATTTGATGCACTATCGAAGACTTTACTAGCTTTATAATCCCATCTCTATATCAATTAAATGAATTGGAGAGAGAAAGCTCTTACCCCTTCAACATTAAAAAATAATATTAAAAATTATAAAAAAAAATCATGCTATGTAAACTAAAAGTTTCATCATTTGATTTATTATGAAATAAATGGAAATCGAGCCATCCAAAGTCTCAAATCTAAATTAAGATGATTGTAAAATAATTTGAATTTGATATTAAATATCATAAGACATTTAATATGAAAATTGCATTTGAATTTGAAATTTTGTAGTAATCCAGAAAAAAAAAAGAAAAAAAATATTTTATTAGAAACTGATTTCATTTAAAGCAATTAACTTTTTTTTTTCGAAAACCTAACCTAATCCAACCCAACCTTATCATAAAAGGTAACCTAAATCTTAAAAACCCACAAATTCTCACATTACCCCCCCATCTCTCAATTTTTTCCTAATTTCTTCGATCTGCCCTCCACAACAAGCTCTACTATAGTGACTAGACTCTCCTTCCCAACCATCACCATTAATCCCCGTCTCTCTTTGAACCTAACCCAACCCATCCTTATCATAAAAGCTAACCGAAATCTTTAAAACCCTCGTATTCTCACATCACCAGCTCTCTCTCAAATTTCCCCTAATCTCTTCATCTCCTACTCCTTTCTAGCATGATGTCTAATCTGCCCTCCACAACAAGCTCTCCTATAGTGACTAGACTCTTCTCCCCAACCATCACCATTAATCCCTCTGTCTCTCTTTGCCTCTAACCCATAAGGACCAATGCAGTGGCCAAAGCCTCCTCCTTAATGAGCAACAAGATGGTACTAGACCCCTCCCTAGTCTCTATCGCAACTAGTTTCCCATCTACCATAACTAGCAACAAAATTTGCTTCATGGAGTGGAGTTTTTCATGAGAATGATGCTTCATAGCACCACTCCATTCTCCAAGTACTAATTCTCATGGTAGTTAGGATTAGTGAAGTATAGAGAAGTCACATGGATGACAAAGTGGGTCTCTTGCTAAGAGTGGAAAGTGAAGTGGTGCCAGGAAGTTTTACTTTTTCTTTTCACAATGGCCTTAAGTCACATCAATACCACCAATTCACTTTTTTGCAATTATCATCATCAGGTATCAGGGACCTCCAATTCTAATTAGGGAAAAAACAGAGGAAGAGAGTCCACAATACTCACACTATCCATCATCATCAACATATACTCCAAAATTGTTGATCCTCCAACATCAATAATGACTTATGCATGTGTCAAATATATGGTGAAAGAGAAGGGCAATAAACCTTTTACATATTCTATTGAAAGCTAGATTAGGTTAGATGTTACTGAATTCTTGGGATGAAAGTCCTTGGTTGTGAATGGTGGAGGAAACTGAAGAGGTGGTGGGAGATGGACTAGATTTGGTTAGCAAGGAGCTGTGGAGAGGGTTTGGCCATTAACTTTCCTTCTCTTTATACTCTAATAGATTATGTAAATAAATTCAACAACCAAGTAACAAATTTAAACTTGATACTTTATAGTTTCATTTTCTGTCCATTTGTTGACAAGATTAGCCATGCATGAATATGCACTCAAAATATTTTCTTATTATTATGATTTCATGAAAGCATTAGATTAACCAAGCATGGCCTAGCACCTAAGAGTTTTCCTTCTTCCTGTAACTTACAGTGGACGGATTAGGAGGTGGTCCAATATGATCACACCAACTTATTAAGTATAGATTATCAAGGGTTTGTCCCAGATGGTTGATAATACCTCACTACAATTGAGCTAGCTCATGGGTGAAATTTTCCAATAATTTGGATCAAAAATCAGAAAAAAAAAAGATAATACAGAGGATGAGGCACCGATACGTAGTCACCCTAGGTGAAGCCTCTATAGTGATGGGCTGCAAATGAGGCCACCTAGTCGGCCGTGCTATTTATTTTTCTATGGATATATGTGGCTCATAATGGAACATTACGGTCTAAGAATCTGCAAACATTATATAACGGTGGGCTAGAACCCGCGTCGGGTCTCGACCCAAGATTCACTCTATCACCATGGTCAAATTATTTACGAGTAGAATACGATCTGCATAGCAACCAGCAGGGGCTGAACCTCGTCACGAAAATCCATAGGCATGATCAGAACCGTCCGACAAGCTGGATCCAGGGATGACGTGTACAAACTTACGAAGTTGCAACTTAGGCCTCACTGTGTGGCCCGGCCACATTGGTTTCAAAAATTAGGTCCATTCGCCTCAGGAGGTCCGGCGACCAGGAAAAATAGAAAAACTAATGAAGGACGGCTTCAACGGCCCCGGACGATATAGTGGCTTCTTCTGCTTACGATCTGCAGCGCCTCCAACTGCGGAGCAGCGGCAGCGGAAGACGTCGTCGTTGTTATTGTAATCTCCGAGATGGCGTCGAAGCAAATGGAGGAGATCCAGAGGAAGCTGGCAGTCCTCAACTACCCCCGCGCGAACGCCCCCGCCCAATCTCTCCTCTTCGCCGGCGTCGAGAGATACGCCCTCCTCGAATGGCTCTTCTTCCGGTACCCCCGGCGGCCTCCTTTCGAATATTCCCTTCTCTTCCACTCCATTCCTTTCTTCTGATCCGACTTGGGCTCCTCAAAACCCTAGCTTGCGGAGGCTTCTATGGCCCTTTTACTTGAAATGCTGCCCCAATTTTACGTCGATCTGCTCGGTAACCCAGTCTTTCCGAGCAATAGAGGACAAAAGTTTAAATTTTTAGGGAACTCGATCTGATTTCGCGCCGTTTTGTAGTGCATCTTCATCGACTATGGAAAATTATCTCAAAATTCGTTTTGCCTGTACTTCGCGATCCTTTACTTCGGCCCATTTCCGATCCAGTCCCATATGGTTCGTCTGGAACCCTAGTTTTCTGCGGCCATTGTTCTTCAAATGTTGTGCCAATTCGAACTTTGTTCTATTCTTTACATCTTTTTCCGAGCCATTTCTAGGATTTTGATCTAAGTTTCAGTCACTTCTTAGGATTTTAGTTTGTCATTTTTATGGCATTAAAATATATTTTTTTCTTTTTTCTTTTATCCCAACATTACTGAAATTGCGATATTGGATGCCAAGTACAAAGCCTAGCAACTTGAACACCGTGATGGTAACGCTTTGGCTCGTTGCAGGCTCCTAGGTGACAGATCACCCTTCACTCAACAGAATTGGCAAGGGGATAGCATGGATCGTGATGAGGAGAATACTCGAATCCAACGTAAGTCCCTTTTTCTTTTTTCAATACAAGCTGGTAAATTCCTGCTATTCACAATTTCTCTGTTACTTTCGAGCTGATTTTGCTATCACCACTGAGAACGTCTGTTCCTTATCATAGGCTATGGAATGCCATTTCTTTTGCCATCCAAGAAAAATTTTGTAAACCCTATGATTTTTTTGTTATTAAAATCATACATTGCAATCCATTTTATGATTATTAAGTTTTTCCCTGGAGAGAGGAAATGTATGGAGAGTGTTAATACTTTGTATTATAATGTGAGTGAACTTGTGCCTAGCCTAGTATGTCTCTTCAAGTCAAGCTGGAGTTAGGTAGGCCAGTACACGGCCATAAGTTTAGTTGAGCATATCATTGACTCTATTGGGTTCGGACCAGGTATGTCTATGATTACAAAATTTGGGATCTTGGATTTATTTGATAAGTTAAAAATATTGGGGTTTAATAGGCAAAAACACCCTCAAAAAAATCATGAGAATGTTGGCAATTTTGGCAATTTGTTTGAAGGGCAAGGCCATCTTTAGAGGTTTGCTGGTTCCGCTGGTTCATTCAACAGATCCTGCATGCATTTTTGCACACCCTATATGCATTTTGGCAAAAATTTGCAGAATTTAACCCACCTCTTCTTATTATTGTTTGAGAGTTAGGGCATGACTAAGTAAGAAAAGGGGATTGGTGGTGATATCTTCATGGAAGAACTCTAAGGTAGAGCTTATGGTAGCACATTAATTTGAGATAATCGACTCAGTTAGGGAGGGGTTATGATGTGAAAGGAGTGGGAAATTTTAGAGTAGGCTGAGTGAGGCAAATCGTCATACATATATATGCTGGTGAAAAACATGCTTTCTCCAAGTTTTCAACAATCAATATGCATACATGTTCTATATTTTTCTATCATCCTATTTTCTCTTTCAGGATATTGTTGTGAATAACCAAATACTTCGATGTTCACAGACTTGGCTGAGATAGCAAGCTTCTTGGGTATTACATCGTCAGTTGATACAGAAGCAATCCAAGTGAGTTAAATGATTTATTAGGAAAATAAGATCTTTCTCAGTTATTATTGCCACATCAGGGTTGAGATGTACTCTTGTTAGTTTCCTTTTCCATATAATTTTTGAATTTTCATAAACATTGGCGTATCACATGTAAATCTTCTTGCAACACTATCACTTGAATACACTTCTAACTAAACTTTTAATGTTCCTAAAACCATCATAAGTAAACTACAGAAGAGTACACATATAGTATAAATAGTTTTTCAGTTATATTACTGTTGTATTGCAAAAACTACAGGAAAGTCAATTGATTTGAAAATCGAATACTACAACAAGTCAATTGATTTATGACTTTCAGCACATTAACACTTCACTAGTTTTCTTGTTACACCGAGTCTATTGATTCATAAATGAATAATCTTTATAAACTACGTAGAATGTAATTGCTTTAACCATGTTGCTGTCTACATAAAATAATCATAATTAAATTCAAATTCTAGAATGCAGTGTTGCTTTTGTTTTTGAGGCAACATTGAATAGATATAGTAAGAAATCAAATCTCTTGTTTCCTTCTAATACTTGTCCTTTACACAGTGTGGTGCTGTTGTGCAGAAATTGTGAAGTAAATATTGAATTTGACATTAGTGGTCCATAGAATGAGTTTTCAAGCTTGTTACTAACTGTAAGATTATTCTTCTTATTTCTGCTGGATGCTAGTGGTCAATTAACATGTTATATCAATTGCAAGGGACTGAACTATAATAAACATGGTATGATTGTTAGCAGGTCCTTTAAGTGACATGGAGAACATTAATCTTCAGTCAGATGCACATGCAAAGAGGAGACTGGATTGTGAAAAGGGGTTATTGGGTTGGGTTCACAACAAGGAGGGATATGTGGACCTTTGATAATTAGGTTGGTTTTCTGGATTCAATTTGCTCTCTATCATGTCAAACCTAGAGCTCGGATAGTGAAACATTATTATGAGGAGTTATTAATGAAGTATAGAGCCCTATTATTTTCAATGGAGTTCTGCTTGACGAGGAAGTTTATATTAGCAAACAAGCGGTCATCCTGTGATGACTTTGATTGATTGAGGAAGGGAACAAAGAAATACTAAATTTTGGTGATGGGCAGCAAAAGGTTGCTTCCTTGTGAAGTCCTTTTATGTTTTGTGTTATCAGAAAAGGATGTTCTACAGCTGGAAAAAGATTTCTAATCATCTGATAACCTATAAAATCAAGGCCTTTTTGTAATACAATTCAAAATATCCTTTTGTAACCTTCTGCTAAAAAAAAGTCCTCACACCACCTACAAACCTCCCAAGAATTCAAGGAACAGAAAGGGTGCTTTCTCTTGCTTATGAAGAATAGAAAGCATGAATATCCCCTTGGTCTCATCTGGTAAGTTGAATGCAACTTTTGATGGTTTTTCTTTTGTCCCTTTCGCATTATGGCGATACATAGTTAGCTTGGGACCTTCATTAATATTTAAACAAGAGGATAAAGACTATGAAACATCATCTAGTAAGTGGGTTTGGTAGGAAATTTAATAACAAGAAAATTAATATTTTCATGAAGGCACAGTTTAGATGTGTATCAATGTGGAGCTGGATTACCTATGTTTGTGTTTGCTTCAAGATATATATATATATATATATATAGAATGAGGATCCATATTACCTTGATGGGGAGAATACTCAAAATACTGGAGTATTGGAGAAACCAGAGTATTTTGAAGCTTCACCATTAGAATTTATGTAGTTGTTTTTATGCTTGGTAAGGATATACTTAAGGGCCAATGTTTGAGA
This sequence comes from Phoenix roebelenii, assembly GCA_025769935.1. Classification (NCBI taxonomy): domain Eukaryota; kingdom Viridiplantae; phylum Streptophyta; class Magnoliopsida; order Arecales; family Arecaceae; genus Phoenix; species Phoenix roebelenii. The sequence continues at coordinate 22,323,858 of JAOXJJ010000001.1, read as the reverse complement.
TTTTTAATGTTTGCTTTAACATCTAGAATTTCTTTCATAAGTTGTTGAGCTCTCTCTTACTCTCATTTACACTCCCTGATTGCTCACTTCACATCTCCTTCCCATCCTTCTGCAATCAAGCTGTTGAATTTATTAACCATATTTTCCTACCTTCCTCTTCTTCTTAGGGCATATGCTTAAACTAAAGTGAGTGATAAAATTCAGAAATTATCCACCTTCACTTCCATCCATGTGGACTATTTGGATATCTAAAAGAATCAAGAAGCGCCTTTGACTTGCTTGGGATCAGTTGGTTCTAGCTCTTTGTTGGAGTTGAAGGAGGAAGCTCCATAACAAGATCTTCCATCGTAAATCTCGTCCTTCATAAATCCAACTTGCCTAATCTATTGTCAATGCTGGCCTTTATCTGCTCAATGAATAGGCTCTGCTCAATAGCTCTAAGCATTTTACAGATTTCTCTTTCTTTTGGTATCTCGTCTCTCCTGTTTTGCCTTTAACTTTGTAATTGCTCTGTCTCCTTCTCCACCTCTTATCCTTCCTATAACTTTATTTTTCTAGTAATATTGAGTGGGCTTTGTCCTCTCCTGCCCTTAAAAGAAAAAAAAGAAAATCTGATCCCGACCACTATGTCCCCCATCCAGCTCAACCCTTACCCCCTACTTTTCATATCCTAGGCCAGCCCCCTAATCTGCCTTGCCTGAACACTCTCTCCTGCCCAAAATCCAATCCATCTCTCCACATCTGTTATGACAATAACCAATACACCAAAAATACCTAGGTGTTAGAGGTATGTTTGACATAGGTCTTAATCACCTGCCTAGCACCATGAAGGCCATGCCCACCACAACCAGCCCATTATCAGCTCTACCTTCATCACCTTTTTACCACTACCTCCATCACCTTTTCCTCCTCCTCCACCACCTAACCACCATATCATCGTTTCGAACTCTGATGCCTCTTCCACCAGCAGCACCACTATCCACCTACGAGGACCACCAACATTGCTGCCACCTCAACACTATTACTGCTGCCATGCCACCAGGCTGGTAAATGTTGCATCATAATTGCTTCCGACAAAAGCATTCCCTTTAACATAATTAGATGGTAATCACCATCATAGAAGTTGCTATGTTATTAGAAATGCATTTGGTTTTATGTATGGAGGTGATCAAATTTTTATCAAATATAAACTAATAACCACTCTCCCCATTTTGATTAAATAGACATTTCTGAATAAGCATGTTACAATATCTCAGAGTTCGGATTCTTGTAGGAATTTTTCTTTTCCTTCTCATAGAGATGTGTTAACCATTTGCTTGCCTATGTTTATGAAAGAAACTTAAGAGTAATTTATATTTAATTCTCACTTTAAATCATGAAATAGTTGATGTCCGAATAGTGAAGTCTCATTTGCGTAATGCTTAGTATAATTTAGATAGTATGTTTATTCGATGAAGAAATGGTTATAACTATTCTGTCATAGTTCTATCTCATGATTAGTTTATGGACATGATCCTGAGATGAGACATGTTGCATAATTTATGAAAGCCATTGGAATTGGTGAGACTATTTCAGAGATGTGTCGTTATGGTTGATTGCAATTACTCCTCTTGATGTTGATCCTATGCTGTCGTTCCTTGATTATGAGTGTCTCCTCTTCATTTCATGAGAGAAAGCAACTCACAAGATAAATCTACCTTCACCTTGGTGAGCACTTACCAACACTATCATAGTGACCTTAGACTGAAGAATTGCTTAAATGTTGCATGTGTTGTTAACATATTTTTCGAGTTCAATTTTCCAAGCCAGACATAAATTCACTCATTATGTAGAAAAGGAATGCTCCAGGGGGAAAAAGACCAGGGCATTTCCTATTCTTCCATATTTTCTGATTCAAAATTCTTGTAATGGTTAGTTGCCAACGTCTACTCATAATGAGTGTTTTTGAATGTCGATATAATGGTCATTTGCAATTAGCTAATTTTGATGACTTAATTCTTTTCCTGTAGAATTTCCTTGAAACATTCAAAGAGCTGATGTCACTGAATTTCTGAGTGAAAAAGGATTGTTCTCTTGATTCATCACTCATTACTAGTGATTATCTGGAAATCTTTTCCCACAACTCTGACTCTTGACACAGGTGACAGTGTTAAGGTGTGCCACACGTCTAACTTTTTGACCTAAGAGAATAAAATTGACATGAGGTGACCTCCATACAGATATAAACAGACTGTTAGGTCAATCCATGAATATTGGATGCTTCACATGATTTGGTTTTCATCGATGATTTCTTCATGAGTTTCAGAGATGTTAATATTTGCTAATGACAGGGAAGAGGCAATTATGAAGAACGTGTGGAAATGCTTCGTCTTATTGTAGATCTTGTGGAAGCAAGCTGTTATGCTGACAATCCAGAATGGAGGTCAGAAGAGTTTTCTTGGTTTACATGTAAAATTCTTTATATCTGATGCAATCTCAATCTGTTTTGTTTCAATTTGCGGTTTATTGTAGACATCTGGTTTGTCTGCAGTGTTGATGAGCAGTTGGCAAAGGATGTACAGTTGGTAGATTCCATTGCTGAGAAGCAGGCTCAAGTTTTCTCAGAAGAATGCAAACTTTTTCCAGCAGATGTCCAGATTCAGTCGATTTACCCCTTGTAAGAAATTTGTGTTCTCTGTCCATTATGAAAGCCTGACACGGGATCAAATGCATTTTGCAATGATCAACTAGCATATGTTGCACAAATTCATGCAACACAGCTCTAAGTTTCTTTCATCAAAACTAAAATTCAGAAAAGGAAAATCTTGTACAATTATTTAGTTAAGAATTTGGTATGTACAGGAATTCAATGACAGTTTTTAGGTTTTTAATATCTTTACCTGAGACTAGATATAAAAAATATAAAATTTTAATGCTTTCTAAATAAGAAGACATTTAACTAATTCTATAATTAATGTTCATCTTTCTTTGAAATGGGCTTGCTCAAGCTTGAGCAAAGATCTAGCACATACGTTCAACTAGGCTCTGCGGAAATTAACAGCCTCAGGCTTGCGTTGTCTTTGACTCGTTTGAGTTTATGGGCCAGGCTCAAAATAGGTTCATGAAGGGCAATGCAGAATGGGATTTGGGAGAGATGAGGAAGACAGTACCTTGGGAGCATGGATTCTAGCATATGCAATATATAGAAGGCTTCTGCAGTGGGCTTCAGGTAACCAGGCTTACCTATCATATCTCGCCATCTCAACCTCCCATGACAAGGCAAGTGATGGATTTCTGTTTTCCAGGTCTTGGGCTCCCACCAACTGAGGCTAGAAAATCATGAGAGTTGCGGTGAGGCAAGAGGTCAAGGGTGAGGGTTTTGGGTGTAAGATTTGAGTGGTTGGGATGAGCGACCTAAGAAAGTTACTGGCTTTAATTTGTCCTCCGTTGTTCGGAAGCCTCACTGAACATGCACCCTATTGCTCAGGCTTGGCTTGCACACTAAACAAGCCCTAGTTTTTCTTTGGTCTTGACTAGTTTTGTTTATAAATGAACCTATTACCGAGCCAAACCTGAGCTTTTCATGAAAGGCTCAGATTATTTGAACACCTGGTGATATTTGATGTTGTTTTCCTACAGCATTGCACGCCATCCATATAAGGATTTCTTTCTTAAATAAGTGCAGGGTGTCAGCTGTGGATCCGCCATAATTTGGCGCATGGGTTGGGTGGGGGGTGCTAAATGAAGTGGGTGAGTTATTTGGTGGCTGTTTGGTTGTCAAGTTCTATTAATATGGTTTTATATAAAAACTGGAATAAATGAGTTTTATGAAAAGTGCAAGTTTGTTTTTCATATGACTCATTTAGGGGAAAAATAGTGACAGGTCGCAAAACTTCAAAACGAGTTGTTTGAAAACCAGGTCTGACCCTGTTGCCCATTACACTTATATAAATCATGTTTTATGATTATCTATTTTACTAAATTCAGAGATAACCAAATAGCCCCATAAAAATTATGATATTGTCAATGTTTGTAGTTTGGGGAGAGTGGAGAACTGATAGGAATGTTTGGATGTTATCCAAGTCTGGTTTTCTGATTTTATCTTGTTTTAGACTTTGTATTTGTCTTCTCCACATTTCTATAGATTCCTGTGGTCCCATGCTCAAAGACAGTGAATCATGCTTTACTTCTGTGGGTCCATGGCTTGTTTGGGATGGCATTTATTTTAAGGTGCATTTTGCTCAGTGTTCATTGTTATGCCTGTTTCATTAATATGAGGAACTCCGTGCTTTCTGTTGTGCACATCTTTGTTTCTTTCTCATTCCTTCAATTCATCATCATCTCTCTGCGTTTTACTAAAAAGACTGTCATCCAAAACTATAAATATTGCCTTCTAGTTATCACCAAGTGCCTGGAAAGCTCTTGTATTGTAAATTTAGCAAAAAAATTAATAAATGATAGTGACTCTTGCCTGCCTTTATTTACAAAGTGTTGCCAGCTCCACATATTCCACATGTTACATAGTTATTTTCATCCCTAGTTTCTGTGGCTGTACTGTTGTCCACTTTGTTTTTATACTGTGAAGACATTTGAACATGCTGTTTATGATCTGAAGTTATATGGTTAAAAAGTTATTCCAATTCATAGAGAATATATTCTTCTTGCAGACCAGATATATCTGAACTGGAGTTGAAGCTTGCCGAACATACAAAGAAATTGGCAAATTTGCAGCAGATGGTCCAGGAGTTGGCGTCTAAGGTTTACTTGACGCACATAACTGAATTACAGTTCGCATTAATTACACCTGGAAACATTTGCTTGCTGAAGAATGAGTACTACCCTTATGAAGTCTAATAAAACCAGCCAGATTTTGAAACTGGCATCATTTTCAGACAAGGCTCAGCTGGAACTGATTCCAACCATCTTTTAAAATTAAAACTTACACATTTACTGCTTACTGAATTATTACTTGATTGTCATGCTTGTTAACATGATTTATATTTAGCCCTAAACCCTCTTAGGCCCCGTTTAGCATTGCTGCAGGTAGTAGAGTTTTTTCTATAGAGCTTTGGAAAGTAGAACTTGGTAGAGTTTTTAATAAAAAAGTTATTTACTGTTTGATAATTATATTTCTGAGATGCTGCGAAACTTTAATATTTGTAATATCAAGAAAGTACTTGTAAGATCAAGAAATGGCTGCAGCACTTTCGTACCATCAAAAAAAATTATTATAAAGTATTTTTGATTTATAAATTATTTATTTTGATATTTTAATATAAATTGTATAATAAATAATAAATTTTATATTTATTATGAAAATACAATAATATTTTAAAATATTATATTATAATAATATTACAATATAATAACATG
>JAOXJJ010000001.1:22281489-22317618 GCA_025769935.1 Phoenix roebelenii | reverse complement strand
TTTATTATGTTCTGTTGTATAATACTATGCAATATCCTTTATGGTAATTTTGTCATGCAAAAGTACTTTCTCAGTTTGTTTACCAAACACAAAACAAAGTATCACAGCACTTTATGAATGTAGTTACCAAATAGCAAATAGCTTTTTATAACAGCTCTACTTTAGACAGCTCTACTTCCAACAGCTCTACTTCCAACAGCTCTACTGCCAACAGCTCCCCCAAACAGGGCCTAAGTAAAGCTTTTGCCCAAAAGCTCCAAATTTTAGCTTTTCCTTAAAAGTAATCCAAATGGGGTTTTAATGTTTAAGGCTATTAAAATATTTTCATTTACCAAAAAAGAAGAGAGAGAGAGAAGCACAATCCTGCTCCAGACGTTGTCCAAATATTGCAACAAAAAATAACCTTCTTAAACAAATGAAGACTACAAAAATATACAACTCAATACAGTGCTTCAATCTTGAATCAAACATGACAATTTTGTAGTAGCAACTGATTGGTTGACAGGACCAAGTTTCTGCAAGTTGTACTTTTCCACTGGAAATATAAATATGTTGTTTGGGTTTTTCTGCCTATCTTTTGACATGTTTTTGACTCCATACTGGAATTCTTCCTGCTACCGTTTGTGCAGTACGATTACAATCCTAATGAGGAGTATGCGGAAACAGAGTTGAAGTTGAGGGAACACTTGGAGTCTTTTCTGGAAACTGTGAGGTCCTTCAATTTGATTTACACAAAGGTGATCTCAGGCTCTTGTTTGAAAATTTTTCTTTCATTTTTGTATAAGCAGTCCTATGTTGATTAATTCGTTGTATAAGAAGGCCTGTGTTACTGCCATGATGATGATTGTTGCGACAGCTGTTAAAATAACTAGTTGTTTGTGTAATTATGCTCTTCCAATTGTAAGGAAGTAGTTTGAAGTCCAGATATTGTTAGTGTTATCGACTAGTGACAGTTCCAGTAAGGAACTCTTGGAATGGCTGACTTCTGCTGAGGCGCACTTTGAACACATACTTCAGATTGTTATATTTTTATTTAAATTTTGTTAACCTGAAATCATTCTATTATCTTGTTGCTCTGGAAAGATTTTGGTTGAAAATGTCCCATTTTGTAGGAAATTCGCCCTTGGACACACATGATGGAGGTTCCACAGTTGCATGGGTTCGGGCCAGCTGCTAATCGCTTACTGGAGGCTTATAACACACTTTTAAAGGTTAGTTCAGATTATCCACCTTCTATCAACCAATTGTTTTACTTCCATGATTGAACCATATATAATTTCATAATATGCTAATTTGCTGATTGATTGCAATCTCAAAATCCATAGTCTGTAATCAATGAAAATACCCTCACAAAATGAGTATACATTGAAAGATGAACAGATTTTGCACCTATACGGAACATCTTTATATTCTATATAAATTGATATTTTATTTAATAGTTGCAAAAGCTATATGCTTAGGGAACGAGAGACTGAAATATGAAACAAACAGGTAAATTAAATAGTAAGATGCTATCAAGTCACTAGGAGCATCAATAAGATGCTATTAAGTCACTAGGAGCATCAATGTAGTTGCCAAAGAAAAGGAAGATTATGACTTCTGATCTAGAAGAGCACTGGAGATAAGAGTATTTAGGTTTGTTTTCTTGGGAACAAATGCATGCTTATAGCAACTTGTTATCTTCAACCAATTCCCTGGACTGTAACATGTAATAGAAGTCATATGCCCAACATTTAACTTTTAATAAACATCCATCATTTTGGAAATAATATTGCCTCACCATATGTTTCTACTTTTACCTATTTCCAAACTCAAGTATTCTTTGTTTAGCAACTCGGATTTTGTCGGGCTACAGTTCTCATGTTATAAAGTTAGGCTTTAAAGTAAGTGTTTACAACTGCAGAGCTATCATATAGTCTGCTGGTATGGAGATGCTGCATTTGAACATGGTCAACATTTCAAATTTGGCGCAGCTGTTGCAATTTGCAAGACTATGTTTTGTTTTACATCTGGCCTATATAATTGATAAGAAAATGATCTACTATAATAGCAACTATTTAAGTCTTGCTTAGAGATTGACAGCCTGTATTTTGAATGACTGAATGGTGGATGGCAGTTTTTGGGAAATTTGCGAAGTCTGCGAGATTCTTATGCAGCCATGGCTGTTGGATCGGTGTCAACAACAGATGAGCCTTCTTCTGTCACAAAAATAATCATGGATTGTGAATCAGCTCTGACGTTTTTGAATCGTAGTCTTGCCATCCTCTCGACTTCTGTGGCTCGAGAGCAAGGTGAGGCCCTGTAAATGTATACAATGGATGCATAAATCGGCTTGTTATCATATTACTTTTGGATGCCTTGTTGCACTCTGTTTCCGGGAATGATGCACAAGTAGTTACAATTGTTTGATTCCAGAGCTATTATTTTCTGTCAGCTTGTTGAGATGGTGGTCATGATTAATGATGTGGTCATGATTAATGGTGGTCAGGATTTAGAAAAGATATGAAGCATTGGAGTTTGATCAAGCTATTAGAATGCCGAAAGATCTACCCCTATTGCCGATGCTAAATTCTTATTCAAATTACATTGATGCCCTGTCTTCTGTATCTCATTTCTTGCCCACACTATCTCTTATTCTTTTACCAGTGGTACCTAGGACATCTAGTAGCAATGGTACAATTACAGTGATCGAGAAGGTTCCTTCTCTCTCTCTCTCACTGAATGCTCTTCACTGATATGTTTATTGCCCTTATTCATCGATACACCAATCATTATTATACTGATCCAATTTTACTGGGATGTCTTGCAAGAGATGGTTAAGATTTTTGATAGCCATTTCATAAGTTAGTTTCGTTAAACGAATGGTGAATCTAGTAATAGTATTCTTATTACTGATAATTCTTTTCTTTCCCCTTGGTTGATGGATGCTTCATATTATTCTCTTTTATTTAAATTGCTCTGAGTCTTACTCTATAAATTACATATTTTGCAATCTTTTCATGACTTTTCCGAGGGAGATCTCAACAAACAGCAGAATATGGTGAAAGGAAAGTTCAGGCTCCTATTGAAGGGCAAGAAACGAGTATTTGGTGACTCAAGGGTAAAAGGCAGATGATGTCACTGATGAAGAAAGTCTCGTTCTTGTCTGTGCTACTCGATGCTGCTTATAGCCTTTTTTTTTTTTTTTTGCTAAAAACGGGTTTTCATACAATACGTGTTCTAATACATCCAATAAAGTCAAAAAACACTAACTCACGGGAGCCAGTAGCAGCTCCTCCTCTTCCACCCAAAGGGTGTACCCTGAATAATAAACCACGAAAGCAGCCACCCAATCGGCTATCCCATTAGTTTCTCTGAATACATGTTTGGCCTGAACGTACTGCCTATAGCCTTCAGCAGAGGTAGCGACGGGAAGCTGGAGGCCTCAAGAATAGGATTGTCAAAGTTGTTAAAATATAGAGTCAATAATAAAGATAGGAAAATCACATGTTCTTTCTTTTTTTTCGCCTTAAGGTTCATTGCAAGGTATAGTTTTCTAAGAGCATATATTGAAATAAGAAGCCTATGACATCAAATTCTACCCAAAAAAAAAAAAGAGACCATGAGATTAAAGCTTGTAGGCTTTATTCTAAATGCCTTGGCTTCAGGCATACAACACAGTGGCCAGTGGGTGCAGGCTTGCCACAGGTGTCATCAGCAGGTGGCGATACTGTCATTGCCATCGATGATGTACATAATCTGTGAATAATTCTTAAACCATCAAATAATTCTCAATTGATTTGATAACTAGAGGACCCATGTGGGGAATTATTTGGTCAATGAGCTATTGTAAAATTAATTAGTCAGTACTCAATACTCACTGGTTAAGCAGAAACACCATGGCTCAAAAGCAGTAAAGACACCTGGCCATACTAGGTTACTCTATTCACAAATTCATCCCACCAGCAAGTAGGTCAAAAGACAGATGCACAAGTTATACACAAAGTTGCCGCTCTTTGATTTAATTTTCAAATTTTCCCTCTTTCTTGCTTGGGGTTTGATAACAGAAAAATCACCTGTAAACTGCCGATTTGTAAAGTTTCCAGCATAACACGTCTCTTTTACACATACCAGTTATACACCGAGCACAGAAACTCCTTTTACATGTCTATTGGTTTTCTGTAAGGCTATTGTTGCTACTTTGGTTTGAGAGCTCAGCGAAATCAGACACATCAGAGGATGAAGTGGATTCCAGGGATCCACTCTCTTTACCATTCAGCAGAGTTGAACTGCCAAGGTTTTCTGGAGAACTGCTCGAATAAACTGTTCGTAAATTTTGGCCTCTAAGATTTTGTGAATCTCCATTTAAATCTTGCTTCTCTGCTTCAAGCAAGAAATCATCTAATGATGCTAAAGATTTCAATTGCCAGTTAAGAGAGGCTATTGTCTTCTGACACTCTGCCAATTTCCCAGCAGCCAGAGTTCGCTCTTTCTCCTGTTAAGGGAAACAATTTTATCAAACAGACAATCATGAAATAGTAATGCATGAATTTGTCAACAATATCAACAGAGTAAGACTGAAATATGTGTTAATTGTGACTTCAGAACATTATTGATCTACATCTGCCTATTTGCAATGTTAATATCAATTTTCCCTCTTCAACTCTTTAAACTAGACAAGAACTAAAAAAACTCGAGATTCCAAAGCTTTTCAAGTAATGTGAACATGAAGATCCCAAGCAAGCAGGCCTTGAAATCTGCAAAAAAAATAAATGCAACTGAACTTTACCTGTTTGATCTTCAATTCTCCATTTGAATGTGCACATTGGTGGAGCTCAGCTTCCCGCTTCTTCCAAGATAGCTCATTTTCCAATTCCAGGCACTTAGCTGCAAATTCTTTAGACAATACTCTCTCCTCCTCAAATTGCTTTTCTAGTAGAGTCAACTTCTTAAGTAGTCCCTCAATTTCCAGATGTGTCGCCTCAAGCTGTGCCACCAATTCCTTTCTCTTTGCCTCTACAGCCTCTGCATTAGCAGCAAATTCGGCAGACAGTGTCCTCTCCTTTTCAAGTCTCCCTTCTAATAAACTAACCTTCTCATATAGCTTTCTGATTTCCAAATGTGCTGAATTTAGTTGAGACTCCAATTCCGTTTTCTTTGTGTTCGCAGCTTCCAAACTCTGGAGCTTACCTGATATTTCTGCAGAAAATGCCCTCTCCTCCTCAATTTTCCTTTGCAATAAATCAACTTTGTCATGTATCTTCCCCTTTTCCAAATAAGCTGACTCAAGCCGTGACTCCAGTTCCTTTCTTTTTGCTTCCAAAGCCTCCATATTCTGGCACCTAGATGCAAGTTCTGAAGATGATGCCTTCTCTTCCTCAACTTTTCTTTCTAATAGACTCCCATTCTCCCGTAACTTTACATTTTCTTTATGAGCTGAATCAAGTTGAAATTCCAGTTCCTTTCTCTTCTCCTCCAGTAACTCCATATTCTGATACCTGGCTGCTAATTCTTCAGACATTGTCTTCTCTTTCTCAACCTTTGCTTCCAATGAAATCACTTTCTCACTTAAATTCCCCATTTTCGTATGTGCTGATTCAAGTTGACGTTCCAATTCATTTCTCTTTGCCTCCATAGCTTCTACTTCTATCTCAAGAACATATTTTTCCCCATTAACCAAATTTAGCTGCCTTTGCAATTCTATCAACTTATCCTCAGCTACTGCCAGCTGATTGCGAGAAATCTTAAGCTGATTTCTGGTTTCATTCATAGACATCTCGACTTCCACTTTCTCAGTTGCCATTGTTGCAACCTTTTCCTCTAACCCAGCCATCTGCTGACGCACAGCTTCGACTTCACTCTTTGAGGAGCTATCTCTTACAGCACGGTCAGATTCAGCTTCAAGATCAAAGCTAGAGCTTCCATGGTCAGCCTCAGGCGATGCAGCAAGTCTTTCCATCTCAAGGAAATCATCCATCAAATCAATTGCTGCAGAAGTGGAAAGGTTTCTTGCACTGGATTTCTCATTCCTGAACTGATTGTGCTCAGCAATTAGAGCCGAGGCCCATGAATCTGAGCAGCTTGGCTCATTATCCGGACCAGGAAACCTTTCCCCACTATCTGATTGGCTGTCTGTAAGAGACTCCACATAATTGGAGCTAGAAATAGGTTTGTGGTCATTACTTAGTAAGGATTTACATGCTACAGCCCTCAGCCTACGACACTCAGCTTCAAGCCTAGCCACCTTCTTTATGCTCTCCAAGTGTTGTTTACTGGCTGTTTCTGCTGCACTAGTACTTAGCTCCCTCTCTAGTGTCAGAAATTTAAGATGCTCGGAATGAGCAAGTAGTTCATCTTTGAGAGCCATGTTTTCTTTCTCAAGAGCTTCAACTTTTGCACGATGGTCATGGTATATAGGCGCAGTAGCTTCAGCTTTAGCTTCTAGCTGGGCTTGGAGCTCAACAAGCTGGCTCTCAAGCTTAAACTTGTCAGACTCCCATTCAAGGGTTTTCTTGATGAGGGCATCATGGATTCCTTGCTCTTGCTCCTTTTTGGATTGCCGGAATTGCCTAACACATTCCTTGAGGGCACCATCAATGTGTCCAACTTTATCTTCGAGGGCAGAGTTCTTCCGTGTTGCAGCCTCAAGCTGCTGCTTCAGAGTGGCAACTTCCTTTTCTGCCTTTTCCCAACCTAGCAAGAAAAATAGTGTTTGACCATATACATGACAAGAGCATAAAATGATTAATGCGTGATCATTGTCCAAGAAGCAAGTGAATGAATAACTTATCTAGCAATTCATAACAAATTGCATAGTCATTACCAGATCTGAGCTGGCTTATGTATTTCACCCTGAGCAAGCACTCTAATGAAACAATTATTGACGTTCTGCATAGAACTTCAGCTTATATTTATATCCATATGCTTTTTCTTATCAATGTGACTTGGACTCTTGCATCCACTGGAAGATAATTATAAAAAGAAAAATGCGAAGTCTATCATGTGTTGCCCAGAACATTTTGTCATGGCCAACAATTGGTAATTCGGAGATTAAATAATTTTATATTATATTATATTACCAAATATTAATTTACTCTAACAATTATATTACTATTATGCTATACTATAATAATATTATTTTATATTACAATAATATTATACTATATCGTATATTTATGTATTAATATATGTTATGTTTTATTATGTTCTGTTGTATAATACTATGTCCTTCAGTTTAAGGAAAAAGAAAATTCAAAATATTGTATTTGCTCGAATTCACCACCAAATCAACAAAATACATTCAAGAGCAACCCCTGAAGAAACAGGGATAGCTTGCCTAGAATGCTTGCCTAGAGGGGGGCCTAGCACGCACGCATGTGGTCTTTTAAGCTTAAATGTGGTTGCTTAGGCACTAGGCCTATTTCTTATGGGTAATCTATGAGAGTTGTTTGATATTTTAGCATTTTCTTACATTCAAAATGCAAGTACAAAATGAAGCAGTCTGATAAACTTGCAAGTCAATTGATTGGAATTTTGATGAAATTTTGCGGATTAAGTGAAAAACTATAATTATCTGACAATTAATAATAAAAGCTTAATATAATCAAGATTCAAGAAACAAATAAGCTACAACAATGCTGCAATGGTGATTCTTATAGCACGTTAACATTTAACTCATTGAAATAACACCAAGAGATACTGAAAATTCAGTGCATACGAATAGAAAGTTTGATGATGATGTAACTATAGACAGCTCGAGTAGCATCCATCACAAAACCACATGAGCCCCAAGTAATCCATACCAGGAATTACTACAGAAAAGCAAATATTGGCAGGTTGTATTAGTACAGATAGCTAGTTCTGCCTAAATAACATATTTTTGGTACTTGAATCCAATTTTAAAGAGTATGAGCATGCATTGACAATTTTGCAGTAACAAGCAAGAACATGATCCTAGAGCGGGATCCAAATGAAGAAGCGAATGAGTTCTGCAATCGAGAAATGTTCCTGGTAAAATCATTCCCTGAATGCAGATTAGCCTCCTAAGAAAGATTTGGATACTAAAGGGTGGGACCATGCTACAAGTGTTTCAATCATATGGACTATTTCCATGTATTCGCAGCAATGGATGAATGAATATGAAAGAGGTGGCCTACCTAAAACAGCTTCTTCTGCAACTTTAGCATGCTGCTGCACCAAATCCTCTTTCGCACTAATGTCCAAAAGAGCAGCTGATAGTTTCTCAGTCAAACTCTTTACAGTTTCATTGACTTCAGTTCCAGCATTTTTTGATGAAATCTCAGGTGATTGAGCATGACTTGGAGAAGCATTTATTGGAGAAGCCTTAAATGCATCCTGTTCAACAATACACTCAGTTCTTACCATACAAGTCAATCCATATTCATTTCCTTAATCTCAAGTCCAGAAAGAAAGCATGAATATATAAAAGAAAGCATCTAAGAAGCAACACTTTTTCAACTTCCAGCAGTATATTCCTGAATATATAAATGAGGAGCAGGCCTCTAACACAAGCATGCCCTCATGCCTGCCCATAGATATACATATATGAATATTCATCTTAGCTAGAATGAAGAAATTAGTGACAAATCTTGGATTAGACCAGAGATGGGGAGAAGATAGCATATCATGGGAGAAAATTGCAACTTATGGCATTTTTAATATAATTGGTGGAATTTTGAATAATTGTGACCATAAAGAACATCCAAGAAAACCTTCCACAATTAAGTTATTTCAAGTTGTGCAGCACAAATATACAAATAAACATGATGATCTTCTACAGTGTCATTCAATTTGTTACAAGAAGTGTTGGTTGCACATCCCATTCGTTATTCACAAACATAACAAAAGTGCTAGTCCTGCACAAGAATATCAAAGCAAAACAATTACTAGTTGGTGGGTAACCCGCATGGAAATTGATGTGCACAACTTGCACCTAGTACTCTACCTCCTTCACATTTCCATACATTCTCTTTAGTCTCCCTGGCTCCTTCCTGCAAATGGTTATATACATCAACATCTAAAATCTTGCACATGAGTGGAGAGCATTGAGTTATCATCTCCATCCATCCAAGCAATCACCTCTCCCCACCCCACAAGAGAAAAGAGAAAGAAAAAGAGGGCAGTATTGCCAACCCAATCAAAATTAGCTTGGGCTGGAAGGGATTAGGGTATCTCTTAGTTCCATAATTAGTGAAGAAAGCTATATTATTCTCCTTTCATGCTATTACCTGTTAATATAAAGGGTGTTACTTTGAATGAACTGCAATATAACATATCATGCCACCAGCACTTTCTCCTTATCACCATCCTCTTGCTCTACATAGCTGCCCACATCCTTGTAGAGCAGATGACAAATCATCCTTCTCAAGCCAAATCATCATAAGTTTATTATAGTGAATATGCAAAGACAGAATTAAGCTTCTGTACCAATGCTGCTAGGATATCCATTATGTTCATAGTTCATACGAATTGATGGCAGAACATTCTTACCATCCACCTCACAGACATGATTTCTACTTATGAGGTAATTCACAAACCTCAAAGTTTAATATATTCGCTATAACTGAAGCAAATTTTAAAATCAGTTTTCTCCAATGAGGCAAGCAATGTAAAAGTGAGACCAAGGGTTAGAACCTCCACTGCACCCCCACCTCCCTGCATGGAAAAAACAAAAGAAAAAGAGGTTTACACGACCACAGTTGTATTGACGAACAGAATTAGGAAACAAAGTGATTCTCTAGTTTTCTTATGGCCCCTACCTTGATGTGAGAATAGTTATCTTTTCTAAACTTCCTTCCAAATTCCTTCTTGCAACTTTCTCTTAGGGGTTATTCGGTAGCCTGCAAAAGATCCTCTCGCCAGACAGATTTTTGCATGGCTTGTAGATGCACCTTCTGCATAGCAGTCTCCCAACTCATGGCATTTGGAACCACAAGTTGGCTCATTTACTGCAACTCAACTAGCAACAAGATGGTATCAAAGATCAAGGGGGATGAAGGTGATCAATTGATTGGATGATGCAAGCAAATTCCCACCCACAACTAAAGTAACTTATATCCCACCTTATTTGGGCAACTCCATCACTTCCACTACCTCAGATACAATACTACCATTTCTTGAAAGGCAAGGTGATCTTTTTGTTCGTCAAACCTCATCATGAAACTATAGCTTGAACTCTAGGTGAACCAACTTAAAATGCTACATTTCTAATGACAATGCTACTTTTTTCTGAAGATGCACTACACTTCAACTTTAATTGCAAGCGACTATGCTGCTTGCAACCAAATACTACCATAAAAAAAGATAACCTCTTTTAGGGGGCAACCACAGCTCCATCCTTTTTTCCCCACAGAAAAAGGAACCATGACTAACCAGTGAGCACTGCTGAACAACCCTCTTTGACAATGCATACCAAATCATCTTTCTCATGGCTTTTTTTACTTTTTTATTAATTAGGTTTTTAATTATAGGTTCTATATTGGAAGTTAATAGTACTTATATTAGTAAAATATTTCTTATAAGAAACCCCTGCTCATGACAGCCATGACTCTCTAAAACTTGGTAGCATGAAGTTTCTATTAGGAATCTCTTTACAATCTCATGCCTAAATCAACTCTTCCTGACCATTTCCTTGCGCCGACTCCTTTTGAGAGATCTGGTTGCTGGTACCTAGATCCAGCACCTGGCCTTGCTTCAGGTAACTGAGTTACAAAACTGTCACGCATCACCAATTTCACCTGACAACTCTTGCCTATCACATACCACAACATGGAACTCAATACACTATTTTCTCTCATGCTGTCTATTTTGGCTTTCTTATTGAAAAAAAAAAAAAACAACCACAAATAGTTGGGAAAAATCTAAACGTCTATGATTATGATTATTTTAACAAAATATCATTTCATGTTTTTTTTTTCCTTCTAAAACTAAAAGTCTGTTTATTCCTAGTCTGCAATATATTCTGGCAATATAAGATATAGGTAGAGGAAGTTAACATCCAAGGAAAGGTTGCATAGCAATATTTGAAAGTCATGGTCGGTTAGTTGACAGATTAGGGCATATGAGAGTAAAGTTTATGCTGAGAAAGGGTAACAATAACTCTCTTGAGCAGTTTGTAGAATTTTTTAATTTCATTCAGTTTTGTTTCTAATGTTATATTGAACTTAGTTTCTGCACAACTTTCGCATCATTATGCTACTAAAGGCCTGGTTTTCATTCTGCCATTTTTGTTGAGCTTTATCCAGTTTAAAGAGGAAAAAGTACCTAAAGAGTGCTTTTTCAACTTTTCTGAAACTCATTAAGTATGTTTTCTTCAACCTTCTTTATTGCAGTGCCAAAACAGTTGTTTGGCAAAATAAAGCTCAATAAGTTGATTTTATTCAGGTTTTTCTAAGTTATTCTTCAATCAAAGGGGGCCTAATTTTGGAATTGGCATATCTAAAAATGTCACATTCTTTCATTTATAGTGGATATTTAATAACCTAGAAATCAGCTTGTCAAGTCAGTTGTTTACTTCGTGCAGTAGTTTTTGATTAAATAGACTGAAGTAATTTCTTGGAGATAAGATATTCGAGTAGAGAATATCACATGCACTTTATATATAACATGCAATTATTCTAAGAGTCTAGCTTTTGTAAATAATTTAAGAGAACACATAAATTTTCCTTCTTATCTCCAATTCCTTGGATGCCATGAAGAATTTCTACTTCATGCTTGAAGAATGCAATTAGCCAATCTTGGCCTACTAAATGTATAATCCCTACTCAATTCTCGGCTTGGGCTCTATAGCAACCCATGAAGGAATGACCTTACAAATAAAACGCCATCTCTCTCCAAGAGTTGAAGGGGTATTGCTCGGCGATTACCAATTTACAATATCAATTTTTTGAGAAATATGGTGGTAACACACTTCATCCACCACAAATCGAAGCCTGGACCTCTCCTCAGGAGGCAAGAATGCCAACCAGCTAATGCTAGTGATTCAGTCAACAATGGACCGATTCGAACAAAGCGAATAGGATCCATACAAAATTAAAGAAGATAAAGTTACCAAAACCTCAAGCTTTCTTCAAATTCCCTTGCAGCGTTGGGCAAGCAAAGACATATATTAAGGTAATTTCTTTCAAATTGAAAGAATAATATTGGAAGCTCATCTTCAGTTATGCACAGATATTTTTCATATGGTAAGAAAATATTACAAAAGCAATAGACTGGAAAACAGTAAACAGAATTACACAGAGGAAACCAAGGAGTCGGCAGACTCAAACCTGATCATCGGAGTAGCGCTCGGAATGCGAAGATGCCGACCCCGAGCTCTCAGTCTCGCCTGGGCTCTTCTCCGACGACCTCCGCCTCCACAGCCAACTCCGGCGGTCCATCCCCAGATCCCGACCATCCAACGCCTCTCAGCACCTAACTCTTCCTCAGATAATCACCTCTTCACAAAAAACAAAAAACAAAAAAATCCAAAAAACCATGAAATCTTAAAATCAAAAACAAATGTTCTTTTATTATGACTACGAACATGCATCCAAAATCATAAACTCATTCAGAAAACAGAAAAAAGGAACACAAATATCAGAGACGAAATTTAACAAAAAACCTAATTCAAAAAAAAAAGAGAAAGGGCTCAAATCCACACTGAAAAATTCAAGGGAGTAACAATGAGAAAAGAGTCCAGAAAGAGGCGTTGAAACAGTAAAGAGAGGTAAGAGGGAGGGTTAATGGAATCTCACGAGAGAAGCAGAGTGGTGGAAGAGGGATTTTGGAATCCAAGATGGATTCTTTTACCTGTTTTTTCAACATGTTATTCATCGAATTTACAAATGAAATTCTTGTTTATTTACTGTTTTGGAAAAGGAAAAAAAAAAAGACAAAAGAAAAAAAAAATCACTACCTGTTGAGAGAAGAGAAGACGAGTGAAAGGGAAGCGAAGGAAAAGGTCGTGCTTTTCAGCCTTTTTCTCGGCCTGAGCGACCCTGCTTCGGTTTTTAAAACCGGCTTAACCTTATTCCCGCCCATAGCACACGCTGAATTATTTACCGCCAACTTTCCTCCCTCCCGGTCTCTAAGCTTAGTATTAATATTTATTAATTATTTAATCTTGTTATCAGGAAACTCTTGCACGTTTCGCATTATTTTTATTTTTTATTTTTTAAAAAATTAGATTTAAAAATCAAAGTAAAAAAAATGTTTTGTGTTATATTAAAACTATATTATTATTTCTAAAAAAGTAAAAAAAATATTATTTTTGAAAATAATAAATATGTATCTTTTACGGCACTATCAATAGCACTTTCATGATCCATGTGGTAGGTTTTAGATGCGACTCAATTTGATTTATGAAGGCTCCTGTTTTGTATTTATTATTATTTTGGTAGAAGAGGATATAAGTTTGTGAAGCTTCTAGAATTATTAATAGATAAACATCATTTGTTCGTTGTTTTGATCCATTCTATTAATTAATATATAAAAATAAAATAACTCGTCTATCTCCTATGAAAAATTATATGTGGAGGGGAATCGACCATTTCTATAAACTCTTTAACCATATAATCCCTTCAATAATTTTCTATCTCGAGTCCAAAGTAATGAGGAAAATATCTACCATATGGGTTTCTTTGGTAGCACGCATACAATTAAAGAGAAACGTGAAGGAAGAAAGCATGATGCTGAAACTTTTTTTGGTGTTTAAGTTCTTATATTAATCTTACTAGAGTCAGTCATGCACATTTTATCTTCATAAGCCAAAATGTGATCTTTTTGAGAAGATGTTGCAAGTGCGAAAACTTTTTAAACATGCTCTCAGTTTAAGATGGATGAGTCTGCCAATTGCATTTCAAATGAAATGTATGGCTTCCCACTCCATCTCCTCATTTTTTTCCCTCAACAACATTGCTATTTATCCTTTGCCATTTATTTGCAACCACATCGACGTATCGCTCTCCTTGTCCCATAGCTGCGGTCGCATGTAACAACATTATATTTTGATCATAGCTAGCCCTTCTCTTAGAGAGAATTCTCTGTGCTTGTCTCTCAAACAGCAATATTCCCCTTCATTGGAGTGGAAAAAAATTAAGTAAAATTTCAATATCTTCATTTCTTGTTGATCACAGTTTGGTGCATAGAGTTCTCCAATCTCTATTGTTTTCCCAAATGACTATGACTACCAACCTCACAACCCCCCTCAACTTAGATCACTTCAACAGCCCAAAATCTAAACCTAACACTTAATCTTAACTCCAACCCTAATCCTTGGTTCTAACCTCTGGTCCCAAATCTATTGCTGGCCCCAGCAACATCAAACAAACCTGCATTGTTTGTATTCAAATGGTGGCCAGCACATCTCCATCTAATTTTAACACCATAATGACAACTTCTTAAGGCATGGTCGTACATCTAAAAGGAGCCAAAGGCAAGTTGGTACTAACAAGTAACAACAAAACAAAACCATACGCTTCTTGAGACATGGAATCAGCTTATTTTATTCCTGGGAGCTTCTACTAGGATGTTGACAGACAGGTGACAATTCCAAGGCCGTCCGTCGTAGCCGCGAACGCCGGAAGCTTGGTTTGCGTGCCAGAAAACTTCTCTGCAACTTGGAAAATATGTAAACAAATAAAGTTTTGTCAGGATTCAAAGTAATGGCCGATAAACAAATAAAGTTTTGTCAGGATTTTATAATCGTTATCTCGTTGCCGTTCCATTTGTCACGGTGACATTGTTTATCAAATTCAAGTAACATTTTTAAATTGAAATATTTATATCATCAGCAAAGTATTTTTTATTCCACAAACAGCAACGTGCATTGTAATGCCATTATTTTCTGACCATTTGGTAAATAATGGCCCTCGTGATGCTCATTACTTTATTATATGCTCATAATTTGTTATGGTATGGTTGATGAAGGTAATACCAATTGTAAGCATTGTAATGGTGAATACCAATTTTGTAAGAGATTGTTATAATGGTTATGTGATTTTGGTCATCTTCGAGACAGTTTTTTTGGTCATGGTATTTATTCGAATACGTGCCATGTTTAGAGTTAGGGTATACATACTAGAACCCAACAAAACACATGTAGTGCTATATGTTAGAAGATATTTATAAATTAAGGCACCTTAGGGAAGAGGTGAGGTTTGATATATATTTTCATAGGAGTGGTTTTTGAGGACATTATAATCTTTTAAGAAAAAGTATGACAAAGTGTATTTTATTTTAAAAATAACATGTATTTATAACATTATTTTTATTCATGAATCTTTCTCTAATTATAAAAGACTAGTTTTAATTGAAAAGAATTTTGAATATGCAAGAATTCTAATTAAAGAAGGAAAGATTATTTGCGAGACAAGGCTTCAGGCAGGGCCTTCGAAGCCTTTCTCATTATATATGTAATAGATTGCATCGGCATCTACCTAATCTTATTTGGCTGGCTAAAAAAAAGGTAATTGCAATATGGGAGCCAAAAGGGGGCATGATCCATCTGTTCATGCTTAACATCTTCGCAAGAAAAGAAAATACTTTCACCATTCTTACTTGTGAGTTCGTTCCCAAACTAGATTTGCTGCATTTCTACAGCATCAACTTATCTCGCTCAAGCTAGTTGTTGATGCTTCTCTCCCACAATAATGTGAGATTGTCAACATTAGATGTGCATTTGACATGATCAAAGGAACCATAATAATAATCGTCTCTCAAAAATCATGAAATTCACATTATAAAAATAACATTATTTGTGCACATTATTTACATTTTCCTTAAAAACTAGCAAGTAGGGCAGGTGTATCAATAGCCATAGAAAATATGCTAAAAGAATTAACACATCTACTACAACCAATAATTTTGTACTTGAGTACTGGGCACGGTCTTTAAAGTTTGATCCTGTCATAAGAACACTTAGCCTTCATTGGAAATATCATGCAATTGCTGATCTTAGCTTTATAATCAATATGCGACAATCTGAAACCTAATGCCTAATTACTAATTGAAAGTGCAATTAGGTTGAGTAATTTTAAACCTTTGCATTGTCAGAACCACCTACAACCTGTACATCTTGAAGGCATGGCATGAAGATCATTTTGTGCAATAGCAACTAAGTTATGCAGTTTCATTATAAGATGAAATCAGCAGATGGTGTTCGCCAGAATCGCCAATGCAAAAATCCTTTCAATATTCAAAAGCCATGGAGCAAACAAAGATTTTGCATTATATAGATTGTAGGAGTGCAAGGTCATATTGAACCAATATTTTGTGTGTATGTATGTGTCTGCGCGTGCGTGCACATGTGCATGCATGCTGCTCGAGCTTGGCCTGAGAACAAGCTGCATGTCGGTGAGAGGAATGGCAGAGGGAACCACATCATCTATATCTAATTTATTTTCAATTTGATGGAATATTTGACAATATATTTACGTTATTCATTACATATGAGCATGGAGAAAGCATGGGCCAACCAAGGCCAAGTTGATCTCATAAATGATTGCTTTCTCTACCAATTGTAGGCCATAGCCATGGACATGGTATGGTAGTCATCAGCAAATCCTTGCAAGGTTGCTGCGTCCATTGGCCTTCCATGACTCGCAAGTCACAATAAAGGGCCAATCCTACTGTGCATTGCCATTCATTCCCTGTTGTCTTCCAGTTCAAAGATAAGCGATTCACTGTTGCTTCAGCATCGCTATTCTTCACTTTCTTCTATAACATCGATTGAAATGGATTTTTGCGGTAGTTTGTACATCTCTTTCTCTATCGCAACCATTGCTCCCCATAAGAGGTTAAGGTCTAAGCAAAACCAGGCCCTTTGCAACATGAGGGTTTATGGTCCACAAGACATGGATGTTTCTTAACTGCCTTTTGGAATGACATGGATGTTTCTTTTCAGTAGTACCGTCTGAATGATAATTTGTAGAGGCAACATGCACCTTACATTGCTAAGCTTCTTATAGTGCAACAGTTGAGAGGATGTTCCTTGGAATAACCTTGTAAAGTGTTTCACCAAGTGTTTGGCATAGGTAATTCTTTCATTGATCTTATATAATGATTGATAGTGATCTCATGCGATGCCCTTCAAATAATTGCATTTGATATGCCTAACTATTTGTTATGTCCAATTATTGACCTCAATTTTAGTAACTTGAAACATAAACAGCATCACCTAATGAACAAGAGAAAAAGGTTTTCAAAGGTTAATAGAAAAGTGACTTGAACTCTTCCCTCCCTCTTTGAAATAGACTGTTTTTGTTGACTCTCATGAATATAGCTTCTCAAACGATGAAGGTTGTAGGCACAAAGTTAGGATATATATATCTTTACTAAAAATTTTTATGTACAAGAGAGAGATTAATCCTTCAGAATCATTATACAAAGAACTTGGGCTCCCCCATCTCAAATAAATCTTCATGGTTTCAACTTTCCAGCATATTTTGAACCACTATGATCTCAGCTTGGATGAAGAAATTAAGGCCAAAAAACAAAAGTAAAGATCCATTATGGCTGTCGGTCGAGATGGATCTGAATCTTTTGGCAAATTCCACCTTTCACCTTCTGGATGTTGATATCAGCCCACATTAGCCTTGAGTTGAACTCAAAGTTGAGATGCTAACCTCAAGGTTTCACATTTGCATCTTTTTAATGGTAGGACAGTCACCGTCTAACCCTTTTGATGGTAGCAAGACCATCATTTGGATCTTGATACACGTAAATCGAATCTCGCTAAGGTCGTGATATGATAACCAGAACCTGTCCATTTGATTTCTTTTGATGATAGAAATTTTACCATCCAATTCTTTAAATTGTCAAAGGCTGTCTTCATGAATTCATTACAATTTGGTCTTTCTTTTTTGCATTTATTCCTAATTCAATTTAAATACATAAGACATATTATTCTAAATGGTTTATGGATTTCTAGACATACAATTATTTATGTAACCTTAAGCTTTTACACGTCAATGAATAATATCTTCTCCTTTTGAGATCTCTTTAAAATTTTTGGTTCATCGTACAAGAACCTCTATTTTGATGCTATGATTTGAAAGAGATATTGGTGTGAGACCACGAATCTTCTATTGAGATCTTCTATATTTTAGTAGTATGATATTAAAGATTCAATTGAAAAAGAATATGCAAAGCCTTCTAGTTATCCCTTCTATTTCTATTGGGGATATCTTCTATACACTTTCACTATTTGTTTATATTCTATACTTTATTTCAATTTTCATATGTACTGTCATTGATAAATATTGCTTGTTAAAGTCGTTTGGTTCCAACTTGCATCACCAAGAGGCACATAGATTCTCTCTTTCCCAACCCCAAAAAAAGAGCAATCTATAGATGATGAATTATTACTTTTTTGTATAATTATACAATTGAACTACAATAGCAAGCGATTGTTATACCATGACATTATGTTAAAGTACTTTAATATATGTTAATATTTGTTCGATATCCTTTAGATTTTGTAAAGAAATCAAAAGTTATTAATGGACCCCAACTGTTATAACCATCATCTTGCTTAACATTGATGTGCTTGCATGCATGCTACATCAATTACTTAAGTCGTCTACTCTTTGCAAATTATTCTTATCCAAACTTTTCATAATTCTAGCATCCTTTGTAATTTTCTAGGAATTATGAATTCCTAATGAGTCAAAAGACCGAGCAACCAAGAAGATAAATATATCATATTAGAAAGTAACAATCCTATTTCTCGAATGCAAGAGGGTTTTCTAATGTCGGTGTTTTCTTAAAAAGATATCAAGGGTGCATCCATGATAAAAGGACTCAAAGATCAAAGTGCATCAATAATTGTATAGAATAGTGGTCCAAAAGATATTGCATTAGAAATATTATTCATTTTTTTGGGGAAAGTTGAATGGCCTAAAGGGGGATGCTATTTTACCTAATTTGCATGAACTTGAACATGAGCAGCTAATGAAAGGGAACCCCACCTCTATCACAATTAGAGCAACAGTCATCATGATCTTAGCAGGACCCAATCTATATTTTCGGTCAAGTTAATTGGTTGGAAAATAATAATTCAATTCGGATGCGCAAGGGTTGGGTTTAAGTCTTGAGCAACTAAATCTTTAAACTTGTAGCTCCATTAATTCTTTTGAGTTACATTCTTGAAGACATACCCCTAGATAAGTTACCTATTAGTTACGACACCACATGAGCCAATACGTGCAACACCAAGTATCCATCATTTATGGCTAGGATTATTAGGATATCTATTCTTATTAGCTCTCCTATATTATCAATGCTGCCTAAACTAACCCCATGTTTCCAAAAGAGATAACTTTGCTCCTCTCAAGGCTAAAGTGTATATTCTCCTCATAGGTTCAAAATTAAGAATTGAGCACCGAAATCGAAGAACCATATCGTTGATCATAATCTATACAATTAAAACCATCTCACATGTTTTTCCAATTTTGATGGTCTCTAATCTACTCATCAAGTAGACACAAATATCAAGTAAGTTGGATGAGGCGAAAAATGACCAATGTTTCAATTGCTCCGGTACATATTGGTTTCCCCCAGTGATGAAATGGTGTTATTTTTCTCATTATTTCAATGGAAGTTGGTTGGGATTCAATTCATCTTTGACTCGAATCAAAAACAAAAATGTTGTCTCGGAAACATTGAATTTGCTCGGAAACTCTACCTCCTTCAAACATTAAAATGACAAAATTTATTCCCATCCTTCTTTTCCGTCATAGCTCAGAACTTAAACAAGCAGCTCATTTATTGAGCACAAGTACAGGAAGAGCTGTGCAGTTTGATTCCATCAGCGACTTCAGCGTAGCTGACATGCTCATTCATTGAGAAATCTGAACAGTATTAATGTGGAGCCTGCGTGGCTCTGCAGGATTTTATCGTGTTGTCCCTTTCGTTACTTGGAAGTCCCAACAACATTGCTGTCTAAATCCTGCCTGTTGTGAATGGATTTTGAAGAGGGAAAGAGGGAATATCCTGAGCTCTAGTTGGTATCCAGCTTTAGTGGTCCAATTTCTATCCCTCCACAACTGTTCTGGTAATTTGTGATAGCTCTCATTCTCCTCCTCCTCCAATTGCTTTCTTCCTAATATATTGATATTCGCTATCTTGCATAATGCTAACTCTCTGCTCTTTCACATTTGCATGGATCCTCGGATGTTCTTTTTTAGTTTTTAAGAAAGCATCCATACTCAAATATCACTGACTACTACATCTAAATTTTAGAAAACAGTTTTAGCTTGTTATCGATTCGATTATTATACTACTACAAGGACATTGTAACTGATGCAAATAAGCTTAATTACCATATAGCATGAAATGCATGGCATGACACTGACTCATTCACATGAGGAAAAAGGATACTACTTCATAACTTGCAATGAAATATAGAAATCACTGCTGGTATGTGAAAAGAAAGACTTCTAACCGAGTCTTTGATGGAGTACTAATCATCTACATTCACCTGAATAGATGTAAAAGCCCAGCTTTGATAATTGATGAACACCGCAAAGGCAGAGAAGAGAATTATGAAGATCCACTTTCGAAAAGCATACAAAGAATGTAAGAACTTGTCTGCAATCATGTAAGAAATCACTATAGTTTGCCAAAAGATTTTGCAAACACTAGCATATATGCATCGATAAGATTTCCTCGGCATTCTTGCGAGTGATTTCTTGCATCTGTCGAGAATTTCGGCTTGTAGTTGCAATAACTTGAGTCCAAGATGAACTATAACCAAGGAAAGGAGCATCATCATAGACCTTAATACCTCATGCCCTGTGCCCACATACAGTCTGGAAATGGCCTTTGTTCAATCATATAAGTAACAAGAAGGCTCGGCCACAATTTGAGTGGCCAGACCAGGCCGGATTCCCTTCCATGATAAATTTAGGTCAGGTCCAGCACAAGCCCAGAAAAAAGGTTCCATGATAGTTAATCTTCTTGCAGCCCTTCAAGAAGGAGCAAGCATCAAACCTGCAATGGAATCAGATAATCTGAATCAATGAAATGAGGCTGAAAATGGTGCCTCTGTAATTTATAATATATTGTGGCATTCCAAAGAAGCACATTCTTTTCTTCTTTCTTTCTTCCATATATCGTAAAAATTCATGCTGCTACTATAGTAGTAGTGTGTATAAGGGCCCAGATAGGAGAAGATCCTGCTATTGCATCAGGTAAGCATAGGTAAAGAGAGAATTGTTCAGATTTACAGCTGCATCAGCAAATGATAAAGAGGCAAATAAAGAGTTGTCCTCATTTTTATGGTTCAATTCATTAGCTATTCTGAATAAATTCTGAAATTCCGAACTACCTATTATCCAATCAAAGCATAAGAATCCTAAGAAGCTCCATTAAGAATTACACAAAAAAAAAAAAAACCTATAGCTGATTTTTTTTAGTTGTGCGTTCATCATGCCTTACAATGGTAAAGCAGATTCCATCTAGATGGAAAATAGTACTTCAGGTACATATTAGTGAGAGAGTTGTGAAAGGTTGGTACTAGTATTTGAGAAACCTCCTCTTATGAGGTCACATAGTTCCGTTGTAGTCTAGTTGGTTAGGATACTCGGCTCTCACCCGAGAGACCCGGGTTCGAGTCCCGGCAACGGAAGATTATTTCCATTGTCGTCTAGTCCGGTTAGGATACCTGGCTTTCACCCAGGCGACCCGGGTTCAAATCCCGGCAATGGAATTTTTTTTTTTTCTCTCTTCCTAAAAAGCATCTAAGAAATCTAGTAATTCTTTATTTCATTTTTACTCCTTGCCCTTCTTTCTGCTTATTGAAATAAGTGGTATTAACTCTACAAGAAGATAATGGATTTTGTATAAGTAATTCTTAAAATGCATTTGAAATACCTAGTAATTTGAGGTTCTTCCTTTCCTTTTTTGTTTTTTTAAAGATAATGCTGGTATTAAGGCTATTTGGTACCATATATCCACACTAATTTTAAATGGACTTGTTTTGAATCTGGGTCTATCTTAGATTGATCAGTTGCATTTTGCTAATGATACACTTATCTTTTGTGAAGTGGATGAAGAGAAAGCAGCAAATTTGAAAGTTATTTTCTATCTATTTGAAACTATATCTAGATGAAAAATTAATGTTAACATATGTGGTGAATTTTTCAGTTAAGGAGAGAAGTGGACATCTATTATGAATAACAGATTGGCAAATTTTTCAATCAAGTATTTTGCTTACTCCTTAAGCCTAATTCTTTGAAAAGATGCAATTGGCTTCTTTTTATGGAGAGAATAGAGAGAAGGCTATTTAGTTGATAAACCCATGTTTATCCTAAAAAACACACACACACACACACTCAAACTTAAGGTCGTTTGGTAGCATATCTGCTGAGAAAAATTATTGTATGATAGATTTCACATAGCATTTGTTATCATTTTCTGCATTTATTTTCATTCTTTTGCTGTTTCAACAGAGGAAGATTTTTTTTCTTTTTTCAAAAAAAAATTAGGCATAAGTTAGTTTAATCTAATTTTTTTAGATAATAAAATAACGAGCAACTACCACTGCTCAAGCTGCAGGGAGGTACAAACATAAGATGAAAAAAAAGCCACCCAAATTATGGCTAGAAGCTTGAACTATAAATTGACAAAACTAATTAATATCATCTAATAAGCGAAGGAAACTATATAGGATGTTCTTGTGAGTAGATGCTTTCCACCCGTTAGCCGATAGCAAACAAATACTTCTGATGACTTGTAAAATTGACTTGTTGGTGGTTCACTTGAACATTCTAGCATTTCTCTCCAACCATATACCCCAGCAGATGATGGCGACTATAAGTTCCAACCTCTTTCTTTCATCTCGTCTTCACTTTAGGACTCCTCGAATTGGTCCAAGTGTCAGGGAGAACTGGAGAGTGATTTAATTTTTAAGCCATGACAAAATGCTTCCTCTTGAAAAGATTGCAAGACACATGCAAGAGACAACCCATTTTCTTTTTCCTAATACTTTTGGCAGATTAGATCTTTTTTCTAAAAAAAATCAAGAGAAATTCTGATCATTTTTGGGCTCTGAACTGATCAAACAGAAGAAATAAGATCATCATTGTTGATGAATTGGTAGAAGCTTCTCGATGAGAAGATGCCATACTCGTATCGCATTTTATTCTTTTTATCAGAAGTAATCTCATGCAAGGTGGACATGAGTTTCTTAAAACTCCAATTGAAGCTTCTATATAATCAAAGTTCTAAACCCGCCACCCAAATCCAACCACCATCATATCATTGCATCTACTATGAAACTACATCATCCTTATTATACATAGAAAAGTTTGGGAAGGGGCTAACATTATTTCCTTTGATCTTCTCATGTTTGAGGACTTCCTCTTAGAATATGGAGGCTAAACTAGTTAGGATCCTCGAATCCTCCTCTGGACTTCTGTCATAATAATTTAACCAAATACAAGGATTAATCTAAAGTTCATCATAAATATTACACTATTAATTAATATAATAGTACCATTCCACCATATATATATATATATATATATATATCATTTATAGGTGAAAATTTTGAAATGATTTCAACATTTTATTCATCATTTTGCTTGATTATTTAAACAATTAGCCCTTGAAAGAATCAGAAATCAATCCTCTAGAAGCATATGAACTTTTTGATATGAGAACTTTGTATGTCATAGCTAGGAATATCCCAAAGAACTACATGGACAAATACTTTGGAGGACCACAGACCTGATAAGAGACATGACCGGCTCAAAACCAACCATCCATTCTCATTTAATTTATCTGAAAAACTCATCAAAAAAGAATTTATTTGAACAAAAAAAAAAAAGAAAAAGAAAAGGAACACCTGTCTCTCATGCCAAGGGGTACTCCCCAACAAATTATTGCATACAAGGTGTAAGGCGTGGTTCACTCAAGGTCACAAATTCTAAAGACAAGAGAAGGGAGTCATTCCTCCTGAACCACAGAATAACAATGGCGGTATGCTATAAGATTAGCTCCATGTAAATGACTTTGGAAACGTGGTCTCCTTACTGCCCATCACAGCTCACAGACCCTATCCGCATCCCTGCGACAAGCTTGAATCTTTGAAGCAAATCCTACCCTCTCATTTAAGCAGAAGATCCTCTCCTTCACATAAAAATTGGCAAGGAAATCAGATAGTCCGATACCGAGGCCAACACATAGCTATGGTTCACGCCGTGTTCACGTCTGGACTTGGTGCCCATTTGCCGGATTCCAAGAGAGAACCGTTGCTCCAATCGCAGCTTCGCCGTCTCCGGCCGACACCATTCTCCCATCTCCTCCTGTCTCAGCCTTCTCACAAGCAACTACCGTCACCTTCTTATTCTTCCTATACCCCAGTTCTTGCTCTATTCAAGTCTAAAACCAAGGCTCCACCAAAGAAGGTTGAAGTCTGTTCTTATTTCACCTCATGATACGAACCAAGTTTTTATATCTGGATCTTGTATTCCATGGCTAACTCTTGTTTGTGCTTGTTTCTACAGGTAGAGAAGGCCAAGCCAAAAGTTGAAGATGGTATCTTCGGTACCTCTGGGGGCATTGGTTTCACCAAGCAGAACGAGCTCTTTGTTGGCCGTGTCGCCATGATTGGATTTGCAGTGAGTGAATTCAGTTCTACTTCTAATTGGACATGCAGCTATTTCTCTTTTCTTTCTTAACCTATCCAGTCAGCATATTTTTCATATAGAAAATAAGAGTAGTGAACTATTGGGAGTTATTAGAAACATATAAATGTCTATGATCAAGGACATACAAATACAAAGAGTAAAATGAAATTTAAGCCTTCTGAGTGCAGCCCTTGTAAGTATCTATCCTCAACCATTAGATCATTTAACTGAAAAATCGGCAGGCAGTAGTCTGTTTTTTTTTTTCTTTTTTCTGAGTATTAAATCTTCAAGAAATCTCCAAGATCATGCAGCCAAATTTTTAAATATTCTTTGGTGATCTTTTAAATATTTGGCTACATAATCTTGGAGATTTTTTGAAAATTTGTACGATCAACAATTAGGCTAATACTGGGAAACAACTTTAACCAATAAACAGAACACAAGCAATTGGCTCCTAGTATTTGATTCTTATCACTGTGGCCATTTCACCTTAAAATTGTAACAACTAACAATCACATTGCTCGTAACCATCCAATCTATATAGGTATTCGGTTAACGTTATGCATGAGAATCCATTGAAGGTTATGTGACTAGGATCTTAAAGCCTAATCTCTCCCTTTTAATGAAATATATATATATATATTTATAGAGAGAGAGAGAATTCATTGAGGCTTATGCTATATCATTCTGGTTCTTTACGTTGTGTATTCGAAGTTTCGAAAGTGGTAGATATTTGCAGGCATCACTGCTAGGAGAAGCAATCACAGGCAAAGGAATCCTAGCACAATTGAATCTGGAAACTGGAATACCAATATACGAAGCAGAGCCACTTCTCCTGTTCTTCATCCTTTTCACTCTCCTTGGAGCAATTGGAGCTCTCGGCGACCGTGGTAAGTTTGTAGATGATCCACCCACAGGGCTTGACAAGGCAGTCATCCCTCCTGGAAAGGGCATTCGGTCTGCTTTAGGACTAAAGGAAGGAGGTAACCACAATTTCTTGGCTCCAAATTAATGTGTTCATGTTACTTAGAAATAAATGAAGTTGAGCAGTCTTCTGTTCCCAGCTTCCTTAAATGCTGTTCACGTTCTGTTTTGAAGGTCCCTTGTTTGGGTTTACAAAGTCCAATGAGCTCTTTGTTGGAAGATTAGCACAGCTGGGGATTGCATTCTCTATAATTGGAGAAATTATCACAGGAAAAGGAGCTCTAGCGCAGTTAAACATTGAGACAGGCGTGCCTCTCAATGAAATCGAGCCGCTTGTGTTGTTCAATGTTATTTTCTTCTTCATTGCAGCATTGAATCCAGGAAATGGTAAGTTTGTTACCGACGTGGACGAAGAGGAGTAAGAGAGGAGCAAAAAGCTGTCTTGGTTTTAGTCTCTGCAATCAAAACATTTTGTTGCTGCTAGTTAAGTAGTCACAATTGTAATCTGAGTAGCAGTGCAACTGCAAAGTTGAATTGGAGATAAAATGATCGGTAATCTTTACCCATCTCTATTTCTCACTCTGTTGCATCTAGACCATAATATGGTATGAAAGTGGATTTCCTTTGTCGAAGTTTACTCCGAGCTAGAGGTGGCAATTGGGTCGGATCGAATAAGATACAGATTAGGTCGAATATATGGTAGATCAAAAATTTATTGACTCAAACCCGACCTGTTTATGGAGTGAGTCAAAAAATCCAATTCCAAACTTGACCATTTCATTAAAATAGGTAATTTAGCTTGATTTATAATGAGTTGAAATAAGTTAAACGGATTAAATAGTTAAGTATTGCTACCCTTTCGCCAAACTAGGTTAAGACCTACCTGGTAGATCATAGAATGGTAGGTTGCAAAGAAGATGTTGGACAAGTCATTTCAGGGTGATTTCATATTCTTTTCATCTTGCTTGTTCAGTGAAGTAACGAGATTGCAAGAAGTTTGTCTGTGAAGAGCTGGGCCTTTTTTTCCCCAAAGAGACATGACTTAAGGCTCATCAAAATCCAACATGATTTCTACAATACCTAATCTTAGTCCGAGCTAACCCAACCTGCACATGACCCAATTCATAATGTATGATCCTAACAAGGCTCCAGGTTGGGTTGGTTGAGTTTGGGTCATTGGATCCAATAGGGCTTGCATTAGGGAAAAGTTGGATCAGACTATAACAAATATGAGCAAAATGTAGGTTGGATCAAGTCGAGAGGAGAGTCTTTGCTAGCCTTGGCTCGGAATTGGTTGGATTAATTTGCACATACCTTTATTCTATACTCAACATGTTGATATCCCAGACCCAACCCCCAAGCCATATAAAGAACCTACTGACCCAAACGATGGGTTGGCCAAGACCAGCCCAGCTATGGCCCAGAATATAGGTAGAGAATAACAGAGGCAACTTCAAGAGAGAGAGAATGAATAGAAACGCTTGGAATTAGGTCAAGGTAAGAGATGCTATTTGATTTTTCCAGCTGATCAGAAAGGTTGCAAGGCAATGCTGAAGGCAAAGGTCATTTGCTTGTATGGCCATGACATGCCACATGGATAGGCTTGGATGTCCAGGTGGTATGGGATGCGATCATCGCATGCTTTGCCATGTCGTAGCCTCAGTGAGAATGGCAGTAGGATATCCAACAAGGAAAAGGTGCTCTTGCAGCTCTCACACATTCATGACTTGTATCTATCTATAAGACATTGTAGAGTTTGATTCATAAATCATAAGCAAGGACTAGATATGGGCTTCTATTCTTAAACTTGATTTGTGAGTAGATGCTTGCATGTATCTACATGTGTCCATACTTGCATGCATATCTCGATGTAAAATCATGGTAGTTCCAAGCTTTATTATTGTGAGGGCTACAACTCGAGCAATTTAGAATGAGAATAGCTAATTTATATCCCAATCTGTACCTATTACAAACTTGACCTAGCTAACCAAATTTAAACTTGACTTTGTTATTCCTAGACTAAACATAATTGATGATGAGTTGAGTTACTTTAGATCATTTTGGAAGAGGTGGGAGCTCAACAGAGTTGATTTGGATGTTTTTGGTTATAACGATTGAGAACTTCGCTCAGAAAAGTTAGTTGAAAGCTATTAATTAGGTTAGTTGGTCTTGTATAAACATTCAAGATCTCCTTAGCACATAATAACATGAGACTAAACACGTGCCCAAACATGTCTTTATATGCTCATCTCGTTTAAACCTTGATATCCTCATTAGACCAAGGATCAAAATTTAATCAAATCCAATTATAAACATCATGATTGGTTGATGCAATTAAGAAATCCTATATAGTTCATTATTCTATACGAGATTGAAATAGCATAGCATAAACTTAAACTAGAAGTAGAAAAATAAACTAGATGAAAATCAAACTAATAGCTAGAAGTTAAACTTATTAAACTAATATAAAAAGTTTGGACAAAAAAGACAAATCTTTTTTAAATTATGGATCATGGAATGTAATTTTCCAAAAGTTCATCAATCATAATACATCCCCAGTAAATCGTCTATTACATTCTCATTTGACTTATATTTTGGATGACTCAAGATGTGCTGAAAAGTTAACTCGATGTCAGATATCATGAAAGTGGTTTTATATGAAAATTTAAATTATACTAATATTGGTAAAACTTTCTTCTGAATTGGTGTGCATTGGAGTACATATCAATTTGGTGGGCTTCCAAAGTTTACTCTATCCTACAATCATAGCTTAGTGTGAATCCCAAAGGATCGCTCTTCGAGCTCATTCAAACATGGCTTTTGATTTAGTCATGATTTCTTTTTGAGATTTGGCGGTCCTCCATTTTAGTTTCCTTGATGAGACCTCTTTCAGATTATCAGGATCATTAGTTCAAATAACTGATAGATATGGAGACCCCTGACTATATCATTGGCTAATGGTCAACTCTAAAAGAGCTCGAGTTGCAATGCTCTTTAGTCATACATGAGCTATAGGCTGAGCCTACTTTGATCCTATTTATAACGATACGAGACCTTATCCAAAAAGGCTAGCAAAAATTATTTTCGGAATTCATTGCCTCTATATAAATATCCAAGATTTTCCTACTGATGTAAGAGTAAACACATGCCGATATAGATCCTCATATTTTTAATAACCCCAGGCCTCTCTAATGAAGCTTAGAGAGAAGTTAGTATTTGAGTTCATTGTTCTCATATAAATACTCAAGATCTTTCTAGTATGTAATTATTATAAGATTAAATGCATACACTTGCACGTGTCCTCATATGAGGCTACTCCAGCTTGCATTTGTCAAGGTTTTGTTGAATCAATGAAAAGGCATAGCGCAGATTGGGTTTGATTGGATAGAAAGTGGTCATAATCAAGTTCGGGTTGGATTGGGTTGGGTTGTCCGAGCCTTCAACCTAAAGCCACCCTTGCTAATTGGCATATATAAACCCAATCTAACCCAAATTACATAGGGAGTTGGGTTAAGTTTTGGCAAACCATCACTAGGTTGAGCTCATGATTTTTTTTTTTTTTTACAAACCGACAATTAATGCTACTCTTTTTTTTTTGCTGACATCAATGATGCTAGTTAGAATAGCAATTAGAGGGTCATCCTCCAAGTGATTTCATCCTTTCATTTGTTTTCTTCTCTCTCTCTCTCTTACTCTCATCAAAATGGTGCCACGAAGAAAACCCTCCCACAACTTTTTTCTTCTTTTTAAAACACAACTTGTCATCTTGCCCCTTCTTGTGAAATGTAATTTTTCTGGAAGGGCAAACAAAAATGGGCTTTTGTGAGAGTTGTCTATCATCATACAGAGGCTTTTATTGTTCGGATTTCAATTCTAATCATTGCCGCGGGTGAGATTGGGGCATGTGAACGTTGCACCATAAAGGAAACACGTAACGTCAAGTAATGATCATAAAGATCAACAAAAGCTCTCAAATAATTAACAAATCCCGCCAATAATCCTAAAGAAATAAATTTTGGACCAAAGTAATCATGTCATGGGCCAGCTAATGTTCTGAATTTTGAGGTGGGATTATTCTGCTTTTCTGGTTTATTCATCAGTTTAAACTTTTTTGATACAACATTAGTTTAAACTTTAAATTGCTCAAGCCAAAACAGGTTTTGGAAGCAAAATTTTTAGTTTCTTTTCCATTGTTTTTTTTTTTGATAAAATGAATAAATTAAACCAAACAAGTATAAATATATCTGTAAGAATTAGCAAATAAAATATTTAATAATAGAATATGAAGATGAGTTCTAGAATTCTATAATATCGATTCTATGTGATTGGCTATATAAAATATTTTTTTTCTTATTTGAAAGAAAGGTCACACTATTTATTAAAAAAAGAAAAAAGAAAAAGGTTAATGATATCATTGGGCTGTTGTTGTTTTGTCTAAGTGGAGAAAGTATAAAATTAAAGAGCAAAGTTATGATGTGATGACAAGGGATGCGATTATATGGCATGGTGACGTGACACAACATCATGGCAATGGCATCCAATGCAATGGACCTTAGAAATAAATTGAATGACATTGCAAGATTAATGATATCTTATATTCAATAAAACTAAAATTTTAGATATACAAGATTATGACCCTCCGTCGCCATGCAGTAACTGGATTGATGTTTAGGGTGGTGCCTAGTATGATAGTCATGACCTTAAAATACATATCTTTAGCCAAATTCTTGCTGAGGCATGAGAATTCTTGTTGATTTGTCAACAAAAGATTTATCTCATCCAGTTGATTTGGATGCTCTAATTTTAAAAATCTTGAATGAGGTAAAAAGATCTAGACATTCATTTTTCAAGACTAAGAAATAAATAAGTTAGGGTTTGTTGGTACTGCTGTTTTTTTCATCTTTTCTAAAAGTGACAAATATTTGTTGTTGAAAACTCTAAAAATTTTAAAGGAGTTTTTTTTTTAAAAAAAAAGATTCATGGTACAAATTTGCACAGTCTAGCTTATTTATTATCTTGAACAAAAAAAAAAAAGGAGGAGAGTTATAAAATGAATGTCACAAGTACAAAATAATAAATAATCTCTCCATATGAGAATAAGGTAGCATTCATCTAATCCTTTTCGAATCCTGCAATAGAGGAAGCCTTATGCATAGGACCTTTTTTTTTATCTGAATATACAATAAAAAAGTGGTACCAACGAAACTTTAGTGATTCATGAAGTAGATCTTTAAATTTAACAACCAATGCTTATCTTTTATACTCGAAGACTAATTGAAAGGAATCAATGCTTTCAAAGTATTTAGCTCCATTGAATATGACAATTGGGAGATTGATGATGAGTGATCAACCTAGCCCCATATTTTTTTTTAATGTTAAAAGAAGGGCTATCCACAACGTCATTGACCGATATCTCTTGCTAACTCATCAAAAACATTGTATCAAAAGATACCGAGTACGATTGTCTCCGCATGGCATTGGCTTTTTTTTGCTTGTCCTCGTATGCAGGGGCCAACGACAAGCTAAACAAGCCAATTGAAAAAAAAAAAATCCTCCCTTTTCAAAAGAAGACACATCATTATGAATTGAACCAATATCCTAATGACTCTTATTCTTCGTTGGAATCACCCACCAGTCGCACTAGGATTTTTAATAATTCTAGCAATCCTCCTTTTTCTTTACCTTTATGCTAGTCTAGTTCGTGGCTACTTAAGTATGGGATAATCAACTTTA
Organism: Phoenix roebelenii; assembly: GCA_025769935.1. Lineage (NCBI taxonomy): Eukaryota > Viridiplantae > Streptophyta > Magnoliopsida > Arecales > Arecaceae > Phoenix > Phoenix roebelenii. The sequence goes on along the minus strand of JAOXJJ010000001.1, from coordinate 22,286,350 downwards.
TCTAAAAGATAAGTAATCATTATATAAATTTTAATATTCTAATGGCTCTTATGTGTAGATAACAAAGTTGAATTTTGCTCACCAAACACACTTCCTCCTCCAATTTGCCTAACTAGCATTCTGGGGAGTTAACACCACTTGTTCGTGTCTGAATAATTTCATTTTATGCATTGTCCTATATGTTAATTCGTTCGTAGTATTTTTTTTTTTGAGAAATTGATACCTTGGTACATGATACTTAAAAAAATAATTTTTACATGTTCGGTTGATTATAAAAAATGGCACATTTCATAATAGCATCTATTTTTTGAAAAATTTATATAAAATACTTGCTATACTCTGAATAAAGAAAAATATCTTACTCTATTCTATCTAAAAATTTAAGATTACTTTTAAAATAAGAATTTTTTCTTATACAATATAAAACTTATATATATATATATATTAAAAATACTTTATCTAAATATTATATTTTTTTCTCTTTTTATTTATGCAAACAAAAGGATACTAAAAGATTCAAAAAGTACCACCAAGGTGGTAGCGCAGTGGAAGCGTGAACTCACTTCCATCCCCATGGTTCCAAGTTCGAAACATGCGGGCGTCGATTAAATTATGGAGACCGGATGCTTCCTGCTCGGACACGTGGACTGGAAGGGCGTATCACTCTGCTGGTAGCCCTGATGGTACTAGGTGTGACGTACTCATACGTGGTATTCGAGCCGGAGCCTAGAGGGGTAGCCGAGCCGGATCCATGGATAGGGAGGGTATGAGTAAAATCGGCTGGGGTGCTCAACACATGATCATTTCTGTCTGCATTAAATATTTTTCTGGCAGGGCGGATTGAAGCTACCATCCCCCGTTCTTTTTTCTAAGCAGGAAAAAAAAAAAAAAAAAGGAAGATTCGCAAAGTGGTTGGGCTGCTTGTCAACTTCCACCGCCCTTCTCCCCTTGACGTGGGGACTTTGCACCATGCCTTGATTGACCGGAAAGTGCAAGGAACTTGCGGGCGTGGGTCCTACGGTTAGGTAGGGTGGCCATGTGAGACAGGGCCCCACCAACCATCAGGGTAATATATCTGTAACAAGTTCACAGGTTCGCTGAGAACGCTTTAGTTTTCCTCCTTAACATACTATGGATTACAAAATAAAATATTAAAGCTGAGTTTGGTAGGAGGGATAATTCTTGGAGGGATGTCCCCTCTACCAAAGAAGGGATAGGTTATTTGATGGGATCAACCTTTTTTTAGTATTTAGTTATTTGATGCTTTGAATTCTATGACAATGATAAATTGCCTTTTCACTTTTAGATGTATTTTAAAATAAACAGGGATAAAATTGTAATTGAAAGGATGAATTCTCTCTATTCTATAAAATAATTCTATTCCATTATTTTGACGGAATTGAATAATTCGAATGAGTCTGCTTTTCGACTTATCCATATTAAACATTTTTGAAGGGATAGGGTTTTGGTGTTCGGTGGGTAATCCTCCACATTCCTCTTACAAACATAGTCTAAGTAATATTGAAAGCGATTCCGTCATCAACAAAAACTTAGATAAGTCATCAACAACCATTACTAAATATAGATTACTCAACTTCCTTCTCCCAACTAGATGTGTTCATTGAATTGAGGTTGTTCTTTCAACCGGGAGTAAGCAATAAGCCCATTTGCTCTAGAATGGACTTCTCAAAATCCGACGATCTATATGAAAGGGAAGTTTTGTTGATGATTTCCTGTTTAGCATGAAGAAGAACAGAGAAAATATTTTGAGCAGGAAAATTTGGTCACGTAATCTTCTATTTCATAGGAATTCGTTGATTGCTCCGTACTGAGACGGTAGCAATCAAATTGAAAGTCAAAACCTTTGACGGATTAGCTCTGAGCTGAGGCAGTTGACCCCTTCCTCCATTTTTGGTTGGGATTATTTTGAATTTGAAAGAGTCAAACTTGGCAGTTATATAAAACAGCAGGATTCTCGACTGAAAGTATAGGCACTTTTCTAAGCTCCTAGGGTAATTCTGAGCAATTTAGGAATCTTTGAACTTGTGTAGGTATGGAAGGATTCACTTGGTAGGAAGACAAACAAATTTTACCTCATGACCAAGTGCTTGCTTACAATTTCTCTGAACTAATTCCGCAATCACCTATTTTCAGAACGTAAAATTTTATGCTGCATATATATTTACACACACACTATTAGTTGAAGCTTAGCTTAACTACTTCAAAAATAAAGAAAAGTAGGCACAAATCCAAAGTGAAGCTAACCACAAACAAATATTGATTCAAGAAAATTCCAATTGAATTAGGCAAGGGTCAGAAAGTATAACTTTTTGGTGGTTATTAAATAATTCCAAAAGAAAACTTCTCAATCCATATGTGCCCGCTTGGATCCAAGAAAACCTAATGCAATTGACTTGGAATACAATGGATAGATTTCAAGTAAGTTTGGCACCACTTAACCCGGCCCTGTCCAATTCATTTCTAATTCAATCCTGTCTAGGCCAAAACTCTTGACCACTATTAACTTATTTGAACCACTCCCGACCCAAATAATCCGATTATTAATTGTTTTACTCCATGTTTTGCTTACATGAAGGATGTGAGTGATGACAATGGAGCACTAAGAGGATCTAGCTTCCGTGTTAGGTTCAGTTAGCAGATCATACCTAACTTGAGAATTTTGTAACATATCATAATAAATTTTTGCCCAACTTTTAGGTGGTGCCTATCCATTCATTGTCACCATATAAGCTTCCTAGTTTCATAGTGCTACCCCTGCCCCTCCGATTTCATCCAATTCTCTTCTTGCTACTACACTTCAAAAGATATGGCACCTCCACTCTAAATTTGGTTTTAATTTACTGTTATTGATTTATAGGTTATATTGGACTCCATTTTCGGTATGTATATTGGACCCTCTTTAATTTATGGCCTCTCATCACTTCTAGTCACTTAAGCTAGAACCTTGGGCACATACAAGTGGCATTATAAGATTATACAAGGCTATTATATTTCAATTTGCTACACTATCCCTGCTTCAAACTATATGATCAGTTTATTCAAATCATCGCATGGACATGGTCCCACAAGATTTATTTGGATATTCAGAGAGATTTATTTGTATTATATCTAATGTAAAGATCTAGTAGAGCAAATTTGTGTGTGTTTGTGTGCGCGCATGCATGAGCACGTGCTCATGCACTCGTTCATAAGGGGCATGAGTGGTGATCTAACAAAGCAAAGTGTTAATTTACCGTCATACAAATATACTAGTGCATGCCATCAATCATATAAAATAGCATGTATAATCCTTTTAATGGTGGAAAATGCAAAATGTTAATTTTAGTACTATTACCAATATTTTACACACTTTGTATTCAACTGACCATTACAATCTAGGAATCAAAACAAACAATTTGTTCAAAAATTAGTTGTTGTAACTAAAATGTCAATACATGTACTAGCTAGGTTCCCATTGTCCCCTTTCTTGTGCTGTGATTAGTTTATGGTTTCCATTCTTTTCATCATCATATGTTATAGTATATATCGCTTGTTTTTGTATTTCTTGAATAATTCGACATCAATGATCAAGAATACAAATTGGCTACATAGAAAACAATGCCTTTTTTTAATATTTTAATATTCAAAAAAATTTAGACTAAGCAGTTTAGGGAAGATGTCATGGCTTATCAACACATTCATGTGGACAAAACATTCACATGCAGCACCCTCCATGCATGCACTTACCTTCTACCATGCCATCTCATATGATGCCATGTGCTCTCCTACAAAACTCAAAAACATGCCAAGTACAAATCACATGTCCATGTTTTTCATGTACATGCTTCTCTAGATGATGCATTTATTCACTCGTAAATATATTTATCATATATTCTTCACTCGCATATCTCTTTTTTTCTTATTTGGATGGATGGTGCGTGGGGAAATCTTTTATTGTTAATTCTAGAGGTTATTGTACATTTATTTTATCATTATAGATCTAAAATCTGTGAAGAGCTTAAAGACATTTTTCATGCAATGCAGAAAACAATTTAAAATAGTGAAAAGCTTCTGTTATGAGGGATTTGTTTCAATTCACCCAAAAAAGTTTCAATTTTCTTTGAGAGATATTTAGCTATTGAATTAGGTGGAGTATTTTGGGTAATGGAGTGAAGTGATTGGTTCCACTGGTTCAATCACTTACAATCTGCTCATCAATCCATTCAAATCTGCTCATCAATCCATTCATCACAAGGGACTGCAAACACAATGGTCTCTCAGCTTTCCTCCCTCCCTCTCTCTCTCTCTCTCTCTCTCTCTCTCTCTCTCTCTTTCTAATTTATCTCCCTCTCTCTATTTCTTTTCCTTTACATTCATCTCTCAAAGAGGCAGCCAATATAAAACCACAGACGAAGAGAGCGAAAGATGTCAAGGTGACCAGGTTCAAGCTTGGGCAGTCGATTAGATAGAAGAGAGAGGAGGTTATGGGAGGTAACGCATCAAGAAGGCCATATAGCATGATTTTTTAATCATTGCTGCTACTGTCAAATGCATATATATATATATATATATGGATATATGTATATATATATAGATATATATATGTATATGTATATATGTGTGTGTGTATATATATATATATATGTATATATATATGTGTATATATGTATATATATATATATGTATATATGTATATATGTATATGTATATATCTGTATATGTATATGTGTATATATATGTATATACGTATATATATATATGTATATATATATGTATGTATATATATATATATGTACTCTATTTCTCGAGAGTTTCTTCCATAGATAGTGTAACCCCCCCCCCAAAAAAGGGCGGAGATCGG
>JAOXJJ010000001.1:22250982-22281023 GCA_025769935.1 Phoenix roebelenii | reverse complement strand
CGTGGGATAGCTGCCACGAGCTTATGCGTGGGACTTGTACAGTCTTGGACTGGGTCATGAACTTGGTTAGTCCAAAGCCAGAAGTGAAAAGTTTGAAAACTTGGGAATCGGAGTAATACAGAAATTAATCACATAATGTGAAAAAAGATTTATGTATATGAATTGGTTACATATATTTGTTGTTTGTTGAGCTTTTGAAATGATGAAATGACATTATTTTGATGTTTTGATTATTTTATTATTATTATTGTGTATGGCTGTTGGAATTTTTACTGGGCTAGAAAAGCTCATACTACACTTATATTTTTTTTCAGAGGCACTGGATTCGTAAGATCTGTCGGGTGGGACAAGAAGTGAGATGGATCTGGAGTCAGGCTGCTAGATAGATAGAAGTTAATTTATCTTTTGCTTATGAACATTTGAAATTATGTAATAAATCAGTACATTTTTGTTGGATTTGATTTAATTTCATTAATCATTGATTTTGGCATTTATGGGAATATTGTATCTTCTAGGCCTTACATGATCTCTAGGGTTCTACTTTAGGGATTATGTGGCCGGTCGCGTACCGGACCCGGGTGATGGGTTCGGGGCGTGACAGATAGAATTTATCCACCTCTCAACTTTCTGCTTTCTATCTTTTTTTCTTTTCTGGGCATCTAAAATAGTCAGTCAAGTCAAGCCTCCCCAACAATCGTACTCATTAGAAGGGGATCGGGCTAAATCAGGTTGTTGTACCTTGGAGACAAAATCGCCACAAACCAATATGTAGAGGGTGAATCATGTTCCTAGGGCAGCGTATATCACACACCTCGATCTAGGTAAGCTCTTTTCAATCTTCTGTTTTTATTCTAATAGATTATTTCTTCATAATATTTTTATAAAATAATGATACAGTAGTTTCTAAATAAAATTATTTTTTTAACAATAGTTATATATATATATAGACTATTTTTTTTCGTTTTTGTCATCACTGCCAATAATTTTTAACCCTGCCTTTCCTCTCGTCATATCTTTTATCCCCACCATTAAACACAATGTGCTGCATGTCACCCCCCTTGGTTGCCTTGTATCCCTTTGTACCATCCAAAATAGTTCTATCGTCGGGCTGATGAAGTTGATGCCTTGATTTGACAGTGTTCACCCTTGGAGCGGTTCAGAGACATCCACTTCAAAAGCATGGATGTCCTCTCCTAGAAATTAAGAAAGATACGGAGAAAATCTTATGTTATAGTTGCATACCCCCATGACCATGCATTCAATTTAATATGGCATAAAATGACAAAATGGTGAAGTCATGGCAGATGTCAGGATATTAAAATAATAAATAGTAAGGTTATCTTAGTTGGCGTCATTTAATTGGTACAATTTAATGCGAGGAGCATGGCACGTACATGTAGCCAAACTACGAGGATCCTGCATCAAATGAAAAGTTACATTCACCAACTGCAAGGATAGAAAACCAAAATAGGTGTTTCCTAGAAAATACCTATATAGGTGTCAATTATGTTATCAACGGTGCACATCAAAAATTTAATAAGAATCACTATCTTTAGATTCAGCACAGAGGAGTTTCTTGGATCATTTGAAGGGCTAGCAGATCACACATCGATCGAGTTGCATGACTTTCACCAAAAATGTATACACGATAGCTACTGATGGCACGTGCTTGCGAATCATGGGATAATGACTAGGGCTTGGTTGGAAAATCCAACAGAGTTTTTTTATAGAAATCAGGCTTGTTAACCTTACTCAGAAGACTTATTCTAAATTCGGCCTAAATTTTATATGTGGACTTATTGGACCGAAGGATAAAAAAACAAGATATATATATATATTCTTTCCATAGAATTTAGATTGGGGAGGGGTTGGATTGATATGGGCTCACTTAAATAAACTATGTAATTTATGATCCCACAGAAAATTTAGGACTGAATTTCCCAAATAGGCCCTAAATAGAAATTTTATGATGTTTAGATTTTCGTTGCCGACAATTCAATCAATAAAGGGACAAGCCAGTTAGCTTCCTCCAAGGGTTGAGAACATGGAATACCCTATTATTCAAGATAGGGATGTGGAGGTTTAAAAAAGTATTTTCTCCAAAATGACCATTATTACCCTCAATCATTTCTTATTTATCCCCTCTCCTTTGATCTTCTTTGCACCCTCTTTAGTCTGGCCACATCCACCTCGATTTGTGATCCATCTGGCCAATTTGTTTCATTTTGCACTCGGTTGAGCCTTTACTCCACTATTACTCCTCTATGACACTGTGAGGTCTATTTACTCAAGCCCTTAGGTGCTTCTTCCTTCCCTTCTCTATGACCCTATTGGAGATGTTTCCTATAATATAAAATTTTATAGTTTATAATTTATTTCTTAATATGTTAAAAATAATATGTTAATGTGCATATGCAATCGCATTATTATATATCAATAGTTTAACTATACTGTATTATTTATGCATATTATAGTATAAATAAAGCTATTATAATTTCATCTTACCATGATTCAAATATAATTTATTATTTTAGTATTTAGTATCCTTTATTATCGTAATAATATTTTAATGTTTTCAAAAATAATTTACATTGCAAATAAATAGAGAATAGTTGGTGTTGCAGAGACAAATTTGACTAAGATGAAATTCACATTTTCTAGTTTTTGTCAAATTTTCATCCAAATCTGATTTTCTTATTCTCAAAATGCATCCAATTACATCGAATAAAAGCTGCGATTCCGAACAAAAAATAAGGACGTACCAATCTCAATTAGATTTATCCTTTTGTGAGTTTACTCTCATGGCAAAGAGAAAACAACCCAACTAGGGAAATAGTTTTATATGTAATTTATCAGTCCTAATATGAATCTACGTATTAACAAGTTGTTTACTCATCCAACGCAGAGAAAGTTCTTTCTATTTTCTTTAACAGGTTGAACCTTTTCGGAAGATCCTTGACTGCTATTGAAGACCTAAACCTTTTGTTACTGAGTGAGGATGAAGTCTTTTTGTGCCGAGAATTCCTATTCCTTTTCCAAACTGGGTCAAAAAGTTGCACTCCCACCAAAGATGCTGAAGTGCCGAAACTTTGTCTTCACAAGTGGCACACCACATGATATGTGGGAATCGGCATTTTATATGCAGTTAATCCCTGAGTTACTGCATTACCATTGGGCTAAGTAGCATTACACTTGTGAGGAGAAAATTTTTGATACCAGGGATGGGGCCCATGGCACTACCATTCGATCCCATTACATTCTCAAGGGAAAAAAAAAAAAAAAATTACATTTTCCTTTCTGTTTTTCCCCCTTTTTTCTAATAGATCATTCAAATTTTGATTGAATCAAATGACAAACTCACCGGCAGGGAGTTCCCACTGAGCAATACTGATATCCCTGCGTTTAATTAGGTCTTTGTGGTAACTTTGGATTCTCTTCCATCTGCTTTGGAACTGGAAGAGGTCTTGGACGAATTCACTCTCCTCTCCCTCGGTGTCACGTAATAGCGAGTAATTCAATATGATATAGGACATGTATGACTCGACCTCGTACGATCATCTGACAATCCCTAAAATGAGATATTGCATTGGTCGATCTCCTGTTGTATGCAAACTACAATATAAGATGGATGGCTATCAAACAAAACAATTTTAAATGCAATATAAGATGGGTAACTGCTGATAGCCATCCAATCTCTTGATGAATGAAATCTATACATACTACGAAGGATTTTGGGCTCCAATTCGCACCCAGAGAACATCCTCAACATAAGACTCATAAATTTTAAATGAAATCTAGCAGTAAATGAATGAGTGACTTTTAGTATATTTCATCATCTCTAAAGAATTTTCTTTGGATGTACTAGATGCATGTTTCCTATTTGCTTAATCAACTTTTTTTTTCTTCTAATTTTATTGACTGTACTCATATTTCAATAGTGTGACGAGCCGGTGTAACCAAAAAAAAAAAAAAAATCTTTAAAACAAATCAATAGGCGAGGGCCTCAGGAGCTTTTAATTTGATCCCCAATTGCCCACCCAATATGGCTTCTTCCACCACCCCAAGGCCCAAGCAACCAAACAAGCAAATCCTCCGGTTATCATTACCACTACGTTCCTAATCATAAAGTAATCCCATCACATCCCTTCAATCCAAGCCGTCCAATCCATATACTCCCTACCATACTCTGGTCCTTGCTCCCTACCCAATCATTGAATACTCAATTCATAGAATATCCCATCCGATGGACGGCCCTGATCCTCCCAATCCCCCTACCTTCGCTCCGAAGGAAAAGTTACCATAAATAAATAATTTAGCCAATCTTTCGACGAGAGAGAGAGAGAGAGAGAGAGTCTGTGTTATATCGCTCTAAGACACTCGCAGATTTTTGGCAGCTTTTATTCCTCAGTGGGTTCACCGCCGTCCTCGAGAAACTCCTCCGCCACTCTCGATCCCAGATCTCGAAGAGCAGAGAGAGGGATTAGCGAGAGAGAGAGAGAGAGAGAGAGAAGGCGATGGCGATGGGATCCGGATGAGTAGAACTCAGTGCTAGTCCTTGGTGAGGTAGTGATTTCGAAGGATCTGTTCTCGTTTTTGAGGGATATTGGAAGGGTGGGAAGTTGGGGAGATCTGCAGATGGAGAAGTACGAGGTGGTGAGGGACATCGGATCGGGGAACTTCGGGGTGGCGAAGCTGATGAGGAACAAGGAGACGAAGGAGCTCGTCGCCATGAAGTACATCGAGAGGGGCCGCAGGGTTGGTGCTTGCTCCAATTTTGATCTGTATCCGTAGCCCTTGATCTCGGATTCTGGATGGATCTGATGATGCTTTGATTTGTGTTCTTGGAGTGCAGATTGATGAGAATGTGTTGAGAGAGATCATCAACCACCGCTCGCTGCGACACCCCAACATCATCCGATTCAAGGAGGTGGGAGCTTAAAATCCAATTCCTTTTTTATTGCCCTTTTTCGGTCCATTTCTATGGGATTTATTCTGCTATTTTTTTTCTCGGTTATGATTTGGTTAAAAAATTAGGTGGTCTTGACGCCGACGCATCTGGCGATCGTGATGGAGTACGCCGCCGGCGGCGAGCTCTTCGAGCGGATCTGCAACGCCGGGCGATTCAGCGAAGACGAGGTTCCTCGAATATTCCGTTTTTTTAATTACTTTTTACACCGTCTTTTGCTTTTCTTAGTATATATTAATCCCGAAATAAATATCTCATGACGATAGTAATAATTCTTCATTTATTATTTTTTTTTAGGCAAGATATTTCTTTCAGCAGCTCATCTCCGGCGTCAGCTACTGCCACTTCATGGTAAAAAAAAAAAGAGGAAAAATTGCTAAAAAAAGGTGAATAACTTTTATGCTTGGGGATTAATTTTTTTTTGATGATTTTTCAGCAAATATGCCACCGGGATTTGAAGCTGGAGAACACTTTGCTGGATGGAAGCCCCGCTCCGCGGCTTAAGATTTGCGACTTTGGTTACTCCAAGGTTTGATTTTTTTTTTTTTAAGTAATCTTCATCGGAAAGTTAGGAAAGAATTTCTTTGGAAAGTTAAAGAGAAATAATGTCAAAAAAAAATTGGGGAGTGCAGTCGTCGCTGCTTCACTCGAGGCCCAAATCGACGGTGGGGACGCCGGCCTACATCGCCCCGGAGATCCTCTCCGGCCGGGAGTACGACGGCAAGGTAAATAAAGTCCTCCTTTTGTACATTTTTCCACTATTTAGACTACTCTTACCATGATGCCAGCTAATTTTACTCTGCGTGATTACTAAAAGACGGTAAGAGGCTGGAAGTGTGGTTCGGGTTGGAGGTGGGTCCCACTAAAAGGGTACGCTTGGGGTGACAGGTTGCAATATTCCGTATACGTGTGCGTAGGTAGGAATATACTGTGTTCTATGTGGCCACTAGCAAGTTGCCACGTAGGGCTGCATATGAAGGACGCCTGCATGAGCAAGACAACCGTCCGTAGGGTTTGGTTGTCGTGGAATTTGGAAGGCGGGGACCATTTGGGACAGGCGTTCCTAAAGCAGAAATTTAATTAAATTATTTACAGCATCAGTAAACCATTAATTTTTTTTTTAAAAAAAATTATATTTGGAATCGAATGGTGCATAAATATTAAAACAAAGCTATGGTTTTTGTATGATAAACAAAAATTTCTTTTAGATAAATCAAAATCAAGGGAACAGTATCATCTTTGTGATACTAAATGGGCATCAGCCCAAGAAGATCCTCTTTCACCCGTCTCTTTCTTCCTTTTCGAAGAGAGAGAGGGGGGGTTGTGTACAAGTCAATCTTTATCGTCTGTAGAATCTTTTGGAGAGAATCAACACTTCTCTTTTTCTTTTCAAACTTTGCCTAACAAGTTTGTCTCATCTTTCTTGGAAGATCCTCTTGATTCTTTGACAAAATAAGATTTTCTTGGCCCCCAAATTTAGATTTGTATGATAAAACTTTTGTTAAATAAAATGAGTTTCGTGCCTGCTAAGAGGCAAGAAGAAGCACGACTAAAATGCTAACTAAAAATGTGGCCACACTAGAAATGCACACAATTGGCCAGTGGCTGGAGAGCTGCACTCTGAGTTGACTACATGCACCGTATGGTTCCCACTACGCAAGGCAATCGCCATGCAAACACAGGGAGGGCCATGACAAGAATCCGTGCCATTGAGAAATTGTGATTGCAGAAAACTGGACACCCCCGTGACTGCTGAGGCAAAACATGGATGTCCATTTGGTTGTGTCATTGTGTGTGTCTAAAGAAGCATTGCTTCTTGCTAATGCAACATTTCTTGCGGTCACCAAACTAGTAGTTTAAGTGCATAGATAGGGCTAATAAAGTCTACGATCATGGATGCTACTGATAGGACATAAGACCTTTTTCTTCTTGAAAGAAAATAATCTTTGAACTAGAACATGGCATTTGCCTTGCTCAAGATACCTTGATTGGACTGTTTGATGACTAGCTAGGATCTTATCAACTGTTGAAATATATATATATATATTAGACATTTTTTTTGTCAAAACTAGTAAAAATATTTAGTTTGGGTTATAATTATCCTCTCACTATAACACTGGATTCTAGGAGTGCAACTTAATTTTCAGATTTGTTTGAAGAACATGAAACAGCAATGCTGTCAAGTTGCTACCTTAAGATTTAGATGTCTGGTTAAAATCTCTGTTGCTATGTTTAAGTTCTTAGAATATGGCATCATTCTATGCTGTTGGAATATATGTACTTCCATTTTCCAATAGAATTTAAGTATGGTGTAATCTTGTCACAGATTTGACTTTTGACATCATCCTAATTTTTCTTGGAGTTTTTTATAATTGAAATTTTGTTTATTGAAATTTTTATTTATTTATTTACTCAGAAAAGAAAAATTTACTTATTGAGTTCACTATTGATTGAGTGAGTATGGAAATTAATGTGTTAAAACCAGAGGCCTGCACAACAGATGAAATCTGATAAAGCAAGGGCGTGAGGAACATGGGATGTTAGGTTGGATATGAGATCTTTCAATTTGTCCAAGAGATTATCTTAACTGAAAAATGCTTTCGTAAAAGATCAATTAATGGGACAGATTATTATAAAAGGGTCCAATTACTATAAATGCTCCTAATTTCAAGAGCATGCCATTTGTCAAAAGCCTCTTCTAAACAACAAATCCAGGTGCCTTAGACACTTTCATAAGCATCCTGTATTCTGAAACAATAATGTGTTAACAATTCCTTTCCTCCAAAAAGAAATGTTCCCGATTTCCTTTACTTCTTTTGAGAGAATACATATTCCCTTTATTCCATAACAAATATAAACAACAAACCTAATGACATATGTAATAGTCGTTCTCGAAGCTTTGTGTCTATGGCTGGTCACATTGTTTTTTCTACCTTTTTTCATAGCATTAGTTACAGTTTTCGTTATCTTTCTTTTACTTTTCGTCGAATCCTGGGTGTGGACTCCCCACTTGAGCTAGCTTACTCAGCATGATCACCTTAAGCATGTCCTGCACAAGTCTAAACCATCCTGAGTTGTTTTCCTTATTTGATCCATTCAATGCTGAATTTTTCCTTTATCTGCTTGTTTCTAGTTATCTCCCTCTTGTTCTATCACACAGTAACCTTGGAACTGGTTCATTGCATGCTTTTGAGCATTTCTCTTCTCTTATTATATTTTTAATTGATAATGGAGGGAAAAAAGAAAGATTAAGCATTCAATCCTTTTGTCAAAGGCAAGTATTCTATGCCTCAACATCCTTTGAGTGTTTGTCTCATTTAAAGAAGAAAAATCCTTCGAGTGGTTTGGCAGTAGTTTGCCGACTACCTTTTATTTAGCTGTGATTTTATTTAAAACTTCTTTCTGCACCTTCTGTTTTAACCGCAATTAATTTTGATATGAAAGTGCATCTGGTTGTGCAGCTTGCAGACGTATGGTCATGCGGAGTAACTCTATACGTGATGCTGGTGGGATCCTACCCATTTGAGGACCAAAATGACCCCAGGAATTTACGGAAAACCATTCAGGTTAAGTCACAAGTCTTAATTTGTTCTTCCCTTCACCTCGTTACTTTTTCTTAACGCTAACTTTTCATCAACATTTTGTCAACTAATGCTGTTTATAACTTTGGAATTTCGTTATTCGATCCTTGATGTTATTATATACTGATGAATGATTATATATTGCTTGCTTTCTTACCTTCTCTGGGTGCAGAGAGTCAAGTCAGTTCAATACAAAATACCCGACTACGTTCACATATCCCGGGATTGCAGGCAACTTATCGCCCGTCTCTTCGTTGCGAACCCAGCTAGGGTAATGCTCATAACCAAATTAGAAAGGCCACTGTTAAATGCTCGCTCTGCTTGCTATTGTGTTTTTTATGAAAAAATAGTTCATAAGATGCGATAGATATCAGAAATTACTCCAATAATACTGGAACTGGGTTGGTGTTTCTTAATACAGAGGATCCCAATAAGGGAAATAAAGAACCACCCATGGTTCTTGAAGAACTTGCCAAGGGAGCTAACAGACTCAGCTCAAGCAGTGTACTACAGGAGGGATCGTAATGCACCTACCTACTCACTTCAAAGTATTGAGGACGTTATGAATATTGTTGGAGAAGCGAGGAATCCTGCACAGGCATCCAGGTCCATCCCAGGCTTTGGATCTGAGGAGGACTCAGAGGAGGAAGAAGAGGAGAACCAGCAGGAGCAAGAAGAGGAGAACCAGCAGGAGCAAGAAGAGGAGTATGACAAGACCGTAAAGGAAGTGCATGCCAGTGGAGACTACAAGATCAATTTACTGAACATAAATGAGAAGTAAAATGCGAGTTGTTCTCCATAAAGCAAAATGCTATGTCTTCTACTTAACATTCTACTGCTAGCTATATATCCCTGTAGAAATCTGTGTCTATTTTGCTTTTACTTATTTTGTGTCTATTGTCGTTGTAATATAATTTAATGGTTTTCTTATTTCTAAGGTCTGCTATGTTTATCTGGTAAGTTTTTGCTCTTCAAACCCATTTTATTCTTGAAAGTAGAAGCAACTACAATCCCATGCTTAAGTGAGAGGTGGGAAGAGCAGTGGAGATTACAGGATGAGTTCGGATCCTGTCAAATTAGCTGCATGAATAGAGGTTAATATCTGGATAAAATGCAGCTCCGTAATAATTTCTTGGCTTTTGTTAAGACCTTGGCGAAGGACCTGCTAAAAAATTGAAAAGAGGAGAAAAGAAAAACTCTGCATATGGTAACGTGACCTACACAACCCACAATACATAGATAGGTTTAGAAGATCGGCTCTCCAAGGGAGTGCACCGTATACACAACGGCTAAAGTGCGAGAGAGCCCTTTTGCAGCGGGACCAACTCTATATTTCAGCACGTTTAATCGAGTTGAAAGGTCTTTGAAAAAAATAATGGCATTACGCTTTACTCCTTCCTTTCCTCTTGCGGTTTCCATAATAATATTATTCCGTTATAATGAACCTTATCCTCTTAGAAACTAGTTTAAGATAAATGGAAAAAATCTTATGAAAAGATAGTTCGATGTGGGGAAGGAGATGACATTGGCACCATTGGTTACAATGTAGAGAGAGAGAGAGAGAGAGAAGCTAAAATATTTCAAAGAGTATTTGGCTCCAGATACTTTTCAGTGAAAGTCAATGAAAGGCCACCAAAAATTGACACCATTGATTGCAATGTACGATAAACATAATATGGCTAGAAACCAAAAGTCATGAACTTTTGCACTTTTTACATATGATCAAATGAAAACAAAATTAATAATTTCAATAGTTTGATATCATGTTTTTAATTTGATCTATAACATAGAAAAATATAAACAATTGAAATCTAATCTATATATATTTAGATTTACAAATTAAATAATTTCTATTACAATTTTACTCGCTAGTTATATTGCTATCATCCGCAGTTTGTCAACTATATCGATAAGTTAGAGAGTTTCAAAATAAATAATTTTTAGTTTTTAGCCATTTCATATATCATACATCATAATCAACGGTGTTGATGTTCATGTTTGAAAATCTTCATTGATTTCTCCCAGGCTAAATACTTTTTAGATAACATATATTATATATTTACAGTTAACTCCTTTAGAATGGAATTAATGATTTTAAAAACAACAATAATAATAAGATATCTAAATTGAAGACCCTAATCTACATGATAAGAAAATAAAAAATGCCTAAAAGGATAGTCCAATGTACGAGGCTCCCATCACTGTAGAGTCTAATAAGAGTTAGATGTACGCAACCTTACCCAGATAGGTTATTTCTATGTTTCAAATCTATGACATCTAAACCATAATGAAACAGCTTCACTATTGCACCAGAGCTTACCCTCATAATAAAAAATATATAAAAACTAAAATTCATATATTTTTATGGTCATTAATCCATGCATCAAGTTGATACAAGAATAAATGATATCAATGGTACTATTATGATTTATGACTTGACAGGGCACATAATTGAAAATCCATTTTAAAGATCTATACAAGTTAAAACACGAATAGATATAAATTTATTAGATTTTGATCATTAAATCATACGAAAACATAATATCATACTATTAAAATCATCCACACTTGTTTGACGATTAGGTTAAAGACCATCAGAATATATAAATTTTGGTTCATAGGTATTTTTTTTCGCTCACATTATAGAAACTAAGATAGATCCAAATCCAGCCAAGCTAGGCCCAAAAGATCTGTGACCAATCGGTCCATGTTGGCACCTTTGGGGACCAAACACTACCCATTTGCCAGAAATGCTTTTGTCACATGATTTTCAACTTATAGAATTCTATTATTATCACTACCAATGCAAGCTGTGATTATACCAAATTAAGCAAAGACACAAGGCAAGAATTATCTTTAAACTGGCCAAACAGATCCATGAATAACTTAAGAGCAGCAATGAAAAATGTACGGAGATGCAGGTGATCAGCTGTACAAACATATACAGACCTAACAATTAAAGATAGGATTAGTACGATTCATTGGCAGTTTGGTTTTATTCTGTGACTATCTTCCTTCTTTTTGGTCAATAGGGACTCCCGTTACGAATATACAACAGCTGAAATCAAACAGTGAAACTTACCAAAAACTACCTTAAGACTTCATTCACCATTAGAGATGACAACAAAAACATCATCAAGGGACCACTTTCTAAACTCTGATTTGTATGCAGGATTAATTATCGCATTGTCAGTATTGGCTAGGCGATAGCCAATCACAATCTCCTGTCTCTCACGACCCCTAACCATGATATCGTAAAAGCACAATTCCTCCTGCTCATACAAATAATATTCTGCAGGCCGTATGCGCAGCTCATTACCCTGTAACATATGAGCAAATTTCAGTTCTATGAATATGTATCCAGGATTGCCAATGCTGACACCAACGAAAGCAAGGAAAAAATATCTTGTGAAATCTTGAAATTATGCAAGACAAAAGCGATTCAACTTGTGTTCATGCTAAAAGTATAATGAAGAACTCTTACCAGTCACTGCAAATCAATATGTGGTGTGAGTACCGTAAAACAAAAATGAAAGGATTCTAAACTTTGTTCTTCAAGTGGCTAAGTTGTGGGTCTGTTCAGTGACATTATGGCAGGGCCAATGACCAATCAGAGTCAAGAGTTATTACATATCCTACTAAAATAAAATTTATTTGCAATTGTGCCTCGGAACAAGTTTGGTGCCATCTTGTTATAGAATATTGAACAGTGACAAGAAGTACCTCTTCAGCAAAAAGCTCTTCAAGAACCCGGTTAATTTGCTTGTCTTCAGCTACCATAGCTAATGCCATGCTAACTAGCTCATTTGACAGAACATAATCACTTATTCTAGAAACAGATACAAGGTTCCTAGTCCTGGAATCCAAGATTTCACTGATGATTATTGATTTATCTGAAGCTTGCTGCATCTCGCGGATCCAGGAGCTGTGAGAGAAGCCAGCAAACCGCAGAGATTTTGCTCCCTTGGATGGAAGACGCTTGGACTGCAAACAGGCAAGCAAACTAAGTAGATGCTAAGTAGATGCTTTGCAAGATTAACTAACTTGATTAAGTTTCATACAGCAACAGTTATATGCACCATACAGAAGCAATTGTAGCATTCAAGGGTAATGATCCCTCTTCAAGGAGTAGCATTGCATACATGCATATAGATAAGCGTGAGTGGACATGGACACACAAATATCGGAGCCTTCCAAATTCTACAGCATCAGACACTACCTTCAATATATAAGACTTAAAACATAAGCTCAACCTGCCGATCAACTTCATCCAGCACTTCATTCAAAACAATTAATGTCTCACCTTCTTCATTAGGAATTTGTTATGGAGTGTAGTAATTAGTGCAATTTGACAAAATGATTGCAAATAAGGTATCTCAGGGTGGTTTCTTTCTCTAGACCTAGATCTGTTGAAAGATTAGATTAAAATGTCAATGTTCCTTGAACTATGGAGATGTGGACATGGGTATTTTTGGCTTTTATCATAACTGTTTTTGTTGATATGCTTGCAAGCAAGATGACAAATTGTTCGGTTTATTGTTCGATATAATAACATACTCTCACATAACCAGGCAGTATTTAGTTTGGGTTAGGCCTCATAAATCATTAAAGATATGAAATCATCCTTTTCTGTGACCAGTGTTAACAAACTTCACCTTGGATCCATTTAGCATAATCAACCCAAGGACACTGATTTTTAACAGCAAAGCAACATATTGTGTAATCCATTTAAAAAGATCAACACAAGGTTAATAAATCTCAATAATAAAGGAACCAATTTGTTTGTCATTCCAAATAATACTTCTCTATCAAACCATACAGTATAAGCTAACTAAGCTTTTCCCAAGATATACTGTAAATAACAAGAAGGAAATTGTTCTGTCACCAGTGCTAAACTGTCAATAATCAAAATCCGTTTTATCTTTACTGTTCTACTGAAACAAGGCTTCCAACTTGTAAACAACAAAGCTCAAAGCCACAAAAAATCTTCATTGTCTTGGTGATGGACAATGTAGTGCACGTCGTGTAGCATATTGTCCAGGCCAAGGGCTGGCATAGTATGGAAAATAGTACTAATGCTGACACTCCAATGGAAGGATAGCAACACTGATGGAAGGTATGAACGTGGCAGGCTAAAGAAAGGTTTCCATCTTTGCCAAGATTCGGTTGGTGTCGGCATTGGGCAACCGCCATATGATGTTCAGAATATTGGCCTCAATATCCTGGCCAATACACATCAATATCCCGAGATATTGGCTGATGTTTTCTAATCACCATTTTACTATCTTAATTAGATATTTAACTCATGAATTTCAAAATCAATGCCTCACTATAGTTGCTAACATTTGATTCACCGTATCAGCCAAGATTTTGATACCTCAGTCCTAGAATAGCAGTTGAAACTTCAAAAACTCTCAATTCCTTCCAAATTTTCCTACCAAGATCTCTATTCGTCCTGGTCCAGCCATCCATTGAGATGACCATGATCTCAACTCTTAAATCCTGGGCTAAGTATACTTCGATAACCCTTTTATGTTTTTGTTTACCAAACAAGAATTAAGTTTTCAGTTGAAACCAATCTATTCAGTCACAGATCGCTTTTGGCTGACATCTATCTGAAACTGATTGAAGTTTTAAATTTCAGCTAACTTTTCATTAGTTTCAGTTAGTTTCGGGTGGTTTTGACAATATTTGCTGATTGGTAGTTTCCACCAAAAGTAACCAAAATTAATTTTTAGTTAACAAGCACATATATTTATTGTTTATTCTCCTTTTCCATGGTTTTCACTAATTTCTTTACTAATTAAAAACACATTGCATGTTGATATGATCCATTTTTCCTTGCATGTTTTCAAAAATTAAAAGAAATATTAAGATGAATAAATGAAATAAAATGGTTCGATACTTAGACTGAATTTCTCTTTCTTAGATAGGTTATCCAAATGAAATAGAAAAAAATATGTTTAGATGGGCCGTCAAAACAAAATAAATTGGCATATGCTTAGATGGGTTATCATTAAAATGGCATGCTTAGAGTCCCTTAGTTGCCAAAGTTGGTAACAGGTGGAGGAGCAGGTAAGTGGATATTTTAAAAGCACTTATGAAAGTGCTAAGAAACCGGAAGCAGGTTAAAGATTCCAATTTGGGTGCATTATCTTAGGTAGAAGATTTTGGCTACCAAGGCTTAGATTGGCTTTCTTGCTTAGCTTGACAATCAAAAAAATATAGAACAAAATCTGCTTAGATGAGTCCTCTTGCTTACATGGGCTATTAGTTTTATCCAGTATTAAGTAAGGTCCCATTTGACATGGCAATTGGAGGGCTAAAAAGCTCTACTTGGAGAGTCAAATGCTCTTTTGGATGATTTTAAGATGTTTGGTAAAAATTGTGAAATAGCCTTCTACCACCTCTAAAAGCTTAAAGAAGTTTAGATTTGGAGCTTCTGAGCAAAACCTTTGCTCGACAAAACAAAAGGGAAGTTGTTTTCATTTCAATAAAAATTATGCAAAGATAGAAAACCCCATACTAATTCTTCATAATTCCATTTGTGCCCTTTTAAATACTTATTAAAACCTAATTCCATTTCACATTCTTCTAGTTCCCCCCATCCAAGTCTAACCAAGCTTTGGGGACCTCAAACCCTGCCATCCATCCATGGTCGCCGCTAAACCCCCCCAACCCAATGACTGCTGTGGTGGATAGAGGTGCCACCCCCACCATTCCCCAGCCCTATATCCTCTGCATGAACTTGACAGCCACAAGTGTGTCATCTCGTCAGTAAAGTCCCCCCCCCCCTCCCCCCATGGCTCCCTCCTTGCTCAGCCTCCAACAGGACCCTGCATCTGGTCCATCGTCGACCTCTCCCTGCATGTCGAGCTCTCTAGCCACGATGAGGATGTCTCCAACATTTCTTCCACCAACAATCCTACCGCCACTCCACCTTTGACGATCGAACCATCTGCAGTTGGAGACTTGCCACAATCGCCCCCATCACGACCCTCACTAGTCACACCAACTACAACTTCTGCAACTCGTTCAACCTGCAATCCAACATGATCGCTTCTGGGTCCTTCAAAGCGACCATCTCTCTAGGAGGTCAAGTCCGACAAGTGCTTCCACGTCCTCCCTACCCACTAGGAGCTCGTCGCTACCATCAACTTCAACCGCAACTACAGCCTCATCGTCTCCAACAACTATGGCGGTCTTTGCCAGCCTTAAAACTCGGCAACTAGGCTGGGTGATGCATGAAGACCGTCATTGATGACGAGAATGAAGACCCTCATTGATGGCAAGAGCCCTCCAATGTCATTTGTCAAGTTCTGACCCAATGGAAAGTTCGTGCTCACAACCACACTCAATGTCATTTGTCAGTCTGATCACTAGCTTTTGTTCCTTTTGCGGTACATTTTGCATTGAATAATGAAATATGCATTGCAGTAGCCAAGAACCTATTTTATTTGCTAAATCCAAATATAAATGATCGTAGAGTGGTGAATTTGAAGTTTTCGGATCAAATTTAAAAGTATAATTGGATATTGAATAAATGTACGAACAATTTTATTGCCATTTTGTATGTGGGTAAACAAAGTCAAATATTTATGTTGTTATTAGAATGAAGAACTATCCCATTTGATATTATGATATTCTTTGTTACTTGGTAATCACTCTAAAAATAATTACGTAATTTTTTTATTATTTAGATTAAAATAGTAAAATAAATAACTTATAGGATAACAATTTTGATAGTATAAATAGTTAAATAATTGAAAGCACTATGCAATGTCTTTTATTGTCATTTCCATCTACTAAAAGCACTATCTCAGTTCGGTACAAAATAGATGTTAACAGTACTTCAGAAACATAGTTACCAAGCATCAAACAATTTTTATTATTAGTTTATGCTACATTGAGTGATACTGGTATTTATTCAATAGATTAGTACATTATTGTGAACTACTTAATGCATCAAGATTCAACCGAGTCTACCCACATCAATCTCAAAAAATCCAAATTTGGTTTGTATTCATGAGCGGAGTACACGTCAAACACATAGATACTCATTAGCTCTTTGGTTGTAGATTTTAAAGATCGATGGAGAGTAGACCATCCTCATAATGAGTTTGCCCCTCCATAATGATGTTTGACTTTCTCAAAATAACTTCACAAAATGTCATAGTTTTGGTGTCCTTAAGCAAATTTTGGAGTTCGAATGAAAAACATGTATACTTAAACACCTTAATGAATAATATATTTTAATATAATCTATCATAAAACATTTTTAAAAAAATCAAAGGAGCATAGTTTAGTTAAAAAATAGTACAGTTCCAACATGTTCCCATATCTCTATGACTTCCTCATGCACAGTTAAACACAGGAACACTTTTGTAAATTTGACTCTGACAGCTGGCTCCATGCAACACAACCCAAAACAAGTTCATGAAACATGAAAGAGAATGTTGTAACGTATCTGAGCACAATAAGTATAAAGAATAAGGGAAGGGTAGAAATCGTACAGCATAATGATCAGGATTTTTTATATATGTATGTAAACATATAAGTTATCTATATTGAAACCAACTGCAGAATCCATGAATGGCAAATGTCTTGATCTCTCCAAGAATGAACACATAAGAACAAATGTTGCAATATATATCAAATTGATAGAATGATGAAATAAGTCGAAGCTTACTTTGTAAGTTAACCATACTGATATGGTATAAGAAAAGATAAAAAAATTTAGATTGTGGACTATGAGGTGACTTTGAAAGCAGAGAAAATATTAACTCACATGAATTGAAAGTTAAAGGAAACGAATAAACTTGTGAACTCAAATTCACAATCCCATGCACTAAATACCTGAATATCACGAATTAGGAGAAGGGTAGCCAGAGATCGTGAGTCAGAATGCACAATGGAGTCCTCTACAGACTCATCTGCCAGTATTAAAATCTGTTGGTTCAAGGTTAGCATTGAACATAGTTGAAGAAATTCAAATATTTGAACCAAGCTTTTCAGCATAAAATCTAAATATATGGTGCATAGCATTGAATTTCGCACCAAAATTGAATAATGTTACACAAATTCTACAATAGCGTCTTAATCTGCCACAAAAGTGTCTAAAAACCAGGGTAATATTGGCAATATCTCCAAAAAACCAAGCCTCCTAACCAATATTTATCATCATCATAAAAATGATGGCTGTTATCTGCCTGGTCAACTGTTAACTTGATTTTTTGGAAAATACGATAATAGCTGTTCAGATGACCATTATTAGTCAACTATAACAGGTAATAACTGAGAATAAAATAATAACATTATTTGTTCAACTAACCATACATAAGACAAAATATATTTTCTGAACTGGTATGGAGATTTGAATTTTTTAAAGAAATTATTTTGACTTGATGAACAGTGAAAGAGTCATGTACCTGCCATTAAACCTGTCATATTATGACCAACACACAGACATTCAAGCACACATGCACATTACCTCGGTGCATGTGCATGTATGTCTGCTTGCATACGTGTATAATGGTCAATATAGTGTTATTTTATCCATTACTTTAAATCTTAGTCCTTGCTCAAACTTCCACTAGAAGGTGACCATCACACATTTGACTCCTTAGCAAGATAACTCATAAGGTGAAAAGTGGCCACCATATTTTTCAGGAAACTGCATTAACTATGCCCCCGCATACAGTATTAAAAAGAAGCCTGAGCAGTTGTCATGTGTAGAATGATTAACAGGAAGCATATTCAATTGTAATGTATATAACTTTTTATAGCCTTTGCAAGCATTCCTGTAGGCTTACTATTGATAATCAGTAAAAAGATAATATGAATCATTTAACTAAAAAAACATGTTACCCAAAACATACAGTGGGATCGCATACTTCTGATATCTGGCCCACTAACTCAAGCAGCAAAACAGTTGAAGTAAAAATCCTGAAGGCATGTATTTCTGAGATTGACATGAGAAGAACATAGGTCTCCTAATAATCTAAGAGCACAGAAGACTCTTAACACCCATAATTTTGCCTCTCACCATCTGAATTTATGCTTCTCAATAACCAACAGCAAGATAAGCACAGAATATAGCATCGATCCCCCTCACCTCATGCCTCCAAAGTTCAAATGTACAATCCTCTGAAAGTTCGAAAGTTAAATGTACCACCAATAAGTTTCTGAGAGGATTATTACATTTTCTTTAAGATAACCCATTGATTAGCTTAGTGGCTTACCAAATTGTCTTAGCATTTGCGAATCATATGAATGCAATGTCTCAATAAGACTTTGTTTGTTGCATGAATCTAATAAAATCAAGTACACTGGAATACCTTCCTATATGTTTCCCAAAGTATGATAGTTATTCACCTCACTGATTAGCAAAATGCCCTTGGTTCTTTGATGTGTGAGAGCTCTAAACCTATGCAAAAGATTTTCAACCTAACAATAATCACATTGAAATTCGAGGGACTTGGATAGAGATAGATGGACACGAATCGAAGGGACTATTTCTGATAAGTTGCCTAGCATAGCTCTAGAACTAGATGACCAAGCCAGAAACAATGGCGAAGGTTCGATATGCTCGCATTTTTACATGAAAATAAAATGTGTTTAACCAGCTCTAGAAATTGTTATGCTTCTGGATTCAATAGACTAACCTTGTTAATTTCAAAATCTCGTTCTAACAAAGAGAACATCAAAGAAAAAGCTGAGTCAGGGCAGATATTAAAAAAAGAGAAAATTTTCACAATAATTTCAAACATTCTCATTTCTTATTTCTTAAGTCAGACTAGATTTCCTGAGTCGTTACTCTATGAAGTTAAAACCTCAACTTTAACAAAGTAAATATTCAGTATCTAGGAATCTGTGAACACTTACAGAATCGAATGTTTCCAAAGGAAGGCTTTCTAAATGTCGACGGATGACAGCATTTCCCTCCTTGTGGACAAGTTTAATATTTGTCAATCGTAAAGGATCTAACCCACCATCTGCCAGCTTCTTTTCTCTTTCCTTCTCTGGTACCTCATTGAACAACCACAGTTCAGAATTTGGAGCAAGAAAAGCCTCTAACACCTGAACATGGAAAACTGGGTTTGGATCAAGGCGGTAACTATTTATATCTAATAGGAAGAAGAAGGCACACAGGTCAGTGCATGTATGGAAATTGAAGACCTGAAGGTACTAAACAGATATATAATGGTTAAGGAGAGAAAACTATAATCAATATAAAGTTACCTAGTATCAAAAAGTCACAAAATTTTGAAGATAACTTAGAAAATTCATGCAATACAAGCTTCGAATTACCATTATCATATCATCAATGTCACGACGCCAACCACAGAACAAAATCTTTTCTGGATATTTACGAGGGCAAGGAGCATTAGGTAGAAAACCTCTGCGTACCTGAGACAAGAAATATCCAGAGTGAACTGTGCCAACAGAAGAGAAAGAAATTACACAATCAAATATTACTAAAATTAATCCACCATCCAAAACAAAGAAATGTGGACAAAAACATGAATATTTTTTTAAGATACCAGGTAGTAGCTTGGTATTTACTTTTGCTACTAATTTTGTAATACAGAATTGAGAAGCAACTGGTGTCTAGTTACTCAAGGCAAAAACCCAAGGTCATAAAAAAAAGCTCAAGAATTTTTAGATTAGTAACCGTCAACACAAATGTTTTAGATATCGCAATGATGCAAGAACACAGAAAGAAAAAAAAATGAAAAAACAATCAGATAACAGAAAACTCTTTTGAAGAAAACTCTGCACAAGAATCAGAGTGAAGCAAAAGAGCAGACTATCACTCTATCCTGGACAACCAATAGCTAGGTAGCTACCTCCCCATGATCTAAGGAAGTTTCTAGAATTCCTATAAAAGTTTTCACCAGTTAAAATCAGGCTGAACAGTGGCCAATTAGAAGGGGAAAAAGGAAAAAGGACTCAAAATATGAAATGAACATCAAATTTTAGGAGAAAAGTTGTTGGAATTATTTTACTGAAAAAGTCAAACGAACTTGTTTAAATGGCTTATTTATTTTATTTATTTCAAATTCACCAAATTTTCAATGAAAACATGAGAGTTATACGTATAGAAATTGTCTACTGGAAGTCAAACTGATTATTGGTGATTATTTCTGTTACTCTGTTAGAGTCAACAACAAGATGCACAAGGAAAATGAGAAATGAGAATTGAACAGAACAGAAAGTTCACAATGAGTAATATGTTTACCACAGAATGACCACTCTTAAGAATCAATAAGAATATAAACCTGCAGCTGTTTGCCATACCTATCACATATGGTATTCTTGCTTGGAAAGAAAGCAGAGAATACATTACATACAGCATATCTCCTCTCTTTCAAGTTTTTTCATGGACCTAACAATGCATTTATATAAAAGAATATGGTTCATCATTAAAAATCTGGAACACATAGATGCAACAAGCTTACAAGAATCTATTCAAGTTAAACTTTTAGTGTTGTACTTTATGTGCATGCACACAGATAACACAAGCACATAAACAAATTAACTGGTGTGAAGTAGCTCAGTATTGATTTACACTGCAAGAAAGGGCACCGGTGGAAGCAGACAGCCCAAACACAAGATTTGGATGCTCAAGATCTTGTGATACATAAAGAAAAGGCTGACAGTATACCTCTGGTAAAGGACCCGGAGCATAAGTATCATCATCTTCAGCAATAACGAGGATTCCATCGCCATCATTTAGAACATAATTGTCATCAGGATTTATTATGATTTTCCCATCATTTGCAGCAACCTTAACTCCACAAGGTACTGCATCAGGAAATGAAATTAGTACATCCTCAAAATGCATACCATCCAACTGAGGCCACCTTTTTATATAGAACTCAGCATTCTCGAATCCCAATATATCTTCCCATATCTGCAAAAGTTAGCAATAGCAATACTATTTTATGTATGATCCAGATGAACTCAAAGAAAGATTTACACAAAATAATTTGTAACAACAAAAAAAAAGGAAAAAAACAATATCCACAAGTTTCAAGTCTGAAGAAAACACTTGTCCAAAGAATAAGACCACTTATGATTATTTACAAGCCATGCCTATGTACAGTTTAAGTGCTGCAAAGAGTTCCAAACACAAAAACTTTGATAATTATATGTCTGTAATCGCATATGAAACATTAACCATTCCAAATATATGCCCTTTTTTACAACTGATTTTTGCTGAGCTGGGAGAAGTAAACATAAGCCATAAAACTAATACTTTAAATTGAAAGCAAGAAGAGATTTCTCAGCTGAAAGTTTAATTTAAAATCCCAGCACTAGCACTCAGTTCTTCCAAAAAAAAATTCCTGGTAGTTGCATGTTCCTGCATAAATGGGACTAAATCAGAATAGATAGACGAACTTGAGTATACAACAACATTCTTCTTAGGACGACCACAGCGGGGTGGAAAGAGAAAAAATAAAATGAACAAGAATAAATATAGAGCAACTCAAAATAGATAGAACTAACCAAT
This sequence comes from Phoenix roebelenii, assembly GCA_025769935.1. Taxonomy (NCBI): domain Eukaryota; kingdom Viridiplantae; phylum Streptophyta; class Magnoliopsida; order Arecales; family Arecaceae; genus Phoenix; species Phoenix roebelenii. The sequence continues at coordinate 22,258,960 of JAOXJJ010000001.1, read as the reverse complement.
TTCAATGCCCTCCTATTAGGAAATCAGGGGTTGAATGTTATCAGTGCAAGGCCCATATGGAGTCCACATTATATGATCAAAAACACAAAAATTGAGGAAAAAAGAAAAATGTAGGAAACAAAAGGAAAGGGAAAAAAAGAAATGCTTTTTAAAATATAACACGCTAATCTTAGCACCAGATAAATAAGTCAGGGGTTGAACATTACCTGTGCAAGGCCAGGTTGGAGAGCGCATTGTATCATCAAACGTCCAATCACATCATGAGCAACCACAGTTTCAATTAGTTCCCCTCCAACAAGTTTCACTAAAGGCTCATTATCAAGATCACTCATCTCGACAACAACGTGGCCCCTTAAGCCCTCTTTTACACCAGTAAGGCTCAGTACAACCCGCAAAGCACGTGCATCACTCTAGGAAAACATAATACAGATAAGAATTATTGTCTGGCTCATAAGGTCTAAAAACAAGTTCTGGACCCTAGAAGATGTTGGGGGAAACTACTAACTTGGTCTGCATTTTCATCAGCTGCCAAAACAATGATAGCACGTGCTTTGGAAACTGAAACCTATCAATATGCAGTTAAAAGTCAAGCATGCAGAAGCTTACAGTTGTCTTGAAAACGACAAGAAAATTTGCAGTCAAAAGGCTAGATAGTAAACTATGTTGCATAGTTTCACCTAGGGGTACCTTTTTCAAGTCAGCCAGTATGAGAGGACTGCCACTCCTACAGATAACAGATGTTTTCATGAAATCAAATTCTAGTTTTGCTATGTCCATCTCCATTTCTTCTTTGTCTCTTTCTGCTAGCACCACAACTACACCACCACCAAGGCTCTTATTTGCGATTGCTAGCTGCTTGAGAAGAGAGCCCTATTGTGCAATCATCAGAAAATAGTACATCACTTAGCAAAGAAAATTATAGATTTCTAAGATGTTAATTTGAGATTAAAAAAAGAAACAACACTAGAAGAAGCAATTATCATCATGGAAAAGATAATTGAAATAACTAAAATAACCATAAAAGTTAAATAAGATCAATATGTTAAAGCCAAACATTTTTGACCCTTACCCTATCAGCTTAAGCTTTTGGGTCGTTTGGTTACTCAACATGGTATTTGCTGGAGGGTCATAAGTTTGAATTCCTCTAATTAAGTTATTTATCTAATTATCCCTACTTTTTCTGTTATCCTGATTCTTGTTTGTTTGTGTTGACTTAGTTATCCCTCCACATACATGGTCTAGGCTACATGTGAAGAGGGGTGTCAGGCCTAATATCCATTGTTAATCCTTTTCCTATCAGCTTAAGCTTTTAGTGTCATTCAGATACAATATTCATTATTTATAACATAGACAGAAAGTAACAATCTGCATGTTCTTCAAGTTGAAAACCAAAAACGTAAAATTATATAGATAACTTATGTTTGTAATATTCTACCTTATGGTGGTTCTTAAACCATTTCTTTTATCCAGAATATGTACTATCTATTTCAAGATAAAGTAACAACAAAGCAGCCATGCCATTAAATACAAAACATACATGCAGAGTGTTGTTTACATTGATGGAAACTATGCAATAGAGTGTTGCTTGTATTGATGGAATCTGCATGTCCATGGTATGTCGTACCGACACTATACTAGTGTGGCACCGGTATAAGATCCAGTACCAGTACGGCGAACCTTCCACATATCTTACAACACCACCAAACATGTATAAAAAGATAAAACTATATAGTCAATCATATGAAAACATAAAGGGTAAATTGAAGAAAATCAAGAGATGGGGTTAATTGTACTGGGTGAACATTAAGGCCTATATGGAAGCAGGATAGGCAATTGGGGGATAAGGCGTCATTATCCTTGATGAGGTATGATATATTCTAGAATAAGGTAGACTTTTTTTTGGATAAATCATTTTTCCCATGTCCAGGGCAGGCCATTTGTGACCCTGACCTACCAGCCTGCCTAAACCCACCTTAAATGGATGAGTTTGGGTACATGTTTTTTTATAATTGGATTGGGACGGATAGCCAAGACCAACCTGATTACAAATGAGTCATGTAAAGGTCTGGCCCTTCTAACCTGACGTGTTACGAGGGTCAAAAAGCCCTTCAAAATCCCACCCCAAACCTCCAGGAAGGTGGTAATTGTGCAACAAGCTATGGCCTATTCAAATATTGGTTCAAATGTTTCAGCAGATTGTGACAGTTAAAGAATAAAAGAAACGTACTCTAATTAAAGTGAAGGAAACTATGTGTTTAAGATTTATTGCATTTTCTTCTTCATGTTGTTTCCTTCATGCTTTCTTACTTTATTTGGATGTTAAATCCTCTGTTTTTTGCTATATTTTATTTTTATTTGCTATGACATATAATTGACAATGAAGAACTAATTGGGTTGGCATGTTGGGTATGGATTTATACTTTACAACCTATTATAAATGGGATGGGTATGGGTTGAGAGCTTTGTGACTCAACCTGTGTTTGACCTGACCTGAGGCTAACCCATTCTGATCCATTGCCACCTCTATCTATGTCATGATTGCATTGCACCATAGTACAACATAAAAAAATAATAATGATTATTGTTGGAATAAAGGACAAAAATTCCCTTCTCTTTCAGGTTTGTCTTTGCTAATAAAGGTTTATTATGGTTATTCCATAAAGTATGTGGGAAAAACATAAGGACACCCCAATACCAGGGTACCTTGGGTATTGTTAATCTCCAATTATTCCATATTTGACCAAACTGTCAAGGATCAGCAATCTCAAACCATTTTTTGACTTTTTTGGCCTTGATTGCAGGGATAAGGTAGTCCTGCCTTACCTTATCCCACCACTTATCCCATTTCCAATCTAGGATTAAAAGTTTACTATTCAATTTTTGGTTTCTCCATAATTTCTCTATAATGAGAAGAGCAATGGTTAGGCCATTAGAGTAAACAAAGAAAAAGAAACAAAATAACGTGCCTAAATTTAAGGAAGCATTCTTCGAATCCAAACAAAAGACATGGATAACAGGACAAAATAAAGTGTCTAAAATTTAAGTAAGACATTGGGATCCAAATAAAAGAAGAGGATAACATGGCAAGTTTTACGTTGCTTGAGAGTGGAAGAGGTAAGTGAGTAAGAGAAGGTAGTCACTGTAAAGCCAGTCACTCTCCCAAAAACGCCAAGTTATACTAAATTGCATTAGCCAACCAGACTTAGCTCAATCAGTTAGCACCCCTCTCCACATGAGAATTCGAGTGCTGGCATCTCTCTCTTTCTCCCCCTCTTTCTCTCTCTCTGTGTGTCTAACTGCATTTATCCCTCCCCAAGCTTAAATATGCTTTGCTCGTTCTATAACAATATAATGGTATATGCTCTAAACACTACCAAATATAGTTTAAAACTAATTCATACATCTCATTTTTATGTTAATCTCCAATCTACCCAAATGAATGATAACATTAATAAATAAAAGATTTGCTGCTTAATTTTTACAAATTTTATGGGTAACACATTAAAACACACATGCATGCACTCGCAAAACATTCAAAAAAGAAAATTATTCGACTCCTTTCCTTATACTTCAAACTTGAATCCACTGAATTGACCAACCAAAATGATGCTGACATGCAGAAATCTAGAGCATTCTTGTCAAGCCAAAGGTACAAAAGGATCTAAATGAGCTGTGACCCTAGAAGAAGGTGACTTTGGCGAAGTTTTTTGATGCTTTGTTTTGGTAACTGCTCATGATGTTGGATGCACCATTAGAAATATTGACAATTTGACATTGCATCCAACTAGTAGCCAAGTGGATGCGAATGAATGATGAAATAAATGGAGAAAGAGATCAGATAGGAGGTGGCAATCCGAAAGTTTGGTAGTGCATTAACGTGAGCTGAGAGGAGTGTGGCAAAATCAATAGGGTAGTGGAGTCTGATGTTTTGAGTGCAAATTAATTACTCAAAATTAAAAAAAAAAAAAAGAAAACTCTGGAGTCTCTTTTCACAATAATTAATAATTATTTAAAAGTGCTAGCCCAAAAGACATCAGAACAATCCTAAATAATTTTTCAAATGTTAAGAGCACTTTCAATCAAGTTATAGGACAGCTACTTATTTTAACATGTGAAACAGCGCAAATGCAATGTTATTACAGACAGTTCCCAGTTGCCTGGTTGACTGCTTGGGTAGTTGACGTGTCTGAAATTTCACAAGTGACCATTCAGAGCATTATATACATACATATATGTGTTGGGTGTGTTCTCTTACGTATGCATGCCTATACGAAAATATGTCCACAAGTGTAAAGTATATAATTATAAATGTGTTTTCTTGCAAGCATGAAGTTACGGGGACATATTATATATCCCTGACAACATTATATATGTCTGTGTACATAGATTTGCATTTTACATACCACATAGATGTGAACTATGTATGCAAAGTGTTGTCTAGTGATTTCATTTTCTTTTAAAATGATACATGAATTCTGAGAATGGAGTAAGATGCATTTTCCAAGGAAAACTCATATTGAAAATAAAATGAATAACTCATTTTTTATTTTAAACAAGTGGCCACAGTTATTTCATTCAAAACCTAAACTTGAACTCCAGCCTGCTATAATATGGATTATTGAGGAAGCTCATCAATCTAGTGCTTTTATCTTGCTTTCTTCAAAGAAAAAATTATGAGCTAAGTTAGTATTTACGAGCTAATTTAGCATAGCTTGTATAGACTATGATATATCTTGAAAGTATACCCTAGAAGTAGACGTCGGCAGTTCAGACCCTAAGCAGTCAAGTCTCAACCCAATTATAAGGAAACCTGAGCAATAAATATAGACCCAATAGGCCAAGTCAGGCCGAGTTATTGAAGCCTGACAAAGATAAGGGACAGTCTTAGGTTCACTGAAATTTGGCTTTTGCCCAACTCCTCCCAGGTTGATGCATATAATGCTATAAATGTTGATAAGTTTTAACAATAATTACCTACATAATCATCAGGCTTCTGCTTAGCACATTGTCACCCACTTCCCCCTCCTTCCCTCCAACCCCCACATCTATCTATCTATCTAATTCGCCGCCACCAAAAATAGCAATGCCAGATCAAGCACAAGATGGCATGAAAATATTTTGTACGATCCAAGAAGCAGTTTAAAGGTGAATATGGAAATTTTCAAAGTTGTTCTCTGGACCTCGAGGACCTTAATCAAAAATGATGCCACAAGATCAAATTCTCCTTTAGAGCACCAACCTGAAGCCCACAGAAAAAGCATACTGCTATACCAAATTCCCTCTTGGGGCACAAACTATCATGAATTGTACTGTTGGTTCTTCCATGAATAACTCATTTGACGGTAATTTATTAACAGTGCACCTGATTGTTTACCCACTGTCATGAGATATACTGTTGCTTTTTTCCATGAATAAGTGATGATTATTAATGGTACCTCATTATCCATGCACCATTTTTTTTCCAAAGCACATATGCACTGTATCAAAGTCTTTTTCATAATCTAGACATCACCAGTGTGAATATATTGCATAGTGTGTGGAGAGAACTAAAAGCACCAGCCATGTTTTCTTATTAAAGTAGAGCTAGCATTCAAAAGTCCAAAATTTCTCAAACAACTTACCAGTTTGTCACTCCATCCAAGGATTAGGATGTGATTACTCTCAATCACTTCACTCTTCCCCTTCCGCCAAGAATCCACCTTTTCTGATATTGCATCTGATACAAGCCCAAGCATCATCGCAAATATCAACATGCCCCCAGAACTGATAGACACTGAAACAATCCTTGGCCCCAGCCCAACCTGGTCAGCATGGTTTCCAGAGTCCGCCACAAAGGTCCACGAAAGCCAAAGAGCTTCAGAAATGCTAGCATCACTAACGGCATACAATGCCAACCCTCCAAATCCAATAAGAAGCACGGTAGCAAAAAGAAGAGCAAAGAGTTTAGCATAAGGATACATAGAGAAGAACACATCCACTGTATATGCAATCCGCTTCTTTAAAGGAGCTTCTTCCTCGTTATTCTTCAGACTTTTGGATGGCGTCTTTAATTGAGGCAGGTGATCGAGGTATTTAAAAAGAAAAAAAGGTGTCGCTAGTGAGATCACCACAGTATACAAAACAACAGTTCTACTGTCAATGTTACCAAAATAAGTAATGAAATTCCTATCCTCAGGCTGCAAAATTTTAACACCATCATCACTGTCGACACCATTTCCTCTACACAACTGACGGATGTTGTTAATCTCTTGCTGTCAAAAGAAATTAAAATTTCATACTGGATATCACCAGAGCCAGTATCAAATGCAACTATAATATCTTTTTTCCATTTATTTGGAAATCCAAATAAAATTTAAAAAAAAAAAGTACAGGAGAGATACAGAGCAAAGGCAATACCTCAAGCTCTAAAACTCTCTTTCGCTGAGAAACTGCAAACAAAGCACACGATACAGAAACTACAAGTAGCTGCCGCAAAAGAGATGGTGGAATCAATCACTAGAAGCTAAAGAAGGAATATTCTTAATTTAATGAAGGCAATACGGGGGATTAGACAACTCACAAGAAAAAGAATCAAAGAATTGTCAAACCGGAGAGCTGCCCCTCCAGCCGAAGCAGCTGAAGTGGAAGAAGGGAGCGAGAGCTGCTTCCTCTCTTCCAGCACCAGCGGCCGCTTCACTGCTTCCTTCTTCTTCTCCGCCTCCGAGACCGGTGCGAGAGTCGGATCTGGAGAACTCGCAGCCCCCGCCGGACCCTTTCGGTCCGGCAAGGGAGGACGAGGCTCCGGCCGCCTGGGCGCGGGCGGCGGCCGGGCCCCGGCGGGCGCCCGAGCGGCGGTCCTGGGGCGGGAGGGGTAGGGCCCGAGAAAGGAGGGGAAGCACCATTCCCGATCGAAGGCTCCGGCATTGGGAGGGACGTCGGAGGGGTTGTCGACGGCGACGGTGAGGCGGCGCAAGGGAAGAAGTAGGAGGGGTTGGGCGGCACGGTGGAGGCCGACACTGAAGAAAGACGGGGATGGTGGCTTCGGCCGACGGAAGAGATGGAGGAGCTCGGAGTCGACTGGGAAAGAGGACAACTTCAAGGATAATAGGGAAGGAGAAAAGGGGACTCGGCGATTGCGGGAGACGGCATGGCAGAGCGGCGAGGCTGGTGACGCGGTGAAAGCGGACGACGACACAGGGGAACCACGGCTGGAGGAAGACGATGAACAGGTATTTCTCTTTTTTTTCCTCTTTTTTTTCTTTTTTTTTTTAACTCAGATCCAATAGGGTCGGGTTAGCGGTCACGATTCGCTCCGGTAACCCATTACGGACCCGTGACTGTGCAGCGCCTTCTTCGTGGGTGGGTTGAGGCTGTTACCGTGCTTGCCGAGCTTGGGAAGACAGGTGGCGGAGGCGCGCGGGACTTTTTCTTCTCCGAATCCGGCGTGCGGCGTCGTGCAGTGGCGACGGCGGCGTGCGGTGGACTCCCTATGGGAGGGACTCCTCTCCGGATTGGATGCACAGCCGCGGGCGGTGCTCTGTGGCCCGCGGTGATGGGGCGGCCGGTCACAGGCTCCGGCCGGTGGCGGCTTCCGGCGGCGAATCACGGACGGCGAGCGGCGGTGAGGGCGATCACGGGAGTGACGGGTGATGGGGAGGAGCAGCCGCAGGGGTTTCCCCCTTTTCCTTGGTGAAAACCGAGAGAGAGGGAGAAAGGCATGAGGCCAGAGGGGAGGAGCTTGGCAAGCCTTTGCTTTTCTGTTGAAAATTGAGAGAGAGAAGAGAAGGGAACTGGATCGGGCCTTTGGCAACAGAAGGAGAAGGGAGGAGGAAGAGAGGAGAAGAAAACGTGGGGGGGAAAAGAGATTCTTAATCATTCATTAAAACCCTAATCACGAAAATAATCCCCTATATATAGGGCCAAATAAACACAATTAACATAAAATCTCCTTACACAAAAATAACTCCTAATAAGCCCACAAATAACACAAATAAGCCCT
>JAOXJJ010000001.1:22225232-22250882 GCA_025769935.1 Phoenix roebelenii | reverse complement strand
TCGCGCAGGCCGTGGTCGACGTCTCCGGCCGCCCCTTCTGCGTGCACTCCGGCGAGCCGGAGGGCCACGAGCACGTGCTCATCGGCGGGGGCGGCGGCGGGGTGGAGGGGCCCGGGGAAGACAGCGCCGGTGGCGGCGGAGATGGTCCGGGACTTCTTGAGCTGTGGCGCGCTTTCGCCATTTCTAGCGCTAGAATTAGGGTTAGGGTTTGGATCGGGAGTGGGGTTTGAGCTTTGGCTCGCGTCGCCATCGCTCTCCGGCATCCTCCCGAGAGGTCTACCTGTTTTAAATTTTAATCTATTTTCAAGAACAACTAGTTTCCTTTTTTCGCTTTCTTGGGTTATTTATCAGGAACCGTGGGAGCTCAGAGGAGTTCCAGACTTCCAGTTCTCCGAGACGCAGACAATGGGATCTGATAACGGAAGTATTAATTTTTAAGTGAATATTTTAATTATTTATCAATGGAGAGGAGGAGACGGCTCAGAGAGGAGGGAGGGAGGGGTGATGGGATCCAGCAAGGCTGCAAGGATTAGTGGGGCAATACGTAATCCGAATCGTACAGTCCGTGGTCGATGGCGGACGGTAATCGACGGACGAGGTCCGTCCGAGCGCGCCATAGGAAGCATGTGCGGCGCACGTGAAGAAGGGACCCGTGACGGCGGTTAATACTGTTTGAGAATAATAGGTACGCTCCGGTTGGCTGTCAAGTCACAGGTAGCGACGGGACGGAGGAGACCGTGGGCCGTCCAGTTCTGGCAGAGCGAATCTCGTCCTTCCGCCCTGACCGGATAGCTTGGTCGGAATAGCATGTCCAAGTTCAGCTAATGTCCCAAAGGGCAAGATTTTCGCTCAAGTGCCGGCTGAGGGCAGAGGCGGCTTGATGTATTTGAAAGCCCAAGACTGTTTTATTTTTAAAGTCTTCTATATAGTGGACTAGCCTATGAGGAGCTCATAAAAAAGCTTATTTTTTTTTTTATCTGAGATCGCAGATCTATTTGAAGGTTAGAGCCTTAAGCGACCATCTAAGTCGTCTAAGGATTGGATCGGCCTTGATCGTAAGAGTCAAGAATCGATGCAGTGCATGAATAACGTACATAATAGATTGATATAGGAAAATATTTGGTTTTTGATATTTGGCAAGACCGGCGGGGTTATGATGATATCAGACAGACTTTTCGGATCAATAGGATAAATGTGTTGGTACGTTGTTGGTTCTATAGACCCTCATATGACTCTTTAAGTATTACACCGCAAGTTTGGTAACATACTTTTAAAGTTTGTTTCTATGTGATAACCAAATAATACAATACTTTAATGTTATTGTTTATTATTTTCATTATATTTTTTTATAATGATGTTCCAAAAATGATACAGGTGCGATACATTAAGAGGAATGAAAATTAAAACATAATTTGATGATAATAGAAAAATAGTAAAAAATAAAAAAAAAATAAAAAAATATATATTGTAAAAAAATATATTTGATAATTATTGATAATATTTGTGAGGATCTATGCAGGTATGTGTTTAGTCCCACATCGGTTATTTGCTAAGTAGATCTTAGATACTTATATATAATTCAGGAACCTAAATAATACATTTTAGTTAGCTATTTTGGGTGAGATCTTAAGTTGTTACAAATGCGATCATAGCGAACTCGGCTCGTGGCTTACGTGGATTAAATTTGAATGAATTTGAACTCTTAGCCTAACAAGGACGTCAAGGCTTGAACCAAATAATACATTTTGTCTAGCTATTTTGGGTAAGGTCCTGAGTTGTTACAATGTTATAGTTATTAAATGTAGAAGTGGCAAATTTATCTTCAAAGTTCACTAAGGTAGGCCAACAACTGAGTTTATTATAACTAGGAATGTCGGATGCATTGTTTTTTTCTTTACAGCGACATTCTTTTCAACGTTTACGGGTCGATGAGCATGGAACTCATTTGGTCCTTCACTTTTGCAAACTTTTAATAGGTTACGCATGTTATCCATGACTCAGATGGCGATGTTTCAAGCAATATGAGACATTTTTCTTGAAAGCTGTAATTACTTAATTATATTATTCCACGAGCATATACAAGTTTCTCGGTTATTAGCTTAACTTATGTTTTTTTTGTGCATATTTTAAATTTTCTTATGGTTATAGGATCCCATTCTATTTAAGTAGTCATCCCTGCCACCAATTTGCTTGTTATACATCCAAAGCAAGATTTGGAATTAGATAGGAAGTGAGAATGAAAGACCCTCTCTATGCAGATCACAGTATAGGTACAAGGTCAGGAGCAGGTTATAGGAGCATATTCAAGGGGTAGGTTTTAGCACTAAAAGATTCTTGCTTCCAAGATCCAGTCAACTCACCTAGCACAACAATGTAAGACAAATTTTCTTATAGATCATATTTACCATAATATCTTAATTAAGAAGCCTGAATTGCAAGAAATCATAAATTTCATCCAATGCCTTACAAATCCTTAGAGAGACATGTAGCAGAACTAGGACATGTTCTCTCACTAAGTTCCATTTTGTCAATACTGCCCACTAAATATGATATGATAGGGCCACCATAGAATAAATTACAAATCCTAACAGAGACATGCAGCAGAACCAGGAAATATTCCATCACCAAGCACCATCTGTCAATGTTGCCCACTAAATATGATGTGATAGGGCCACCAAATATTAGGGAAAAATTTAAAAGGAAAAACTGACCCTCCTTTAAGAGGATTCAAGTCTCTAGATTTGGTGGTAATTCTTAAATATGAAATATTTCATTATTCTTCATTCCTTCATCTCTTAGGATATCTACCAAGAAATTATACCCTGAAACTTCATGTTAAATTCCTGACTGAGACAAACTAGAGTTTCAGCAGACTTAGTTTTACATACCCGGCACTGGCTCTTTCAGAAAATTGCTTCGGTTTAGGACGTTGCAGTAAACTTCTCCTCTTCTGCGACCATCACATATGAATTGATTTATAAAAAAGAATTTACATGTCTGCTTCAAGAAAGAATGTTTTATGCTTAACTGTAATTTGGAAAAGATAATGCTTTTTTTCAATAATTGCAAAATTCAAGATATGGCCGACAAAAAGAACATATAATCTAGGGTGCAAGAAGGCGATAGCAACATCATCCATGCTTCCACCCTTGTATCTTTAGAAAAGCCTATGCTTGGTGCGTATTCCACAAATACAATGATTCTTAGGGACACATATCATTGGTATCAAAATGACCAATGCCTGCAAGTTCTAAGTAAGTTCACCCATGAGACAGCTATATGTACACCTCTCAAGGTTCTAAACAACATGTAGCTTGAAAGCTTGCTGCCAAGACAAACATTGTTGGCATCACTCATTTTGCCTCCTCTCCAGAGTCTTACAGGTATGGAGGCTTGGCCCTCTCTCCAGACTGCCTTTCATAGATGGCACCTCACAGTTCAGCTGACAACAGAGTCCTGGCATCTTGCTCTCCAGCTCTCCTGTCGTGCTCGAAATCAGGAAAATCCCCTGTCAGCACCCCACTGCTTCATAATGCTGCTACTTTACCATGACGTATGTTGAATCTGCTAGCCACACCAAGACTCGTCCTCATCTGGCCTATCACGGCTGCTTGCTGCTGCTGCATCAAGGACAGGATTTGCTCTACATACAACATTGAGGGTTGAGCCTGCTGGGGCTGCATCCATCGAGGGCATGAGAGAATTCAGGGGATACTGTTCAAAACAAGATAGACATGGGTTGAGGTGATGCAGTCAAAAAAGCTCCACATATTTTCAAAAGCTGTGCTTTATACAGAGTAATTACGATCAGGCCACCTCTTGGAGAAGAATTAGAACTATTCAGCTATCAGAACCATGACTAAAAGAGTGACTGACTGATATTGATTTTCGATTTAACTGCAATAGAAACTTAGTAGTAAATTTACCAGGATGATATAGGTTCATAAATTTAATATCTGCAACCAGTATGATACAAATGAAAAGAGGTGGAGGGTTGACTTAGGTCGACAGCCGGTCATAGATAGCATTCAGACTATAAAACAGAAATTTTGATGTTCATGGATACCAGAGCATCTTGATGAATGATGATTCATTATGCCAATCCAAACTAGCTGAGTTTGATGGTTTGCATTCTTGCTGCACTAGTGTTTGGGAGAAAGGAAGAAGTTCGTTTTTTTCCCTCTAAGAGTTTTGAAGAGAAGAAAAAATTGAATGAAATAAAAACCATGATGATCCTTCTTTTCATATAATATGTAGTAACTTAAAGGTTAACTATAATTGTTATAAAGCTAATACCAAATATGATGGTTTATAAGTACAAAAAATTTAATCAAATTATAATCACTGGTTCATGCTTACCAATGGAAGATATTTAAGTAGCGATCAACATAAATGGGATCAGATCCTGAAGTTGTTTCTCTAGGTCCTCAATTATCCACCCCAAAAAAAAACTTCATCAATGGAAGCCCGCATCACCATTGTGTGTGTGCATGAGTGAGTGAGAGAGAGAGAGAGACAGACAGAGGGAGATGGCATATGAGTGGCATAGAAGGGGGACTTCCTTGGCTCTACATGTTGAGATTCATTGCTAAGTCCTTATTTTATTTGGAATTTATTTTTAGTGCTAGTCCACTTTAGTAAAGTTGAGCCTTAAGCATAATGTTTTTGAGTTTATTTTTCAGTTGAATTAGGATATTGATGTTTTCATCTTTTAATGTGGCGACGTGTTTGTTTTTGTCTTGTAGTGGGAGAGAGTATGTGGTTTTATTAGGAAGGGGAGAGAGTTAGAGAAGGAAAGAATGAGACATCTTTGAGAGTGGGAGCCAAACTTATTGTTTTAGCCTTTATTTTCTTTTGAATAAATTTGTCATTCTCTTCCATTTTTTTTTCTTTCACTGCTGTTGGTTGATTTAATTGATGTTTGTTTGGATCCTAGGCCAGCACATTTGATTTGCGTCGAGTAGCATGTTGTTCTACACCGCTAACATTGAGACACATATTTGCATGGAAAGTTCATGTACCAAGATCTAAGTGAAGAATGATATTGGAGTAGAAAATTCAGTCACTCATGCCATGAGTTCATGACATCGTAGGAAAGGGAGGAAAAATGCTCTTTTTCATATCACTAAAGACATTGCGATAATTCAAGTATGTTTAATTTGTCATTGGCTGAATGTTCCCTAATGATTAGTTGTCCTCAAATTGTTCAATCTCAATTTTTATGAATTATCATTATTACGCTTCAAAAAATGAATTATTATCATTTTTATTACGATTACTTGTTGTAGTTGTTATATTATCTTATATTACGATGCAAATATATGCGGATGGATAATATTTTCAAAGAGAAGCTGGTTCCCTTAATACTCATCCTTCTCTTTCTTTTCTACTCTCCTTTTTCCTCTCCTCCTTTCCATTCCACTGACGGAACTTGAGAGACCAAAGAACTTTGACACATCTATTTTTCTGGAAGGCAGGCAAAATGTTGAAGCACTATGGGACTTCAAAACAAAATATAAGACTGTTTATCAACAGTCCCAGGGGAGAAAGTGAACAAAATGGACCAGGAAAAAGAATGGAGAAGTCGGGATTGGAAATGTAAGCAAAAGCTTGAAACTTGGTCTACTAAGCCCAAGGCTGGGCACAGCCTCACAGAGTTGCAAGCCAACTCATAGTTGCCACATTTCTTGCCCGATTATTGGCAGAAGTTCTGGGTGTGGTTCGCATAAAATCATGGTTCAGCAACGCCTAAGGCATTTCTTCTACAGGGTATTTCAAATTTTAACTACTATCAGGTTTATGATGTCTGATACTTCCTGCAGATGCTTCGGCTCTGCGAGGCAAATATCTACACTTTGTGTCATTATGTTAAGTTCCTTTGCACATTTATGATTCTTATCATGGCGAAACAAGATGAGTGATAAGTGGTAACAGACAACGCATAATTTCATACAGTAAATACTTTGCCACAACAAATGATGATAATTATTAAAGCCAACAGATCTGCAAGAAATATTTTAATGAGGGAATCTCCAAATTCTGTGATGCAGGAAAGTAACATTAGAAATGAGTAAGCAGCCGTAATTCATACATCAGATATGACATAAATGACCTAATAAACTATCATACCTCAGCTTCAAGTAATAAGAATAACTGAAAATAACCAAATCTGGGAGCATGTATAAGCAATGCCTCAACGAATGAGATCTAAAATATTTCTATGATGCAGCAACCAATACTACAAGTGAATTAGCATCTGAGAGTGTCCAGGCAACAATAAATCTCACACTGATTCCAAAATAATAGCATAAAAAAGTTGCATTGGAACAGGCATCAAGAGATTTATCCCTGCTTACTCGAGCACAAATAATAGCAAATGAAAGGTCATATCCCAAACAAAATGCAGGCTTGTGTACATCTGATCATTCAACTAGAAGATTGTCACCAGTTGAAGTTAGAAACAACGATCGTCAGTTTCTAATAGTCGATATACAGCAATTAGCTCCCTGTACCTCAGTTCCGATGAAATTGTAAACTGTGAAGGATGGAGAAGTACCTCATTCTCATAATTTCCTGAATCAAAACTACAGTACTGCATTTTATATTTCATCATTCAACCGGCATTTTTTTTTCACCAATTGAATTCTGAAAAACAGAAAGAAACCCTAGCTTGTTATTAATACACGCAACGCAATAAGCTTCCCATATCTTAGTTCAGATGAAAGTACAGAGTGAATTGGTGGAGAATTACCTCCTGCTAATTACATTATTCAAAAAGCAGCATAATACAGTAACTGAAATGTGGTGTCTTCTCCTTCTTCCTGATTGTCCTTGTGGGACTAAGGTTTTTCAAGTATACAGACATAAAGCAAGTTTTGAGGCTCTGTGAGGTACGTACTTATGTGGTAGATTGATCTGAAGCAAGAAGCGACGAGGAAGCTTTCTCTAAGTTCCTCCTGGAAATGAATGATGAGCTACCTGTAGTTGGATATGCACTTGATGAAGAGGTTGCAGGAGCTGAGGCAGCAAAAGTAGTGAGAGCACTAGCACTTAAAGTGCCACTGGTGATATTAAGTGAGCAATCTGTAGCCTTTGGAGCAGGAGGCCTCTCAATCTCCATGATCCCTTCCAACATCTGCACCACTTTCCCCATGGATGGCCTCAGAGACGGCTGCTCTTGGGTGCACCAGAAGCTCACCTGTACTGCCCTTTCCAGTTGCTCCATGTCCACATCCTGCTCAGCAAGGCTCTCATCCACGATGTTTCTGACGTTCCCATTTTCAAACTCTTCATACGCCCATATGGAAAACTTCTTCCTGCCAGTCCCTTCTGAGACATCGAAGTTCCGCCGCCCACTCACAATCTCCAGCAACACCATCCCGTAGCTATAAACATCAGACTTTGATGTGATTGGGAGATTTGCGAGCCATTCTGGAGCTAAGTAACCTCTAGTCCCTCTAACACTGGTCAGCGTCCGGTGCCGGTGGTCTTTGGGATGTATGAGCTTTGCAAGACCAAAATCTGAGACCTTGGCATTATAGTTCTCATCAAGGAGAATGTTCTCTGGCTTTATATCGCAGTGGACAATGCAATCCCGACACTCTTCATGCAAGTAAGTGATCCCTCTTGCAGTCCCCATGGCCACACTGAAGCGAGCTGCCCAATTTAACTTCCCTGACGACTCCCTAGAGAAGAGGAAATGATCCAATGAACCATTTTTCATGAACTCATAAACTAGCAACCTGTGTCGTCCCTCGGAACAAAAACCAATCAGCCTGACCAGATTCAAGTGGTGGGTGCTGCTTATGGTGGCTACCTCCATCCGGAACTGCTTCTCCCCTTGCTCAATCCCCTCAAGCTGCTTCACTGCAACAATGGTCCGGTTTGCAAGGACCCCCCTGTAAACAGCTCCAAATCCCCCTGCCCCAAGCTTCTCTTTAAATCCCTTTGTCGAACGCTGTAGCTCTCTATATGAGAACTGCACGGGAGCACCGGAAGCATACTCAAGAAGTGCATACTGAGCTGATGAAGGGCCATACTTAGGACTGTTCCGGCAGAAGCACCAATACAGCCCCCACTCCAAAGCCATCAACCCCAAGATAGTGCCCACCACCACAACAGCTACCACCCAACCTTTCACTGTAGATGAATCCTTCTGGATATTGACTGAAGCCGGTGATGGCTCATTTGGAAGAGCAGGAGCACAGACCTTGACGAATGAAGTGCTCGGGAGAGACTCAGACTGATACCCGCTGACAAAATTTGATACCTTTAGGTAGCAATAGCCGGACCCATCAGCTAGGGCGGTGGAGGCAACACAAGAGCTGCCCGAAAGGCAGTTCAACCGGCATGCTGTGATCCCGACAAAGAACCGCTCCGTCGAGATCTCCGGCGGGTAGGTCAAGAACTGCGAATTATCCAATATCAGCATGGTAGAATTACCAGGGCAATCTGCGATCTCGGTTTTCATCTTACACCCCTTCCGGCTATCACTTGGATCGACAAGCTCAAAATTCTTTGACGGGCAGCCGCAGACCGGCGATGTTTCATTGTAGCTACAAATTCCCATGTTGCCGCACCAGCCGAAGACCTCGCACTGGTCCGCCACGGCCGACCACCGGTCGACAGGGGTGGTGCTGCCACTGGGAACACTGTAGGCCCTCAAATTCCCATCAGTATCCAACCTCAAGAACCGCATCGCCACGCCACTCTCGCCATAATCACTGCTATAAGCTATGACAACCGAAGTCGAGAGCGATTGATCATAGAGGGAAACAATTCCATCGGTCTGGAGGGTCAAGACCGGAGAAGTAAGGGTTTTATTGGCAGTAAATGATGAATTGAATCCCTTATTGAAGTAGGAAACGCTGTCGTTCCAAGTGAGGGTGAGGTTTCCAGTAGCATTAAGAGAAAAGGAGTAGTAGATCCCGGACCTCAGAGTCTGGCCAACGGTGAAATTTTGAGTCTGGACGATGGTGTCGGTGGGCTCTTCGAAGCTTTGCCAGACGGTGGAGCCGTTGCCGTTCTGGAGGACGAGGTTGCCGCTATCGCTGAGGGAGGCGGTGGTGACGCCCTTCCCAGAGGTGTTGGACTGCCAGACGACGGAGCCGGAGCCGTTAGTTAGGCGGAGGTCGCCGTCGGAGCGGAGCTGGAGTGAGGCGGCGGAGTCGACCGCGGCGGGGTTGTTGTCGGCGCCGACGGCGGTCCAGACGCGGATGGCAGCGGAGTAGGTGATGGCCGCGAGGAAGAGGGAGGGGTTCTCGGGGTCGGAGACGAAGCCGAGGGAGAAAGTCTTGTTCTTGGAGGTCCAGGAGGAGGAGTTGGAGGCGGTGAGGGTGGAGCCCAGGGGGATGTCGGCCGCGCCGGCGAGGGGGAAGCAGCGGAGGAGGAGCAGAGAGGAAAGCAAGAGCAGGAGGAGGGCAGGAGTACTGGAGGAGGATAAAAATCCCATTTTCAGCTCTATTTTTCTCTCGCTCTCGGCTTCTCTTCTCACCGGGTGGAGAGACGGACGAAGGGTTAGAAATAGAGAAGATGGGAGACGACCAGGACCCGGGCAACGTCCGCTGGAAGGCGGACAGTTTTGACGTCTGATAGTCCATGATGTACACGTGGCACATAAAAGTCGTGTTCAGCATAGCTTTGGAAAGCACGACTATTGGGGATTACGTGTCTTACCCTAGATGGACGTAAAGTTTCCATCGTGCGGCGGATCTAACCTGGGGCCGTGAAAGGGCTGGCTGGAGAGTATGGCAGAGCTAACACGGAATGTAGAGAGAGAGAGAGAGAGATATTTATTTTTGATGCGAAGATTTGGTGACAGAGTCCATCGGTCGGTGGGCCAGGGACTGCCATCGTATTCTAGATACATGTGATCATGGAATGGGTGGCTGGTGATTGGGGAGGATTTTTGGAAAAAAATTTCTGTTTTTAGTTTTTTTTAGTGTTTTACTGTTTCCAGATGGTCAGAAAAAAGAAGGGAGGAATTGGTCAACCGTCAATGTCGCTGGCGGCCGAGACCGAGACGAAGGCCCGGTCCAGGTGGAAAGCCGAACGAATTTTGAAGGCGGGCGTGTACGATGCTGTAGCCGGTGGAGTGTAAACGGATCCTCATAATTAGAAATTTAGATTTTGTTACTGTTGTGCAAACAAGGAGTATTATTGAGATCGAAGTTCCTCCAACCTCATGTCTTAACCCCCACCGAATTAGAACAAAAAAAGAAGACTGCGTCCCCGCGGGTAATCGAACCCTCCATTTAAGGCACAGACCTTTTCGCTATTCAGTCGATGTGGGACTAAGTCCGAAAACCTTTATTCCCACAACATCAGCCCCCAGCGGGAAGGTCTGTCCCGAGGTCAAGGGCCCCTACCTGGCGCGTCATTATTGAGGTCAAAGTTCCTCCAACCTCAGACCTTAACCTCCACCGAACTGGAACAGAAAAAGAAGACTAGGGGATTGGTAGCTCCGGGCCCAGTGGGCTCGCTGGAGGGCGCCACTCCTCACGATTTTATCCTTTAAAATGTGCCTCCTAAGAGAAAAGCAATCGAGCATTCCATTTAAGGCACGGACCTTTTCGCTATCCAGTCGATGTGGGACTAAGTTCGAGACCCTTTATTCCCACAACAGATACATTCCGTTGCATACTAATGATGAACGTCCATAAATTTTGTTAAGTGTTACTACTACTTTCCGTACGTATAGTTTTATTACCTACTCCATTTTTTTCTCTTTTGATAGAAAAATATACCAATTGTATTTAATATTACAGGGTCTTGATTGATTAGCTAACGCAAATGTTATTATTTAGGGATATATTGAATTGCTTGAATTGCACGGGTCTTGGATTGTACAATTATTCTAAGTACCAATCAATAATGAAGTGTGCGAGGATGTGTTATCAAGCTTCCAGTCTAAAGATTTTAAAATTGGTCATTGGCTTTAGCAAAATGAAATTTTAGATACCTCCCTTATGTAATCCTTCACAATGGACCAAAGTCAAATGGACTCTTTTTCAATAATTAAGACTGCCACTGGTTAAAAGCAGAGATTCTATGAGTAGAATATGTGTAGAGGAGTTCTCAAGGAAGAGCAGTATGTAGAATGAATGTTCCGCAAGCTGCTAAGGTAGTCAACCATCACATGTCGAAGTTATACTTTTTTTTTTGCATCTTTATAAATATAGTAATAATCACCTATTCTCAATTTATTTAATAAAATTTGTGTGATTTCATTGATCACTCTTATGATAAATGTTTTCTAACTCGATGAAATATTTTTTTTTATCTTTATTTACTTTTATTTTTATTTTTTTATTAGAGAGGTGGGTATCTAGAGTAGCATGAAGGTACAATTAGCTGTTAAGCTGTGGTTACATAATTTTTTATTTTAACATAACACATGGACCATAAGGTTATATTTTAAGAAAAATGTTTTGGAGTGCTTATCTCTCAAATGGAAAGTTTAGTGGACCTATAACTATTGACTTGGCAACTCCATAATTAATTGATCTAACTTGTTTGGTAACAAATGTAAAAGCTGTGCCAATTCCCTCTTATCATGGAGAATCATATTGAGTGAGATGCTATTCATATTTCATAGCTACAACTATTATATTTTTTTGACTGCAGTAAATGTTGCTTGGATTAAAAAGCTTGACTAGCATTAGAATAGTTTATCCATCGCTAGCATCATCAAAACTACTACTAAGATCACATGCAAAACCTCACACATCTTACAAAGTGTACAAATTTAACGAAATCAAATTGTACCATTAAAATATAAATGTTTACTTGGTATCGTGCTTCCATCGAAAATAATGCAAGCTAAAAGGAGAATATTCAAATACATATACTGCAAAATGGAGGCAAAAAAAATGCAAGTGGATAATAGAATATTCATATTTGCATAGAAATCCTTTGAACTTACAACCATTGGAGATGTATTATTCCCTGAATTAAGCCATATGTCCAGACTAGATTACCTTTATTACAATACATGACCTTGTTAATAATTTGATAAGCCTTCCTTCTATTTTTTTCTTTTTTTTTTTTTAATTTGTTGAGATGGCTTCCATTAACCAGCCTGAGAACCACATTTTAAATATGAGAAATTGGTTAGGAACAGAGGAATAGACTCCCAATGAACCATCCTTGAATGGTTAGCAATATGCATAACTACTAAATCTGTTGCATTGTTAGCCTCTCTATAGTCATTCATCGTTTCAAAAGCAATATGGGACAAAGTCTCTCGATATTCCATAGCAATTGATGAGAATCATCCCTTCGATCTGCTTGACATAATATCCATGAGATCATAATTTTAAAATCCTCTTCCAAAATTATATTTGACGCTTCCGACACAGTGTCTACTTATGCTAGATCCTCCCATGCAGCTCGTATCTCTACCAATAACACCGTAGTATCAAATAGATGACATCCATCCACAACCACAAAAGTTGACCTACAATTTTCATTCACAAATTTGGCACCATTTAGTAAACCATTCTCTTTTACATTGTCATCAAAATTACTATTAAGAAAAATCAGAGATTAAAAGCTTTTAGGTGACAAAAAGTCACTTAAAAAAGCATAAAAACTACTAAGTAAGAGTCCTAGATTTTTTCTGGCTATCAAAAAACTTTCGGATATGAGAATGAACTCGCATACCTGGATTGAAACCTTCATAAAAGTTACTCAAAGACTGATCAAGGTTATCAACTTATCAAGTACTATTCCTTTCCGTACCAGCAAGCCGCCAAGCGAAGAGAAATCACGCGCGAGTGGAAGATGGTTTAAGCCAAAGTCGGCAAGCGCTGTGCTGCCTTTAGTTCAAAGTAAATGTAATACCTCAACTCCTGTGAAAGCATGATGCCAAAACTAGCAGAATAATAGAATAGAATGGAGGAAAAACCCCGAGGGTGGATCCATGGCGACGAGACCGCCAAGGCGATGCTCGCTAGGGTTCTCACGGAGCGCCCTTTCCTCCTCCTCCCTCCCCTCCACCGCGTCCCCCTCCGCGTCGGCAACGTCGTCGAGATCGCAGGCCCTTCTCCCTCCGCCAAATCCCAAATTCTATTGCACGTAAATCCTCTTCCCTCGTTCCCCTTCTTTTGATTTCCTTGTTTCTAATTCTTCCTATTTGACACTGAGATCCGTTCTCATGGCTTCTCCCAGGCCGCTGTCCACTGCATCCTTCCCGAGGAGTGGAAGGGGATACGTTTTGGAGGGTTGGAGCGGATGGTGATGTACTTCGATCTGGATTGCCGCTTCGATGTTCTTCGGCTCTCCCAGATCTTGAAGCATCGTATAATGGAAGCTTACAGTAAGAAATTTCGCTTTTCTATGCTTCTTTTAGTTAGTCGGGTAGCGGAGAATGTTCATGTTATGGAATCCTAGGACATATGACGTCGAATTGTTCCAATTATGCAGCATCTATGATGGACTGAGACATAGGAAGATAGAAGTATCGGTTTGTGCTTAAAAGCAGTGACTTTGTTACTTACGAATTAGAAACTGCAATGTCTATTTTAATGGCAGTAGGAATGAAGAAGGATTTGCATTGCATTCACTTCTTCTGATAGATTTTTGGTGAACTCAGCTGTTGGTTGTTTGGATGAGTGCAATGCAATGGAGGTTTGCTTTGGGGAGCTATTAAAAAGCGTGGGAAGTGCTTCGGATATTAAATCTTAGATAGAAAGGTGAATCTAGCTCTGAAATGGAGGTTAATATGTCAATAATTGGAGTAAAAAGTCAAAGTCATCGTTTGGTAAATCCAAGTTGTAAGTCACAAATGATAGTTGTCTTTGGTGTTGATAGCTAAATGATTAGTAGTTATTTGTTGCTCACTTGAGGACCATGCTCTTATGGGGCTCAGGAAAGGTCCAAACATTGAATTAGATAACTTTTTTTTCTGTTATACGAGTAACTGCAAGTCTGCAAAAGCAGCTATGGTTCTTGAAAGTGGTTACATATCAGAAAGAGATATACCTTAATCAAACCTTATATCCTGTCAGTCAGATGACTTTTCTTGCTTCTGATGAAGTCTCAAGACTTAGATTTATAAGTTTGAATGAATCCTTTGGCCACGCATTGCTCCTTAAAGTGGTCCCTGCCTATATCATCATGCCCCAAACGAAACAAATGATCATTTCATTTTGCAAGTTAGCTGTGCAAAGTACTTTTAAGTTAATTAGTATTGATTGTAGCATCCCTAGCACACTGAAATTTCAGCTTAATATTTCACAGAATCAGCCAACAGTACCTATTGGGAAGACAATGGAGAATATCAGAAGTATGATGCCACCGAAATTACACAGATGTGCCTATGTGATGATGAATTATTCTTAGCATGCATGAGACGCTTCCTGTATATCCGTTGTTACAGCAGCTTTGAATTTTTGGCCGCTCTCAAGGTAAGTGTGTTCCTTACTCATTAGAATACTAGCCGTATTGACATATATTAGACAATTATGATTACAACATGCATCTCTAGAAAATATAGTTCTTGAAATAGAAGTTTTGATGGTTATGGTATGTATTAGACTGGTTTCTTCACGGTTGATTTCCAGTTGAATGAGATTAAATTTTGATGGTCCCCTTGGCTTGTGCATGCTAGTTGGTCTATTTGACTCTGATGCTCCTTAGAGTAATGGATGCAACCCATTTCCTTCCTTTATATCTAAAGCATTTTTCTATGGTTTCACTGGAAAAAATGGCGAACTAGGACAGATGGATGGGGAAGTAGGATAGATAGAGCAAACCCAAGTAAATAGTTGGAGCATTGCCATTTATGTACATGAGAGATGGCTAAATTGATTTCCCAAAACATTGTTTAATTTTACTAATTTCCCAAAACATTGTTTAATTTTACAGGCAATGCATTTTCACTTGCAAAGGGAAAGTGAAGCTCTTGGTGTCGGTCTCCATTTTCTTATGATAGACAGGTCTTCCTTCATTGCCAAGAACTTTTGATTTCTGCTTGCAAGATGACTAGGTAACAGTATTCATGTTCAGTTACCCTCATGACCTTACCTTAGCATGTGCAGTCCTCTCACATAAAAAATCCTTTTCATTTTCGAGTTATGTATTACTATTATGTTGCTGCTTACCAAAAACTATAACTATGATAGCAATATTCATTGTAGATGTTTGTGTTTATAGTAATTAACTGCTGCTTACTAAGTGTGAGTATTGAAAGTTTGGAACTACAAAAGTAACCAAATGAAGAAGGTTTCTTCAATCTCTAAGGCCATCTATGTGAATCATTTCAGAATTCTCCTTAACTATGATCAGTCAGCTACCTTTTTTTCTTTTAAACAATCCTTTAATTTATTCTAGATTTTCATTCATGAGCAATGTTTGCTGGCATAGGACTCATAGTTGAATTCACAATTAGATATAAAAATATGTTTGAGATGGGGACACTATATAGCTATACTACATAGACTATATATAGTTATGCAATGTGAATAAATCATGATTTCTTCTATCATATGGGAGAACAATATGTGAAGGGTAGATACTGAGCATTTTCCTCAATTTCAACAATTAACATTGGTTTACATTATATTAAAGTTAAATATTGTACTCCTATGCTTGTCTTGATATCGGTGGGACCTCAAATAATGCTTAATGAATTAGTTTTGTTCAGCAGTCTCCATATTTTGATTTTTGATATGACCCCCTCATCAAATTATATATAATGGTTTAGTTAATGTGGAGCTCAGTCAGAATTGGTTTGAGGTTTCAACCCTTGTAGTGTCATGCCTCCTTGCATGTCACTTTATCCCTTCTCTCCCTTCTAGGGGTGTAAACAAGCCGAACAAAAGCAAGCTAGGTTTTGCTCGAGCTTGGCTTGAATTAAAAAGAGTCATCTTGAGCTGGAGGCAAGTTGAGAAAGCGTAGCTCATGCTTGGCTCTTACATTGTTGAGCTAGCTTGAACCTGGCTCCTTCAATCTTGAAAAGTTAATCGAGCTGAGATTAAGCTCACTTAACTTGTTTAAGTTTAATAATGTTGGTGGGATGGGGTAGGGGAGGAAGGAATAGAGGAAGGGAGAACTACCTAACTACCCTTGTTGGAGGTGAATAAGTTCGACATTTTGGCTATAGTGCTAAATCTTGGTCTTGATGATGCAATGGCTATTCAAGTCGAAGGCAACAAAATCTAAAATGATGGCAATGGGTAAGGTTTGGTCAGGATTCTATAGCAAGTCCAAATGGTCATGGTCAATACTTGACTAATTTGCCAATGGGTCAACTATGGTTGATTCAACCTGATTTGGGTATAGTTGATTGTCTCGGATCATTAGTTGTTAGAATTCGAGAGCAGGTGCGGGTGCAAGGAAGTAGATATTTTAGGAGCAATTTTAATAAGGAAGCACCTAGGAAACATGATTAGATTCAAGATTCTTAGGAAGATTTTGTAGTGGGTGCATTATCGTAGGTAGAAAAGTCAGCTACTAAGCTTGGATTTGACCCATTTACTTGTCCAATGTTAACTAGGGAGCAAGACAACACAATTTAATCGCTAGATCAAGGGGTTATTGGAAACTAGCAAAAGTATGCTACTCAGATTTATGGTGGTAGGATTATTGGATTATGCATGGAGTCATGGACAACGTTAAGGTGGCTGGATTTGGTGATGGATCGATAAAATTTGCATCTAAGAGTTGGATCCAATGATGGAGTATCCTTATTTGGTTGTGTATTAGCATGGCTTGATTTGGCGGAGGGTGGATTAAAAGGATGAGGAGGGAGAGGAAGAGAGAAGGAGAGAGAGTGGAGGATGTAGGAGAGAGATGTGAGGAACAGAGAGAGTCTAGTGGAGGAGAGGAGAGGTATAGGAAAGAGACATGGAAGTGAGGCGGAGGAAAAATTGGGACAAGCTTAGGGAACTGAATGGGGATTAGAGTATAAGAATTTCGATAAAAACTTGTGCTATATAATATAAATATATAATACTTATAATATATAAGATATATTATTGTAAGTCGATGAGTTGGAATCTTCAACTTGAACTTGATTCTCTAGTGGTCAAGTTTGCTGGACCTGTAGATTTCCTGTAAACCAAATGGGTTGGGTTAAACAGGTCAGTTAGGGGTGTGTAATAGGGATCAGTTATAATTGCTCCTGTAACAGAGTCTAGGACTATTGAGGCGGAGATGGAGGAGGTGAAGGGAAGGCAGATCAGAGCTAAAGGGCAGCAAAGGAGGGGGAATCTAGGCTAAGGGCCTATGAAGGAGGAGAAGTGGATGGAAATCTAGGTGGATTTTTGGTCAAGTATGATGGAGTTGATGGATTTTTCAGTTCTCCAGGATTCTGTTTTCTTCCCTGTTTGTACCTTATCCTCTTTTCA
Source organism: Phoenix roebelenii (assembly GCA_025769935.1). Classification (NCBI taxonomy): domain Eukaryota; kingdom Viridiplantae; phylum Streptophyta; class Magnoliopsida; order Arecales; family Arecaceae; genus Phoenix; species Phoenix roebelenii. The sequence continues at coordinate 22,233,531 of JAOXJJ010000001.1, read as the reverse complement.
TTTGTCCCTGGTTGTACCTTATTCTCTTTTCATTTGAAAATACTTTTATTTGCTCATAACAGAAGTTGACTTGAATCTGATGCCTTTTTATGGGTTTTCAGCATTGGTGCCTTTTATTGGATAGATCGAGCTTGTCAATCCATGCCTATAGGTGGTAGTAAAAGGTAAATATGCTTAAAGCTGTATTTGTATGAACTCGTAATATTCATGCCATCCTTTGCAAAATTCTCTTGTGAAAAATTCCATGCCAGTTTAAGGTTGTAGGGAAAGTGTACAAAAGTAGTAATCTCTCAAATCATTGCACCAAAATGTCTATGCATGCCTGAGATTCAAAAATATGTTTACCAATATAAATAACACAATGGTTGTGGTTGGACTTGCCTGTGAGCTGTGAAACCTGATTGTCTAAAGAAAACACCCTGTTCCTTTCCCCCTAAATGTTTTATAATTACACCGTCCAGTTTATTTTTGAGTAGAGTGTTGCATGTCTCTGCGACACTTTGCAATTATACATAAACTTCACATTTATTTATTCATTAACCTTGTCAGATAATATTTTCCTTATAACCTGCTTACAGACTTATAATTTTGTGGAAGTATCCTTTTTATTAAGTTATATAGATATAACCCTTGATATAGAAACTAGTGATCTTAGCATTGAACTTTTAATTGGTAAAATAGTATTGCATGAAACCTCCTAAGTCATAACGAACTCGTATAAAAAGCAAACCCTCACATTTTGTGATCTATAAATAAATTATGGGCGGAAGTGGGGTTAGGATGCCTAGTTCAAGATTGAGGTAATATAACTTGATTTATTTATTATTTTTTTGGCTCTAGGTTGTGCATTCAACCTGGATAAAATGTGTGATGTTTTCATATTTTGGTTTTTAGGTCTAAGGATTTATGCCTGGCAGATTGTTAATTCTGTATGCACTAGTTTGTTATCACATGATTTCACACAAATTATGAAATGTTTTAATATAAAATGTGAGGTTAATGCACACCCTTCTCAGTTCAAGTGATAAGTTTACGAGTTATGCAAGCACCTGACTTTTCTTTTTTCCTAAACTCAGTTATCCTCACACTTTATCAGATATCACATAGAAGTTTACTGGCATCCTTCCTAAAGTAAATTTCTTTCTCTTTCCAGCACCTCTGCATCTCTTGCATATGCATAATATGAGACTCTTATTCTCTCATTTGAATCCCTAGCAACTTTATTTTTTGCTGTTGGTCTTCCAATATCGATTGTTATGCAGGAAGAACCTATCCCTTCAAAATGTGGCAGAAGCTGTTGTTCAAGAGATCTGCAAGCTCTTACAAACGCAACCTGTGTTGGTTTTAGCTACAAAAGCAACCATTTTTGGAGCTGGAACCTCAGGAAATGATGCACAGAGGTTAGCTCATGATGTAAATTTGCTCATATTGAAGTCCACTTCTCTTATGTTGTAAAAACAGTACAACTTACTGAGCATATTCCTGTAACACATACTGATCCAAGATTTAGAAACAACACTTAATAGCTTTTTTAGTTAAATATAACTTTTTTGGAAAAAGATTAAGTAGGTGCCCTTCTGACATGTGCAAGGTGCTGGCACTTGGAAGTGTTGATAATGATTATTTTTTCCCTTATTACTTTAACCAATATATTTCAATCTGCTCCTATGGCCTTGGGTATATGCTCTATCTATACAACAGGCTGAACAAGAAGTTGGGATACAAGTTCGAATTTAAAAGACAAGAAGTATTGGAACCAAGGTACACCGTCTTAGAATTGGGCCCCGTACCGGTGCCACATTATCATTGTGTCAGTATGGTACTATTGTATGGGGCCTGTTCATTGTATGGAGTGTCGGTACGCTCTTTGTACCGGTATTGAACTGGTACAGTACGGTGAACCTTATTTTGGTCACAAGCTAGATATGTTTAATTTTTGTCCTTCGTGGTTATGTATTATGGAAGAACTTTACCCTTCAAGGATTTAGTGTTAACTAGTTTTTGATCTGCATGATATGTTTCAGTTGAGATGTGTTCCAACCTGGTCATTTTTTTGTCCTAGTGTTTAAAAGTGGTGCCATCAGGGGATTTGACTTATTTACATGCTGCTTGTTTTTGAACTGGTTAATTTGACTGCCAAAGCACATAGATAGGCCTATTAACATACCATATACCATTCTATTTCCAATTTTAACATTTGAAAATACCAATTCAGCGAGCAAAAGTTCATAAGGTAAGATTCAAATTTTTAAACTAAATCTTGCGTAATATAATTTTAAAGTTCATGTGTGTTATATCTTTGCACTAGTTTCTAATTAAGAAAATAATTTATTTTTATTTTTGAAAAATCTAGCAGAGTAGTTTTTATTACCTGACAAATTTAATGCAATTTATTAGAAATCAGTTGCTGATATTAAACATATCATGAATATCAGATTAGCTTACTAATAGCAAAGGTTTCATGAGAATTGGTTCCTTTTCTTTTCCATTGATAATATGATGTCTTTTGTCAATTCATGTACCATTTTCTCATTCGTTCCCCTTTGTGTATTGTCAAATCGTTTAGTTTTGGCATCACTCAGCCTCATTATAATGTGAAGCATCTACATTTTCTTCCTTCTTGCAAGTCAATTGTGTTGCAAGAGTTTGCATCTTTGTCTGAATTATTTGGAAAAGTTTCAGAACAAGCAAAAGAAATCGTTTCAGAATGGAACTGGGGTATTAGCTTACTCCTGAATTTATGTTTTATGTATTGTATGAAGACAAAAACACATATTTGTCATGCTTTATGAATTCTAGCTATTAACAAGATATATGATAGAGAAATCTTTATGTAAGCATCTCTATAATTATTAACATGCCCTATTTCAGTGGCCCTTATTCATCATTGTTGAAAGGATTTCCCATTTATATCATCTCTTATTATTGTGTAAAATGGTTATACCTCAGTTTCTTGCTCTCAAAAGCATACTTGCCTTTTTTTTTCTTTTTTCAAGTTGAAGTCTTGTATGCCACTTCAGTTATGTCGGATATATCTTGTTGATTCTTATCAACATTATGAATTGTTAAAGTAAATTCCAGATCAACATATCTACGTATTCACCTGTTAGCACGATGCTATTAAAGCACTATGCTGTTGCATTGGCTGCCAAGTTCTATGATATATCAAGTGAAGTTAAAATAAAAAGTTATTGAAAAACTAGTGTTGTGCATGTGATCTTGGAGTAGCTCATGCTAATATTATCACTGCTGGAAACCAATACATTACTGCATTGAAATTCCAGAAAGAGAGATTCGCTGTCACTAAATTTTATGAATGGGATATATTCCATATTTCTTAGTAAGCTTCTAAGCTTTGATGTATCAGGTCTCTAATATGATATTCCTAATTTACGTGCAATAGGGCATTTGGAAAATGGTGTTCAGAGAGGAAAATGGACTCGAGAACTTTAAGTAAGGAAGGGGAAAAGCTCTTGTACCGTGAATACATGCCTTCAGCATGGCAGGTTCACAGTTTACTATGCTCATTTATTCTGTGTTTATACAAGTCACTTTTTGTTTATAAAAAACACATACTTAAGAGGAATCCTGAACGTTGCTTATAATCTTTTACATTTAGAAATAATTTAGAGGGACCAGGAAAATTTTTAATCATTGGCAAAACTTCTATGAACATAATTTAAAGTTTGTAATATAGATCAATGTAAGAGATCAGATGAATGATAATAACTTTTCTGGATGAATTCAAATATGCTCATTCTAGTATCTTGCTGTCTTGAGTCGTGAACATCTAATAAGTGGTTACGCATGCGTGAATGAGAAATAGTAAACTTTGTTTTCTTTTCTTGCAGTCATTTGTTACGCACAGGGTATGCTTGCAAGCTTTAGGTTTGTAAGCACTCTTTCCGAAGCAGATAAAGTGTTTCTTGATGGCAAATGTCTGATTAAGGTATTGTTACATTTCTTTGTATATGACTTGATCTGGTAACTGTCCGTGCAGATGAAATTATATCTGACGGGGAATATGGAACACTTCCTATGTATGCATCTCAATGGGTGCAGCCTCCATTGAATATAAAAGACAAATTTGCAGTTAGAGATGTGAGGATTCCTTTAATTGTTCGCCACAGATGAAAATAATGCATTCATCTTTTCTGAGTTAATCTGCATGGTCAGATATGTAACTTAGATTTTTTCTTTCTTTATTTATTTACCTTTTCCCCATTTCAGGATGGTATCTTCTTGATAACATGAAGCTACTTTGTGAGACAGTGCTACGAAGTTCTATTGTTTGCTGCTTGACCTTGGATTTGTACAGGTTAGTATATAATATTAAATAAATAATTGTTTAGATGCATGATCAGGTTACATCAAGTGCTTACACTTTCATTTAGTTTCGTATCTCCTCAAATTATAAATGCATATACAGCAACCCAAATTTTAATCAAACAATATATTATGCAAATATGAATTACGTAATTGTTGGTTTTAAGGGCATTTTGGTCAAAATAATTTTCTAAATTGAAATGTCTTTAGCATTCATTCTTTCATGGTCTTCACAAGGATCTGCTTAGTCCACTTGACAGAATAATTTTCTAAACATGATGTTGGATTTGAACCCCAACATGGGGAATTTTGCCAAAAACCACTCTTGTCAGCAGCATGCATCTCATGCGAGTGGCAGAACAAAGGGCGCAATGTGCATCTCAAGGCACACTGTGGCTATGTGGTTGCTGAAAGGACCTTTTGAGTTGCACAACAGGCGCACTGCTGTTGTGCGCCTGGGCACTTGTGTGATAGCATGATATGTAGTTTGGGTGTGACAAGGGAGCAAGTAGGTTATGGCTGGTTTCCTGACTGTCTGGACCCAATTCAGATCAAGTTTGTTGTTAGTTGACTGGGTCAAGTGAGTTTGCCGTGTTCTAGGCAGATATTGGGCCCAACCCTTTATTAGTGGGCGTGAAACCTACCAAGCTGACAGGTGTCTTGGACACTTGTCTAGACTGTAGATCCATTGAACTGGGCCATGCTTCCCGCTGTCTCAATAGAAGTCCAGGAACTGTACTATAGCTTAGCTCAATTTAAGAGAGACGCTGGCTTGAGGTCTGAGCCCATAATTGAGCAACAACACTCTTGTCCATTTTACTCTTTCTTCATAATTATTGGTATGTAGCATGCACATGAAAGGAACCATAGAACTGGGAGTTCCTGCAGCAGTCACGCTCCTCTTGGGAAGAGGAGATTCTAAGTTTGTCTAGGGTTCCACAAATATTTGAATATAGGTAATTTATTCCAGGGAACTTGATAAATATATTGCTGCTTTTATTTAATACAGTACTCCTGCTTCTTCCTTGAACAAGGAAAGAAGAAAAAGAACTTACCTAAGGTGGGTGCGTGAATCAAAGAAGTAAATATATTTACAAAAGTGCCCAAACACTTAACAAAGGAGGAAATTCACTTCTCCAGACCCTTGAACATCACGGTGGTTGAATGTCGCAGTGGGGAGTTTGCTTTATGATGTAATAAGAGATTAATTCTTAATCATTTTGGCAGGTCTTATTGTGCATCTCATTTTGGGCCTCGCATCCATGTGCTCAAGAGGTAAGGGTATAGTTTGGGGGGCACATCATTGAAGAAGCTTGATAGCCTAACACACTCTGCCTGTTCGATTCCTTAAGACTACTGGCTGCACAATTGATAGCTTTATTCTTTTACGCCCGGTCTTCCCTAAGGGGTATTCTTGTTTAAATTTTAGCTGGGGCGAGTACAAAATTTCTGAGACCTAGAAATTGGACTCAGATTTTGAAGAAAACCATTGCTAAGTCTTACAAGGCTTAAACTTGTTAAACATGATATAAAGGAAAGAAGAGGAAGTTGGATCTTATTAAATTATTACCACAATCAAATTATGTTTCATCTAGTAACCTGTGCTGATCAAGTTACTTGAGCCAAAATTTAAAAAGAGGAGACAACTTGATATAAACTATAAGGGGTCTCATTTCCCATAATGATTTGGGTACATTATACTGTAGAGTTGATGAAGATTAATGAAGATTAATTGATCATAAAATGCTCTAGCTTATATTGCAATGATTGTTTGTAGTTAGGTCATATTCTCTAGCATGCTTTTCACCCATGAGATCTGAGTGACTGCACGGCAAGCTCTGAGAAATTTGGCTATATCGCCAGTAATTGATGCAGGGTCACCTTTTAATGATGAGGGTTTTAAATTTTGTCTCAGGCCCGATTGCAAACTATGCAGGTTGAAATTTGCTACGATGTTCAAGGAATGGGTATAGGCTTGTCCATTCATCTGATTATCTGTAAGCTTGTTGATAACAGATACGTTGGTTTTGGGCATTATTTCATAAATAACAAAATCTATTGTCTATTACTTTTCTTGGCACTTAACAAATCATACTTGATGCCCAACAAAAAATGAACTTCAGAAGATATGATCATCTTAAGAAAATCATAGGGGATGTTGGTAATTCCAGTCTTACTGCATACTGCTATAAAAAATGTCGGAATCAATAAGATGATACCATTGCTTCCGAATGTGAGGATATATTCTTTTACTCTTGTTCTACCCATTTTTGCCTTTGTTAACAGAGTTATTTCATGATGTTCAATAAACTACTGTGGCTGCAACACAGAAACAGGTCATACAAATGAACATTGAGCCTCGGCTGCAAATGTTCAGCCCTGTGTTGGGTTTGAGAGTTTGGAATAGCTGCGTGCTTCGTAATATGATCGAAGGCTAAGCTTATTGATAGTCAGTATCAAGGTCCGTCATCTCGGTACCTAAACTCATATCAGTGCTATATTAGTACTATATCAGTATTATATGGTATGAAATTTTTTTGACGTACCAAGTGTTGGTATGCCTTTCTATTGGTATGACTCTAGCATGACAAAGCTGTACAGGTCCACTTAGGACTCATTTCTTATTCCTTTTCATTTTCTCATCCTCCACCTCATTTTAGGAAATGACAGCAGCCAAAGATGCATTAGCTTACTTTAATCTATGATGCCTCCTCCCTTGGTATTTGAGAATCCAATTTCTCCAGCTTTGAAATCCATCACTCTGGACCCTCGTGTTATATTATTGGATTCCTTATGCCGGATCTCCTCGTTTATTTATTGAAGAAGATAACCTGGGTCATGATGCCTGCTCCCAAAATAAAAGCAAATCAATTAGAACTATAGGGTCGTGTGAGCTACAAACCCGGTATTCAGTGTGAGCCGAGTGTCACGTTCTGTTGTCTACAATGATCTGTCAAGGATCATGTCAAGCTGCTTCCATTCTGTTCCTTGCAGGATGATATGATTTTGCAGATGATTTTGATGAATTTGAATCCATTGATGTGCTATGTTTTCATTAATCGAACAAATAGCTATTATATGGTTAGATTGTGCTTAACCTAGATGGCAAGACCTGGATTGAATTGGGTTTTGGCATTTTTGTTAAATTGTTTTTTTTTTAATTGTTAAGAGCTTTATGAATTTGTGGTGACATGGTGTCCATATAAATCTTTAGTAGCGCCACCTGGTGCATTTATGGTTAAGTTTGGTCCTCGGTGATATTTACGATTTCTTTCATTGATTTATAATTTAGTTATAGATGTAAGATTGGATACTTGTAATAGGAGAGACAAGATGGACATCTACTTGTTTTTGTTGCTCGCATCCCATGCATGAGGCTATATATGCATTCACCTCATTCAGGAGATTTGAATTATTTTCTTGAAGGCAGAACAGTCATTCATCGTTGTAGAAGGATTTGCCAGTCGAACCTCATGCATGAGCAAGCTAGATATCCATTTCATCAACAAGATGCAAGCTACTTCCCTTTAGCACCATGGAAAATTTTAGACGCTAGAAAACCTTGTTTAAAGCTTGATTAGGGTTAGGCTAAACTAAGTTCCTAGAGAAGACCGAACTATGTTACACTCTCGAGAGATGTTTAAAAGATGGTTAGCAGACTCGTTGCCTAATATTTTCTAATTTGCTGCAGAGAGCAAAATATTTTATCCACTATTGTCTTCTGTTTGTAGTTACTCTACAGAGCCTACTTCCAAAAGCTTGATCAAGGTTATTGTGATTGAAGGGTTGAAACAACACATCCTCTCAGCTCATTAGATCGTGAGTACTATGCACACTTTTTTTCCAGTCATTAGATTTGTTCATATGCTTACCACATAGCACCTTTCAATCTTGTGTGCATAGTTTTAAGATAAACATTAGATCATTTCATTTTGAATTTTGCAAGAACTTTTTTTTTTTTTTTTTTTTGGGG
>JAOXJJ010000001.1:22171250-22217777 GCA_025769935.1 Phoenix roebelenii | reverse complement strand
ACATATATATATATATATATATATATAATATAAAATTTATGATGCTTTTTATTAAAAGATGAATGGCTATTAAATAAGATATACCGTATACGACATATAAGGCTGTTTTATTTGTTGGTGGTTTATTTTTTTTTTTGATGATAGAATACTATATAGTATTCTACGGTGCAAACTGTACTATACGGAAGAGATCGCTTATGAATGATCTTGTAGGAAGAATGGAACCAATTCTGCAAAAAAAATTTAATTTGGCGGATTATTATTATTATTATTATTTGCAAATTTCTCTTTGCGTCATGCATGCATCATTTTCCCTGTAATAAAGTTTTTCAAAACTGGCTTCCTCTCTCTGTCTCTCTCTCTCCAGGGCTGGTCCAAGGCTGGGCAGCCATAGCAATGGGAGTCCTGGCGGGCAGCATCCCCTGGTTCACCATGATGATCGTCCACAAGCGCTCAAAGCTCCTCCAGAACATCGACGACACCCTCGGCGTCTTCCACACCCACGCGGTCGCCGGATTCGTCGGTGGCCTCTCGACCGGCCTCTTCGCCGAGCCCACCCTCTGCTCCCTCTTCCTCCCCGTCACCAACTCCCGCGGCGGCTTCTACGGCAACCCCGGCGGCGTCCAGTTCCTCAAACAGATCGTCGGCGCTTTATTCATCGCCGGGTGGAACGTCCTCGTCACCACCATCATCTGCCTTTCGATCAAGGTTGTGATCCCGCTCCGCATGCCCGAGGAGCAACTCATCATCGGCGACGACGCCGTGCATGGCGAGGAGGCCTACGCTCTCTGGGGTGATGGGGAGAAGTATGACTCTTCTAAGCATGGTGGCTGGTACTCTGATGACACGCAGCACCCTCAAGCTTCAAGTGGAGTCACACTAAATGTTTAGGAGGAACAAGGCCTTAATTTGAATGCAAATTGATGGAATCCTGATACATTTGCATGGGCATGTTTTGAGAAAGCGGGTATAGCATTTCGGTTGATGCTTCCTTTAGCGTTACAGCTCTGTATTTGTCTGTTTATTTGATTCGCTTCTCTTGATACATTTGGTTGTGTTAATATGGTCGGAAGGAGAAAGAAGAAGAGAAAGGACGGTATGTTAATCAACCTGTGAACGTAATTCTTATCCACTCTGGGGATACACTTTGGGTGTGCGAGAGGAAGCTGCCCGGTGCACTCTGGACCTGTTATCTTTTGAGTTTTTTTAATTGTATTCATATTTGTAATGTATGATATATCTGTTTTAGTGCTGCTGCAGCAGCAGCAGCAGCAACAACGAAAAAACAAAAAAAAACCTCATAATTCTTACTCCTTATCTACGTGTTTGTCATCGTGCTGGGTAGACCCAAGTGGCCCAATTCTGGACCCCAAGAAAACCCGGCCTATAGCTTTTTTTTGGTCCAAATGCCTGAGTGGGGTCAAGAGAAAGAGGATTTTTTTTTTTTTTTGCTAAGAATAGGTGCTTCATACGGTATGTGTACAGATACATTCAATAAGATCAAAATACAACGGCTCACGGAGTGCCAGTGGCAGCTCCTCCTCCTCGGACTAAAGGGTGGACCCTGGTGGTAGGCCGGGGAGGGGGGGTCACAAATGATTTTAGGCGGGTTTGGGCCCAATTTATTTGCAAATGAAGCTGGAAATGCGCTTGGCCCAAGTATTTTTGGGCCACATTTGTCGGTCGGCCCTTAGTGGGTGCAATTGACACACCTGGTAAAGGCCCACTAGCCCACTGACACTCTTGTAATTTTCTACCAAAGTGGGGATTATGTTAATCCACCATCCCTTATCATTTCATTGTGTTTAAGCCTTCAGTGCTGCATTAGTTCTTATATTATGCATCATTGCAGGTTAGACAAACTGTGAATTTGGTTCTTGTGTCTAGATTTAAGGGCTCTTTTATCATAAAACTTGCTTAATGGTGTGTGTGTGTATTCTACTATTCTACTTCCCAGTGTCCTTCAGGCCTTCAGGTTATGCCCAATGAATCAGTTGTGCCCTAGGGATTTCGAAAAGAAACTATATACTCTCTTGTATTCTTGTGATGTATATATAAGTTGGCTTTAGATTTATGAAAATAAAATGTAATGCATAGGATACCATCAGCTTTTATCAATCTGAGAATGCCGCATACGACATGGGTTTTAGATTTAATTAATTAAATTGATTCACATATAATTGGCATTTCAATCCGATCGCGAAACCTATACTATTTGAAGCTTAATTAAAAATACTATGGTGGAGTGCAAGCTTTGCAGTGAAGAAATTGTTGGTTCTATCAAAGGTTTTTTTAAAAAAATGTTGGTTCTCTTAGGATGCAAGCTTTAGAAGATTACATTCTTGCAACCTATCAGGTTGGAAATGAATTTTCCCAGAATAATACCTCCAGTTTGGATCTCAACCACATGAGTCCCATTATGGAATGAGTATGGGACAGGGTGTCACCACTCATGGCTTTAGACATAATGTCAATGATGAATTATGTTTGATCTATGGGCTACCCTCATCAAGTGTTTGATCTACTTTCTGATATCTCATAGCAAGGAATGAAATCAAGAAGCCAATTGATTAACTAGCCATGCCATAGGCTGCATTGGAGCAAAAATTAAGAATGATGGTTTCCCCACTTATGTGATGATTACTGTAGAAGATAAAAATAGGGGCTGTACCTATTAGACTGCTGCAATCACATTCTTGTTAGGGAAAAGAGGAAGTATGTTTGGTAAATTTTAAGCCAATTTTGATTGATATCTTGTTTGCATAATTCAAAAGGAATCGATGCCTCGATCAAATTTGTATCAATTCTTGCAGCTACATGAATAGAATCCTATGCACAATCATAGACACATAGATACAAAATGAATTAAGATGCCTCCATCGTGGAGCTTCTTATCGATTCTTGATTTGGCAACTCGCATGTTCACTCTTAAGCAGGCGTTCAATAATATCGATGTACTTGATCAAGTCTATAGTATTTGAAAATTATTATTTATCTTAAATTATTTATCAAAAAATTATTTATCAGAGCAAAAGAAAGAATAAATTTTCAGTGCACTAACCCATCATTTGTACCCCACCCTAGACCCTCTTGCACTTGTGGGAAATACCAACCTGAAGGATTCTTATCCTTCACAATATGTTTTATGCTAGGTGGCGGTTGGAGAGTGGCTCAAATTAGGGGTGTCAAAATCTGATCCAAACTGGCCAACCTACATGAACTTGTTCAAAATAAATAGATTTATGTCGGTCATTTTTAAATTTAGGTAGGAAATGGGTCAACTCAAAACCAGTTCATTTATGATTGGGTAGTTTTGGATATAGTTCCGGAACTTGGTGGGTTACCTAAACCAAAATATATCAGAAATTTATCAAATTTTCAAATTGCAGGAAAGATAGTAATATAACTTGCACGAAGATGCACAAGCTATGACAGCTTCTGTGGAGCAATCATCCATAAAACAAGTTTTTATGTCCTACCATATTATTGTTATTGCTATTTGAGTTAGTTCATCTTTAATTATTTTTTGTTTATGGATGATGTAGCATATATTTGCACCCTGGTAGTCGACCAAGTTATTGACCTTAGCAGTTGACCGAGTTACTGACCTCGGTAATAATCGAGCTACTGACTTAAGTTGTCATGCCAACCTGAGTAGATCGACCGACCAGTGGCAATATGCTATATGGCCCCAATATAAAATACATTGTAGGCAATTAAAGCCCATTAAAGAGACACGATTAAGATCCCACATACTTATAAAATATTATTTTTATCTAGTTTTTAGATTTCAAGCATTGTTGCAACCAACCACTCGCCATTAATTAGCTCGGAGCTCATCCAATATTTTTGGCTCGAATTTTGGTGGCACCAATGGATATCCTAAATTTTTAAATATGTTTGTTTATGGTAATAACTTGCAAGTTAGATATAATTTGTGATATTTGCATACAATGTTTTGTTTTTTTACTTTTCAGTTAGATGTGTAATTGATGAGGAAACATACAAATGGAATTGATCGGAATAGGTTTATATTTTCTAAACTCGATTATAAATAGATTGAGTTTGGGTTAGTTTTTCTTTTTTTTTTTTTTTGGATCCAAACCCGTTTCAACCTGATCCGCCGGCGGATTGCCGACCTACACAGTGTTACATGGGGCGCCTCGGTGGAGCCGCCATTTCTCACCGGCTGGTGATTATATCGCATTCCATCTCCGATCTCTTTTCCTTGGCAACGAAGAGAAGGCCTCTATAAAACAGAGGAAACACCCCGGGATGAGAGCCATGAAGAACACTCTGTTGATCCGTGTCGTCTTCTTGGTTCCGATCTTCGTCTTCTTTCTTTTGGTCTCGGTTTTAATGGCGGAGGAACCCACGAAGATCCCCGAACAGGCCGCCGGCGAGGTGCCGGAGGAGGAGGGCGGCGATGCCGCTGTCCATATCGTCTACGTTGACCGACCGGAGACCGAGGAGGCCGAGGCCTTCCACATTCGGACTCTCGCCCCAGTCGTCGGCAGGTTTCGATCCGTGCCCTTCTCCCTCTTTTGATTTCTAGGGTTAGGGTTCTGGATTGGCGGTGTCGAGATCCTCTTTGTGTTTTTGTCGTGATCCTTAGTGAGGAGAAGGCGAAGGATGCGGTGATCTACCACTACACGCACGCTGCCAGCGGGTTCTCCGCCAAGCTCACTCCGAAGCAAGTCGAGGAATTGTCGAGTGAGTTCTCTTCTTTCTTTCATCTCTGTATTTTTTTGTTCTTTTGATGCATTGAGTTGGATCTAATGCGCGCTTGGTGCTGAATCTTCGTCAATTTTGGATGAAGGTAAGTTTTTAATGGATTATTGTTCTTTTATTACTCCCGTCCAATGATCTATTGCTAAAATGATGAATTTTCTGGGCCAATTCTAGCGCGTATGAGTATAGTTCTCCATTTTTATTAATAGTAGCTTAATAAGTTTGAAAATTGAGGCATATTTTCAATTACCAACCTAGCATAAAGGTTGATTTTTTTTCGTTTTGTTTTTTTGATATGCTGTTGTGGGAATCTGAGTCTATCCAATCGTTTGTAATGCTGGACTGAATTGCCCATAGATGAAAAGTTGAGCAATGCTGGACTGAATTGCCCATAGATGAAAAGTTGAGCATCATGTTTATGGAGAGGTTTCCAAAATGCCCTGCATGTTGGTTTAGGCCTTATGGATTTGATTCATGCGACGAGTACTGATAGCGCACTTTTGGTTAAACCTTGGAATCTCCTTCATGTTGGTTTAGGCCTTATGGATTTGATTCATGCGACGAGTACTGATAACGCACTTTTGGTTAAACCTTGGAATCTCCTTGTTTGTCTCTTACCTCATATTGTTGGTGAAGGTAGACTACAGCATCTGTTTGATTCCAGTTCTTTGAGGCTTGAGACCAGGCCTGGAAGGCTTGGCATACTTCTTAAGTTTATCCAAGTTACTGCCTTTCTCATTTCTTCCATTTCTCTTGTTTCGCGTACAGCTATTAACAGCATCCCTACTTGTGTCACTTAATGGGTTTTGTCTTGATGTGTTAGATCATTGACCATCAGATCTTGTGATTCCGAGGTGCTTTTACCACCATGGATCTTACCTTGCTACTTCTGTTTTGGCTCAGTGGAGGTTCAGAGGAAGAGTCTAGTCTTTTGTTTTGGTCAAAGTCTTATCGCCAATAACATATTTCAATCTCAACCATTTTTTTTTCAGGATTCGTTCCTTTATTTCTTTTAGGGGTTTTGTGTTAATCTTCCTTCAAGATTATCATGATTCTTGAGGACTGTTACTAGTTACTAGTCATCTTCTCCTTCTTCCATGTTAGAACTCTTTTTCGGTTGATAGGTCTTTACGTGGCCTTCAGCAGGAACCATATCATTTGTAGTTTTTATAATAAGATCTATATCTGATATGAATGCGTCATAAAAAATGAAAACCAAGTGTTCCAAACATGCATGATGTGATTTTGATCTATTAGTGTAAGCGTGCTTGGAAGAGTTTCGGGCAAAGCAAGTATTCCAAAATTCTTGAATGGAGAAAATTTTTTCGAGGCTGTGTCAAATGATATGTTACTCAGATCCTTTGGTTTAGCCTAGCGTGCCTATACTCAACACTTAAACGTGGGCATCGCTTCGACAATTAGACATAGTTCCTTAAAAAATATATACTTAGATATTGAAAGGATTTCATTTGATCTGTAGATGCACCTGCTTTTGATCGCTTACCAAAATCCATTTAACATAGTTCTAAGATGTTTTTAAGCAGTTGGTGTGCTAACAAGTATTGGTATGTATCATATCATACACGGTGATGCTATAGCAATGCTACTTGAATATTGTAAATTACAGATGAGCTTATGACATAAGTTTGTTTCATTTCCGTATTCTTGTGACATAAATTTTCCCATGTGGTTTGTAACTTAAAAGATCCTATTCGAGGCAAGCGGTGGTCTTGTCTTTCAGAGATTGTACTAATGGCAAGATATACAATAGAAGTAATGCCAATTCCCTAGTAATAATTTAAAGCTTGCTACCTAAAAGATCAGTACATTTTGTACGCTGCGGGCATCTCACAGTTGGAGTTGTTATGCATTGAAAATTGAGTTATGCCTTATAGTCAAAAGTCGTACGATTCGTACAGATGATATGGCTCTTAGTAGGAAATAGTAAAAATAAGGATTCACTGGTCCTAGTTATGCGACAATCTTGAATAAGAGACGACAATGGAGTTAAGGCAAACGTGCTATAAAGAGATAAAAGTGATTATTCCCAGAAATCTATCTGTTTTTCCAAACTTTGATGTAATTGTAAGCTACCAGTTGTTTCACATAATCGTGGTATTTCCAAGTTGTTATTTCTATGTTTATATAATTTACTATCAGAAATGAGTCCTCTTTTTTTTATTCTCTTTCCGATGATCCACTATTTCATGCCAATTCTTTTTTTGATGAATACCATTCCATGTCAATTCATTGGTTTAAAGCTGTCAAATTTTTATTTGATTTAAGAACAGAGCTGTTGTAGCACAGAAATCTCAAATAAAAAAGTTAGACAGGTGAATTGTAACTTTTCTATTGGTGCATTTACTGGCAGTTTGTGCCTGCGCTGTACATCCTGTCAGTGCTCCAGTGGAAAAGTTTCAACTAACTGTGCAACTTTTCTGTGTGATTTGTACGCGCTGGAAATGCATTTCTCTTGTTTATATACCAAATTAAGATTTTGGAATCTTGAGGCTGCTTGCTTTCGGTATTATATGGTGAAGGCAGGCCATGCATTGGCATTTGAGCATTTTCATCTGAATTTAGAGATGCTTTTATTGTTAAATTTGCTTACTATCTTTTGGGAGCCATCATATATGGTCATTTTTTGAAATTTATTTGGTTTTGCAGAGCAACCCGGTGTTCTTCAGGTTGTTCCTAGTCAGACCTATACTCTCCATGGACCTGGGGGAATACGCGGCGGCACCGTCCGCCACATGGGCATTCCGTGAAATCCTCGTTGCAGAGACAATCGTGTCTCGTCTATGGTGGTTTTTCTTGCTGTGCATAAATAAGATTAAGATGGCTTTGGAAGCCTTACAAATAAGGATGTAAACTCCACAATGGTAACCTGTTGCCGAGCAATGGATATCATCAGTACTTCTTAGTTGCTGTTCAGGATTTGGTTTCTGGTGTTGCATGGAGTTTATTATGTATGTATGTCATTTTGATTTTACATGGAATTTGCACTTATCGAAAGTTTTAGCTAAAAGATATGTGCCAGAGTGCCAACTTTTCTGCAGGCCTGATTGCTTTGAAGAGAGATTAAAATGCCTACAGGTTCAAACCAATGCAATTGCAATTGTGCACCATTCGGGTCTAAATATTCTCTATTACAAGTTATCATAAAATACTGATATTTTATTACGAGCTACATGTTTCGTTCTGCCCATGGAACTTGCAATCAGATTCCCTAGGTGTTGTGAGGGAGGATCCTAGTGAATCGGCCATGCGGAGAGCGGCATTGTACACAAATAACACTGGCAATTTGTTTAGAGGCTTTTCTACGTACACCTTGTAGACATGCATGCACTCCACAAATCTAGAGCATTTAGGTGTCATGGATGGGCAGCAATGCAGGAATATCAATGAGAAAATATGTTAGAAACAACTACATCATAAGATACAAGCAAATCGTAAGCAGATACTAAGATTTGTGTGGTTCGGCCGACATCCATGGAAGAAGGTAGTTTCTTTTCAAGATACAAAAAGAAATTTCACTTCAAATTTGAAAATAAGGACGATTACAAGCTCTCAAATGTTCCAAGAGATCCTTGAAGTTTTGACAACGTAGCTAGTCAAACATAGGCTTGTGGAAGCATGCGAGCAGCTAATAATAATGTTCCAGGATCCATGCTGACAGCAATGGTGAAAGAGCCGAGCTTGATCAAGCCGACGTTCAGTCAATTCGGCTGGAAATTAACTTCGAGCTTGAAATGATTGTTTAAGTGTGGTTTGTTTACTACAATTGTGTGCTTAATTCGAGTCTAATTTGGAATTGAGCTGGACATGAGCCTAAACAAGCAACTTGTACACTTTTAATCGAGCTAGAAGTTAATACAAACATGAACCAAGCTCGTTCAAACTTGAAGTAAAGCTTAATTTCAAGCCTAGTTCAATCTTGGCTCAAGCTTGATTTCAAGAATGTTTAATCTAAATTAATATCTAATGGGTTCAAACTATGGCAATTAAAGTCTTAAGTATGAAGTGAAAGTTTGGAAATACAATGACTGCGCTTTTCTATAGAAAAACAAGCCTCATCATGCCGACCTCGAGCTGTTCATTTATTTTTCTACACCTACTAGTGCTGCTTGCAAACCTTGAGCAATGCAATGCGATGGGAGGCAAAATGGATCATCCTATTCCGGCACGGAGTCATTCAATTCTGGCCCAGCAAACCTCAGAGCCGAGTAGGCCGAAGAGGCTCTCTCGACCGTAGGTAACGACCTCGACTAGAGTCAGGCAAACCTCGACCCCGCCAAGAGCCAAGCCAGACCTCAGCCCCGCCAAAGGTCAGGCCAACCTCAGCCCACCAGAGGCCAGAGCCGATCTCGCCATGCACACATCACGGCCTCCAAGCCTGCCCAGCCTCGTTTGCAGCTGTACTTAGCCATGTCATTACGCGCCAATCAAGGGCTATACCCTGCCACGCCTGCCAAGGGCCATACTCTGCCACGCCTGCCAAGGGCCATAATCTACCACGCCTGTCAAGGGTCACACCCTGCCGCACCCGCCGACATGCTATCTCCAGCTATTGGTCCGCTGATCACATTTCAGCCCGAGATTTCAGGTAACAGTCATCACCCTCACCCTATAAAAATGGGATAGGGAAGGCCCTCAATAAGCTTTTACATGCATTATTAAGTTTTACAAGCTTTCACAAGCATCTATAAGCTTGGACAAGCTATTACTAGCTATTTTGAGCTATAAAAGGCCTTCAAGGGCACTCGGAAAGCTCTCCGCTCTATAAAAACTAGAAGCTCGGCTAACTTGGCCATCGGAGGGCCTTCGCCGAAATCTCCAGTCAAGGCTTTGTGCAGGTACTTCGGAGCGCAGGGAGGTAGCCATTATTTTTCTTTCCGGCAGGCATCTTCTTGAAGGTATCCCGGACCACCGAAGGCAGCCTTCTTTCTCCATCCCCGACCAGCGTCTTTTCGGCTTCCTTCCAGCGTGGTCTCCCTCAGGTCAAATTTCAACCACAACACAATGCAACCCTATATCCAAGTGCTGCATGCGGTTTTCTCTAATGGTCCTTTGTAATAAAAGCAAGCCACTCCCAGCAAAACATGATCGCAGAGAAGCAGAGACTCAGAAGTTCTCCAAGTATAGGTATAGATTCTTCTCTTTTCAAGGTAAGATGCCAACTTAGAGCAAAGCAAGCTGACAAACAAGCTTGCGAAGCAACCAAGGCAAGAGCGTGAAGTAGCTTTTTCTGAACCAAAGAATCCAAATTCTCTTGAAACAAAATATCCAAGTTCTCTTAAAACAAAATATCCTAATCTCTCAGCATCAGGCAATGCCTCGGTATCATCTGCATCCAAACCAGAAAATACCAAGCCACTGCAGAAAGTGGTCTGAACATATTCATCCTGTCACATTCCTTCCATCTTTGTAAAGTTAGTCTAGAGATTGGTACATTGGTCATCTAACCTGTTTTTAAACAATTATTTGGCTGGGAAGCTTTAGCTGAAGAAATCTAAGACGTAGGGCTTTTGAATTCTCAGGCTGATGAACATCATCCGGAAATAGAGACGATTGGCTCCCTTGCCCATTATCATAAGGTCATAATAAAAAAAAGGTGTCTATTGATCTTTTTCATCTTCATCAAAATGATCTCAGGCAAGAGTTCTATTGCATGTAGCATTGTAGCAAGTTGTGTATGGAATGCCAATGAAAAGCAGAAAAAAAAACCAGCCATGGAAGAGAGAATGAAGATATCTGGATCTTATAGCAAGCTTGGTACGCAAGATAGATCTCAAACAAGCTGATCTCTAAGGCTTGGTATTACTTATTCTATAGTACATGTCCCTCCTGTCATGTGGAATGATCTTCAGATAACTCAGAGAAACATGATCAAAGGAGGACCAAGTCTTCGCATAGGTAGATGCTCAAATCTGCGAAGATCGCTAGTTGTAAAGACATACTAAGGAATGTTTACCAAAAAAAAAATATGCCAAGGGACATCATGGTTGCAGGCCCGAAAGTGAGCATTTATCCATTGATGAGAATGGTGAAATGAGATCCAAAATATATTCCAGACATTCACTTACTAACAAAGTTCGTCATTTCGGTACCAGATCCCGTACTAGTGCCATACTAGCACAGTCTCGGTACACCACCCATACTGGTACCTATACAATTAGTTTAGGCCGGTACAATGCACCTTGCTTACTAAGAAATTTTAAGGCAGAAAATATATATGCTTTAGGAAACCTTTTGATCCTATGATTATATTATACAGAGAATGATTTAAACTATATGAAACCTATTCCCAGTATATCGACCTACCAGGGAATGCATTTTTCTCATCATATATAACCTTACTCAGCAAACACTAAAGCCAAATACTCAGAATTCAGCACTATTTAGATACTAAGCTTGCTTGCTTTGGTTGTCCCATTATCCTTCTACATGTTTATTTTCTGTTTGCCAACAATCTAACCATGATCATGACCCTTTCTTTCCAGAGAGTTGCCCATAAAATTATAAATATTTAAACTCAACATCAACTGGAAAATAGTAAAATTAACTTGTAAACAGTAAATACACCATGAAATCTACAACATAAACAGTGAAGAATCAGTCCTAAGATAAAAGCATAGCTAACTTTTTTTCTTTTCTTTCCTATTTCACTGTCATCCATCCAAATGAGCTACACTTTAATAACAACAAGCCCTAGCATATGGATCCTGCATCATAAAATAATAGAAACAAGGTAGCACACATATCCAAGGAACCCACGAGATGTCGAAATCTTCATGGAAAGATTTTAATTTAGACTTCTCCTCCCCACTAAAACAAGACAAATCAGTAAATAACAATTAATCATAGTCACTATCTGTTCATTGTATTATATAGTATCGATACTGCACAATGCTCATCACGCCAGTATCATTATCATAGGCGTACAAATAATAGGCCACTCAACCCTAGGTGAATGGCATACATTTTTGTATCTTTCCATTACTCATTCTCCTGAGAAGTTCCAGTATTTGAAGTAGATCATAGAGCATTTTCCAGAAATCAGGTTTGTTATCATTATAGCTTTGCCTCCCTTCAACACTGCATCATTTACTCCCCATAATGGAAATCTAAAGTCAATCTATCAAGAGAAGATCTTTTAGCCAGCCATCTCCATTCTCGGCCGACTTAATTACCTCTTTTTACTTTCATAATTACAAATTAAGTACCGGAAAAACAACACTTTCACTCCTTCGACTTTGCCCCAGTTCCAATTAAGTAGTTCCTTTCTTAGAATTAAGATCTCTCCCTCTCTCTCTCAATTTGTGAACTAATCTCAGGACATCATTAACCTAACTCAAGCTGGTCCAAGGGCTTAAACGTTGCACAATGGACCGCAAAAGCCCCTGGAGTAGACAAATCAACTTGCCATCAAAGACCCAAACTGTGTCCTAGCAATCTACAAACAGATAAATTCAATTAGACCGAACCTCTATTCAATCAAAATAGGACGCTACAGAAGATTACTCAACTGATTTACTTAGGTGTTCTCAATATTTTTTACTTTATTTTATGTTTTTGGTAATGGAGAGAGATCATAAACAAACATTATCGAATTCGAAATAAACTCAGCTTTTGTAGGCTGCTGTTGGGGTTTTAGTTGGGAGTTGAGGAAAAATTATCACCAAGCTCCTGCCACGAAACTGATGTTCAGACTTCTATTGGCACATGACATGAAACCCACAGGCGAAGTAACCAAGGGCATATGCTTTCAACTTTAATACGATATCTGACTTCAACCCTATCCGGTTTCAAGCTTAGACACGTCAAATTTAGATTGTTATACTATGTTCTCACATGAAATAAATCAAGCCGTGCGCCCAATACTATAATGCACACCTTTCTTGACCGACATCTCGACAAAGATGATGAGCATTTGATCATTGACAAATGGAAGGAGCTGCTTCATGGAAGGATATATCTCCTCTAGATGGTTTAATACCCGGTATCTTGTCGAAAACAATTTGTATTCTGTGACTGGAAAACAAATTTTCCAACGTCTGGTCTCGCAGGAAAGAAGCCATGCATGTCATGGTCTTACCATTCTACATCGCACAATATCACGGAAGCCTTCCGTGTGTTCAAATATATTTCGTACAAATACATTAATTTCCATTCTACGACGCAAATTAAGTTGCAAACTAAAAGACGCATTATTCTTCTCATTGGTTATTATCTTGCTTTACTCCTCCTCCTTCTACAAATGAAAAGTAAGAGAATATATCAAGATAAGGCAAAAATAAATTTGATAATCTTTTTGTTTCTGATTAAATGGAATCATGACCCTTCATTCTTTTGTTGTATGAATAATACATACACCGAACTCTACCCCTCGTATCGTGCTGGCAATACTATTGTAGGTCTCGACTCGGCTGTTTTTGGTTTTAAATAAAAGTAAGAAAATGCACTGATCACAAGCACATATGTAAAGTTAGATAAAGTTCTTGACTTAATGGGTTCATGGCTGCACATAGATCCTCACATAAGTATCATATGTGCACCACATTAGTTTATTCTTATATTCAAGGAAATTTTGCAAAAAAAATATCTATTTTATACTCGTATTTGTAAAAGCAAATGAGGCCAAGTTCTTTGAAAGCAAAAGATGAACAAATAATTATAAGCTAGCAATATTTGAAATAAATTTTATACAAATATACATGTGCATACATACATATGCATGTATGTATGTATATATGTATATATATAACATATATATAAAAGATGCGCACTGTTTCTCTATTCAATCCAAGGTTGGAGGTGACGGTACTCAACCCCCAACCGCGTTAAGGAGCAGCAACGAAACCAACAACTCTATATAAGCCAAGAAGTCCCCATCAAACAACCACCTTGAGTTCGTATTGTCTCATCCCTCTCTCTCTCTCTGTATTCTAATGGCGGAAGAAAACAGTACCAAGATGCCCGGCCACAGCTTGTCCCCCGCCGGTGATGCGCCCAAGGTTGATGATGCCACCGTTCGAATCGTTTACACGGACGTGCCCGAGGGCGAGGATCCTGAGGCCTTCGACCTCCGCTCCCTTGCCGCAGTTCTCGGCAGGTCACCAGCCTCTCTCTTTCTCTCTCTCTTTGTTGCTCTCCGTGAGGTATATATCATTAAAGATATTGTATGCTCGTTTGCAGTGAGCAGGCTGCGAAGGAGGCTGTGATCTACCACTACAAGGAGGCAGCAAGCGGGTTCGCCGCCAATCTCACTTCAAAGCAAGCCGAAGAATTGTCAAGTGAGTTTCCTTTCTTTTGCTTTCTTTTCCCTTTGAAATCCTAGTATTCAGATGCTTCATTTGATGCATTTTTTTGGATGCTGGGGTCTTCTGGTTTGGAGGTAGAATCTAGCTTTTTCTTCTTGTTTGTTTGCATATTATCAAGTTTTTTAAATGCTTTGCTGATAGATTTTGATAACATATGCGCTGTTCATGTTATGTTGATGTTTTGACTGTTGATTTTCGTGTTCTTTTAAGAGTGTTATTTTGAATTGCCGCTTGGACCGTTTGGTTGTGTTTCCATAGTTAATATTGAAGGCTTTTTCACACAAAAACTCTTCAAAAGCGTTACGGAAGTTCATATCTCGGCCCTTGACCGACTATTGTTAGTGAAATTTGACGCTGGCTTTTTTTTTTAATCTCTAAATACTGCCAATTAACTTCATATTCTTTGAAACATATAATTAGTTTTCCTCTATTTATTATAAATTGAAATCCATTCTTCCATACAACTCCTTTGAGTATAAAACGTGGATATTCTAGTCTGCAGAACCACATTTTTTTTGTTTATTTTTTATATATTTTTTTGGTCAAATACTTTTCTTTATTTAATCTTCTGTGAGGACCCGTGTGGATGGATGTTTAGTCCCACATCGGTTATTCGCTTGGTAGATTTTGGTTACTTATACAGAATCAAGGAACTCAAATAATACCTTTCGACTAACCATTTGGGATAAGGTCTGGATTGTTATATCTTAAAAGTGTTTTGTTCCTTTGGGACGATAAGAGGTTGCTCTTTTGCTTGTCCAGGCTAAATAGATTTGTAGAGATAGTATATTAAAAATATTAAAAATAGTTTCATCATGGATTTTATAAATATTTTTTATTCATTAAGTATTAATCTTGGAGATTCACCATCTTGGAGGAATGTACAACTTTTTATTACTAAGCACAGGGGGTGCGACCAGTGGCACCAACCTACTTCACAATTCATTTTATTCAAATCTTTCAGAACTTGGCGTTATATTAATTTTCAATAACCTACAAGCCTCATTTTGGTGTTGAAATATGAATTTGATGGCATTTTCATGAAAATTGCTTGATATATATGTTTTGCAATTAATGCTTTAAGCCTCTAATTTGAAATTATATATCCCCCTTGGTTGATCATATTGGCAGCTCTCGATATTCTGGGATGTGATTATCTCAGGCTACATTAGTTTATATGGGTTGCCTTTTGCACTTCAAAACTGAAGGAAAAAAAAAAAAGAGAGAAAAGTCTCTAATTTTGTAATACTTAGCATCTAACCTTTAGTTTTATTGTTAAAATTCACAAACACTACCTCTTGAGAGGCATTAATTAATGTCTTCTGTAATTATTCTTCCGGAAACTCTAATTCTTCTTATGATTCATTTGGTTGTGCAGAGCAACCAGGGGTTCTTCAAGTTGTGCCAAGTCGCACCCTCCAGCTTCCTGAACCTGACACAGTCCAGACGATGGGCGTTGCGTGAACGTCCATGGAGAAGGCCTCAGCTTTGGGGCATTATACTAACTTTTTATTCGAGCTCTCTGTTTGCATTGTATTGTGTTCGGCAGCAGAGATCTATGTATTTATTTATAAGAATGCTCATGTATATGACATGGTATTTGGTGTGACTTATTTGAATTGATTCATATATTAATCTCATTTTGGTTCCAGAGTGTAGGTTTTACGCTAGGAATTCTACTTAGAACATATTGTTGGAATACAGTACCACAAGTCCTAGTATCTTGAAGAAATATTTGGATTTAATTTATGCATAAAATCCATTATAATTTTTCCCTTCATATTACAGTACAACGATCATACATACATGCCGTATTAAGTTACTTCGGTATATGGTTAATTGATTGCGAGGATCCGTGCGGGCATATGTTTACTTCCACATCAGCTATATATTGGTAGATCTTGGGTATTTATACAGAAGCAAAGAATTCAAATAATATTTTTCGACTGAACTTTTTTGAGTGAGGTTCTGGGACGTGATAGAAATGGTATCAGGGCTAACCCACACATGACCTATGTGGATTAGAGAATACTGTAGCACAGGTTTATGGAGGTTGACCACGAGTTAATTATGATGCTTGTGATTAGATTTAAATGGATTTGAACTTTATCCTGGCAAGGACACTAGGGCTTGAATGGGGGGAAGTATGTGAGGATCTGTGCAGGCATATGTTTAATCTCATATTGGCTATGCGCTGGATAGATTTTGGATACTTATATAAGATCAAAAAAACTTAAATAATATCTTTCGGCTAATCTTTTTAGAAACGATTCTGGAGCGCAATATTGATATCAACTGATATCATATATTAGACTGCAGTATGCAGTAACTAGCATTTGAATCCCGCTAACAAGAATGTGGCTGGGTGGGAGATAACCTCTACCTTTTTCCAGACAAGAAAAAAAAAAAAAAAAGAACGGAAGAAAAGATAGAGAACAAGTACTGCTGCACTTGCAACAATGTACACTAGAAATTAACACCTAACTAGATTTTGCGCACCTTCATTGGGGTAGGTTTTAATGTCATTTTACTCCTAGCAATCTTGCAAAAGCCTCTAGTCTAATACTTGCTGGGATTCCAACTAGCATAATTTTTTATTGTTGCAACTGCTACACTTGAGACCTAATACAAGCAAACCAAAAATATATATACATGCATTTAAGCTCCACCATCTACCAATTATTTGCTTGCAGAGTCCCCATTTTGACTTCAGATCTACAAGCAAATAGACTCTTACAGAATTGGAGATGATACAAGCAACCACATGCCATATGATTAGCCCTCATGAATCTTCTTTCTTATGCTTATTATTATCTAACTTGTTTCTCTTGCTTTTATTGAGGAATTTACCTTATTTGACTTCATATTATAGGTTAAGTCAGGCCGGCCTTGATTTATAAGCTTAATCTAACCTACCAATTGCCGCTCTTATAATTATGGTAGGTAAACTTTGGGGTTCGTATTTATCATATATTTTCCGGTCGCTTTTGTTGTGGTTACTAATCCTGCTTGTTGATATGTGAGGGCAAAACATTGTTCAAGGTGATCCAACTAAAAATATTGGATGATCACAGAACATAGAAAATAATAATTATAAAGAGGGCTAGAAAAGGACTTGGAGAGGTTAAAAATTGTTGAGGAAAAACAGTATGCCAGTTTTCAGCATATTCTCTCCAGAAATTTGCATCCTTTTTAATAATTGCCATGACCCTTTTTTTTTTTTTTTGATAACAGGAAATGAGGTAATTTACTACAAATGAACGTAAGAAATGCCTTCCACATCAGCTCTAATGCAGTTTGCCATGGCCGGAACAATTGCCATCACCATTACTTTCAAATAGTAGAGGAATACTTATAAGACAACAAGTTGGAAACTGAAATTGATCTCAAAATTATAAACCATCATAAACAAATGTTAGTCAATACGGTTTGTCTTTGATTGCAAAATATGTTTTAATTATTTGTGAAAATGGATTTTGAGATTAATTGTAGCACAAACAGTCTTTTTTTTTTTAAAAAAAAACAAGCCTATTTGTACAATTGGAGACACAAAGCTAAATAGGCCTAGGCCGATTAAATGAGTTGAGGCCTTGATATATAAGCTCAACCTAAATTTCTAGTTGCCTAATATTATGTAGGAAGTCAACTATGGGATTTGTATTTGGGTCGGGTTCATATAATAATTAAACCCATATTATTACTATATATCATCAAATCAAGTTAGATTCAGGTGAAGTGATCTTTTAATAGATGTAAATCTGGGGCAAAAAAATTACATGATCCTTTCTTTGGATTCATATTCAACCAATAGATTAGAGGTCTCTCACAGACAGGGCTAAGAGAATCTGAAAATTGGACCATAGCCGTCCCTTGTTTCTCCAAAGCTTGTATAGAAACAATTTTTTCCAGAATAATGTTTAACATATTTTTTTATCATTATTGACCTATTAAATCCTATGACTAATTAATCAATTATTCTTCTCTAGAAACTCAGAGATCAATCAATTTAAAGTATTTATCTTTAGAATTAGAAAAATGGAAGTTGAATGAGATTCGAGAGGTGAATAATTTTTGAGCGGATCTGAAAAGAACTTGCATGAATAAAGGCATTTGACAAAATCGTTAGAACAAATATTCTTCATTCATGAATATGCTAACTTGGTCTCATGTATGCTATCCCTATTTAAATATATACAAATATATTATATTTTTAGTTAAAATATTTGTTGTTTCAAAATTTTATTTGAATTTTGAATTGCCTGAGAAGAAAGTATCGATCTTTTGTAGGATAACTTTTAGATCCTTTCTCTGTAACTACGATCATTTAAGCAAGAAGCTCCAATTGAAATTCTTGTCCTAATAAACGGTGTTTAATCTATTAGTTTAGTTAGGGAATCCACCCAGCTTAAGCGAGTCCAAGTGCATCTCACTGTCTCCACCTCAAGCAAGTCTCATGCGAGAGAGATGTATACTTAAATCCTTTTTTTTAATGGGAGTATCATTCATTACACCATCAATTATTTGCAAGGTTTCAACTTAAAGATTGAGTTAATAAATTATTCTATCCTTCCAAAAATATAGTTGCCAATTATAATATGATAGATACAAGATCATGCAACATGTCAAAAAATATTATATAATTGATGTATGAATCATCTTCCGATCTTCATCTATGTTCACTTCTGAGCACAATTCTTAAGAGTAGAATTCAAATTTAATCATATTAAATCTGTGAGGACCTGTGCAGGCGTATTTTTAGTCCCACATCGGTTATTTGCTAGGTATACATGATCAAAGAATCCAAATAATACCTTATGGCCGGCTATTTAGAGTGAGGTCTTGGATTGTTGCAAATGGCATTAAAGCGGATCTGGCCCATCATCTATGTCGACTAAGGAACATTGCAGCACAGATCTATTGGAACTGATCATGGGTTGATCATGGTGTTTGTGATTAGATTTGAATGGATTTAAATCTTTAGCCTGATGTTATGTTGTTGCAAGATCTTTAGGAAAAAAAAAAAAAGAACAAAGCTCCATAACTTCGAGGTCTGTTAAAATGATTCCATATCCTTTGAGGCTTGAACTTTGAGAAAAATGCTGCATATTAGGCGTAATATAAGTTGACCCATTTTCTATTAACTTAAACTTTTGGGGTCTGTTAAATGAAAAAATGTATACTTGTGAAGCGTAAGAAGAAAGGCATGAATGGTTTTGATCCCATAAGAAGAAGCATCTATTGCGATGATTATTCTTGAAAAATACACTTTCATTTATAAATAGTAGAACTCTTATTTCTCTTATTTAAATAAGCAATAAACTATTTAAATTATACTTTTACTTAAAATAGAATAGTTATAGAGCATTTAGAGCACCTCATTCCAAGATCTGTTACATATATGCTCCATAATAAGTGTAGGCTTAGGTTCATGAATAAAAGCTCGAATACTTCATGTTATAATTTCTCTGTCGCTCTTCGATCATCCTTGTTCTTCTTGGATGTTTAAGGTAGAGTTTGACTCCTCCTTGTCCCAAGAAAAAATAAAAAAAAAAAGTAATTTTGTTATAATAGTAAAAATTATTTCTTCTCTTTGATCTCAAATTCGACGTGTCGAATTTTTACATGCAAGCAATATGAGCGAACACACATGATATGAGATCTACAGGGAAAATTATGAAGAATTCATCCACTTCAAGGTGCGATCACTTTCGACATGGCTTAAAATCCATTGTTCTTGTGTGATTAGAACTTGACATGTCAATTTAGAAGAAAAAAAATTGACAAGTTACAAATTGCATGGAGCACCCAATTCGAATCCTTACATGTTGCTTGACCCAGCTCTCAACCGAGATAGAAACCAAGTTTTGACTTTTCAGGAACAATGAAAGAATATCTGCAACTTGTTCAATGATAGAGTCCCTACAATTTGATATTACGCAAAAAGTCAAAAGCTGTTTCCAAGTCCATTTCATACTTCGGAATAAAAGAAGTCCTTCCATAACATCTCTTGGATGCGTTATTCTCCCCCATATGTCATCCACCAGCACACCAATCTTGACGCGTAGAAATCTCATTGCATCAACCATTGTGAATCCATGAATGGGAAATGTCTAAAGTTTTTAACTATAGTTAATATTTTTAACTATAGTTTTTGAATCCTCTAATCATTTTTGTAATTAATTTGGTTGTGCAGAGCAACCAGGTGTTCTTCAGATTGTACCCTGTAAGGCCATCCAGCTTCATGGATCGAACATTCTCTGAACCCTTGCAATCGAGACTATATATGTCCAAGGATGTGAAATACATTGTTGCTTTGCAGTACCGAGCAGCAGATGTCTTGTTTGTCTAATTAAATCCAGCTGGTGCTTGCTATGTCCCTTCTTCGGTGATGTACGGAATTAATTAACAAACATCTAATCTTGTTTTGGTGGCTAATTTTATACTGGGAAGCTTTGGTTATAACCATTTGCTTGGATCCTAAAATTATTGGGCCGGTATTACCCCTGCCTATCCATAGTGCTTTTGAGCGGCGGATTTTCGACACTTCTGCTATTAGAGCCGAGCTTAGAACTGCATTAGAGAATATCTACTATGCGAGACTTATTCTGGGTGTAGCCTACATTCACCATGAAGAAGACTCGGCTACGATGATCGGGTGTATCTAAAAATTCTTTTCAGGTTTTTCATATCTATCAAAAGACGCACAATGCAACTGACTAAATAGCCTTTTTAACAGCATAACACTCCGATGAATTGCTTTGGGAGAACCAAACGATTATTTCTTCCCTTCGTTAGCATTTTTTTTTTTAAAATTTATTGACTGTACTTATGCTGAGCGCTATTGTACCATCCAAAAAAAAAACGAAGAAAAAAAAAAGAGAGGAAGGAGAAGAAGGGAGAGAAGAGGAGAGAGACAACCATACCTACGGCGCGTGAAAACTAGTTTCCAGCAAATCACTGAAAGAGCACGTAGTCCAAAGTGCATTCCCACCTCAGTAACCAACGATAAAATATTAAAATGGACAACTTTTTTTTGGGTGAATACATGAAAAAACTAAAATAAGGGACTAAGAAATTAGATTAGTATGAAACTAAGCCACAGATACAAAGAATTGCAAAACGGGCATTTATTCTTTGCCACGGCCAAACAGGAAAAAAGAAAAAGGAAGAAAACGTTTCACTCTTCCTTCTCCTCCACCATACCTGATCCCCCTCTACTTACATGCCCAAGTTGCCTCGACGTTTTTTTCTTTTTTTACCACTCCCTCCTCCCTTAGGAATCAGGAAACCAATAATTACATATAGGATTCAAATTTCAATTTCATAAGCTTGGCCCTGAAACAATTTTAGAACCCAAAAGCATTGGCAGCAAAATCTTCTTCTCCACTGCTGAGAGATTCCACCACCTCACTGTCATCTTCATCGCCCTCGGTCATGATTTCCAGCAAACCGTGCCCCCCTTCCAAGTCCAAATCATCAACATTAAAATCCCCATCCTCATCGAGCTCATCCCCGCTGCCGATATCATCCTCATCCTCATCATTACTCTCATCATCTGAGTCTGTGCCGCCATCACCATCCAAATCAGCTCCAAGGAATGGGTCCTCATCTGCTTCCGATTCATCATTATCGCCGTCGTCGTCGTCCTCCTCCTCCTCCTCCTCTGTCTCAACCCCATCATCAGGGTCGGAATCATCATCGGTAGGTCGTTTCCTCCCAACCTCAAAAAGCCGTGCAGAGGAGTGCATCTCGTCATGGTCATCCATGGTAACAGCCCCAACAAAAGAATCGGTGGGATCCGTAGCAAAGTCGAGGACGCAACGGTCTACTTGGACTGTAGCAATGTCGGAGTAGCTCACAGCATCGATGGTGCGGAAAGCAGAGAACAGTGGGTGGCGTACACGGCGCGTGAGAACCGCTGACATGATGTCCTCTGGGTTACGCCTGAGAATTGCATATATCACATCACCACCTCCATTGAATGTGATCACCGTTTGGTCCAGAGAGGGCACACTTCTCAGAAGCTTGAACTTTCGGAGATCCCACACCTCTGAATTTATGATAGCCTACACAAGTTCAAAATAAATAAGCATTAGTTTTAGCGTCCCAACTTCCAGAGATCCCACAAGTTTGAAAATATAACCTACTCGCAGCACCTTCCAGATTAGCATGTTTCAGAATTTGGCCACCAAGAATTGGATCTTTGAAACTCGAGAAAGTATGGAAAAGTAATATATCCCATGCATCATAGCATTCGGGTGACCGTCTTTACGAGATTCAGATTACAGATATATGAGTTAGTAGTATTCCAAATTGCCCAAACTATACAGAACAAGAGGGCATCCAGAACATCTAAATGTTATGGACGGAATGAAACAAATAATTTCTGAGTAGCAGTGTTGTTTGTAACTAGTTTCATCATTACACAAGCTATTTAGCAGATCCTTGCATGGGAATGCAATCTTGGTCGCAAACAAACAATAAACAGCCGGATACAAATTTCTTTTATTATCAATATATACTTCCATCGCATATGTGCAGAGAGATAGGTAACTAGGAAACTGCCTGTCATTTAAAAAGTTGATAGAGTTCTAAATGATTGGATAAAATAAGTATAAATTGTTCAACCTCAGAAAGAAATCATTTTGCATGTTATGAAGGGAACAGCTTCAAACTATTTAATGATGGAATTTGCAAATAAAAATACAAATTATTGGATTTAGTTTACAAATTTGAAGATTCTTATAATCAAAAGTTCTTGTACATTGGAAACTTATTTTATTCATCAAGTTGTCCCAAACTAAAATTTATTTGCAATGACAAAAATTTTGCATTTTGGCAACTAGATGCTTAAGCAGTAGAGCATTAGATTTCGAAAACATGATTCTTTTTTAGGAGACATCTTTAGCTTTCTAAATCATGTCTACCAGTTAATATTTACATTATAGGAATCCCCATGACCAAGGTTGTCAAAATGCCTAGGCGGTGGCACCATGAAACTAGGTAGAAGGCTTAGGCAGCAAAGAACACACTCGGAGCATCTATATATAGTACATGCTCAAGGTTCATATCTGATACTTGAAAAAAATCATATTCATAAATGACAGGTTGTAAACTACTTAAGCTATTAATATTATCATCAAACATCAAGCAGTGTCTTCAAGAACACATAATAAACAACAAAAGCAGTGAGAGGGCAGATTGACAGACAGTTGTCATTACATGGATGAGGGAACACCAAATATGAACTGCTTTGATCTTGGGTAGTCATTAAAGCATTTGAAATATGCACTCCCAGGACAAATGCACTCCAAGGCTTATTGAACACACACCAACTTATCTGATAGCAAATAAAATACATGAAGAAAGATGGCTAGAATTTACTGTGATCAATAATATCATAAGTAGCTGCCTATCTCATAAAATAGCATCCTAGAATCACGTGCCTGAGTACACACCAACCTAGGCGCTCAGGCAGCCACCTCTCCTCGCAGCTTCTAATGCACCAGGTGCCTAGGCAGTTGTGACAACCTTGCCCATGTTTGAATTTGGAAGCGGACGAAACTCTTTCCACCCTACACGTATTATAAGTTTATAACCATTCCATATATATAGCTCTCTCAAAAGGGTCTAAGAATTCAAAATCAACAATGGGCCATCTAAATTGGAGATCCACACTGTTAGTTGTGATCTATGAATACCTAGAAACAAAAATTCATAGGCTTAGTGATCTCTTATTTAACCAAGTGAATGAAAAAAATGGATTGTACCAATTGTGCTAGTGTGTTAAAACTGTGACAGGCATATAAATTGACAATCAACTCTATCAATATAATCTACACATCCTAATGTACAAACATACTGAAATTCCATACATTTGATGCTTAAGACATAGTAAAACATGTTGCTATTAAAGTAGCCTACTTTTGGACCCGCTAAATGTACAGGTACTAGACCATCAAAGCATTAAATATCTGGTTTCTAGGTGTTTTTCTTTCATAGATCATGATCAAAGCTGCAGTTCTCCGATTTGGATGACCCAACTATGACTTTCGAATCACAGTCTTTTACTAAACGTTAAGCATGTAGTCTGTAGTCCAACTCTCTCTATACATATGCACACACATACAAACACATGTAAATACACATTATGCATACAAAAGAGGTCAACTAAAATAGGCAATCATATAATTTATGTCAAATATATGCAACGGCGTGCTAATAAAATGAATGCACTCATGCATTTGTGTATATAAAGGCTTGCTACTAAAGGTGGCTGAGAGCAGGCTCATACCTCATTCCCAGCAGGATGAAATCCACCTCCACCATAGTCTGTGAACTGGTCAAATCGATGAACAGGAACTGCACTCCGCCTATCCCACAAGACTCCATTCCACAGTAACATTGTATCCGAAGGGCTGAAATGTATAAGAGACGGTGCATGCCCTCGTACAGGGCCATTATGGCTATTTGAGCTATCAGGGAGCCTCAGCTCCACATTGCAGGTCTGGAGATCATATAGAAGAACCTCACGATGAGATGTGTCTGACGAGAGGGCTGCAAAAATGGTCCCTGAGTTGCTAAAACGTGCAGCCTTGCATCCTTCAAATGAATGCAATGGCCCACCAGAGATGTTGGTGGCATCCCATAACCTTACATCAAATAAGCCCGAAGAAAGGACCAGCTGACTTCCACCAGACAAGGCTGATTGAACTAGAGTAACAGGAGTTTGGTGGCATGCCTGACTATCCAATACATTTCCATTAATTGCATCAAATATCTTTAGCTCACCAGAGTGGCACCCAATTGCAATACGAGAAGAATATCCCAGAAAAGTGATGCATGTTAATAGGGCAGTATCATCTCTGCATGTCCGACATGGCCTGAACCTGCTGTAGATAAATTGGCGGTCTCTACGATTGGCATGGATCCCACCATACTGTTTCCTAAACTCACGGGTGCTTACCCTTGCTGTCACATTTGCAGGTGCATTGAGGTCTCGGCTAGGTTCCGGACACACATGCGGGTGCAAGAGAGAGAGTGGTGGCAGCGTGGTTATTGGGGCTGGGCACTGCCGATGCTGGTGCTTCAAGTATTGCACAACCAAAGAGTCAAGTGTCATCCGTTCAACATTTCCAGATTGAGGGTCAGCTGGTAGACCAAGATGGGACATGGGTGTTGTTGGTGCCCCAGAAGTGCTCTGGTACTGAAAATCATCTGAAACATCCCCAACGCCACTGCTCGATGTTGTCCGACTAAAAGGAACTCGTGGAGTATAACTAGTGGCAGGAGATAGACCTGTCCCATCTGCTGGCAGAAAAATTCTACGACTGGAATTTGGTGTCTGACTAACTGGAGACTGAAGAGCAATCTCCGTTGTTGCAAACCGCTTTGTTGGTGATGAGGAAAACAATTCCTTCAATTCCATTAATTTTCGTTTCATCGGTAGCAAAATTGGTGTTTTAAATGGGGGTTCTGCATCTGTACTAGACTTCAGAGATGGAGCTTCAGCTCCCCCATCAGGTGCAGATGGACTTTTTAAGGCGCTGGATGTTTTATTAATAACGGATGAATGTGATGGAGGCTGACTTTTTCCCTGTGAAAAACTGCAGGAGAATACCGGCGATTTCTTCTTTGATGAAGGCGTAGCTGAATCAGACTTCAGACCAGAATCCTCTTCTCGTGGGGCCATCTTTACTGTCTCTGAGAGAAAGCCACAGGGTGCACGGCCAGATGGCCACTGAAGTTGCACATATGAAGTTTCTTGGACCGAAGTTTGGTGAAGTGGAGGTGTTGGCACTCCCAATGATGGCAGAGGTGTCAAATCAGCCTCCTTCTGTAACAAAGCAGCAGTAGCTGTTAAACCAGATGCCTGAAGATGTTCATGAATCAGCAGTAACAGCTCCCTGTAACACCCCGAAAAGAAAAAGAAAAAGAAAACAAGTCGTATGAGAACAGATTGCTGCATTTTATAACCTTTCATGAGACCTTCTTTGCATATAAATGAAGCTGCAGAGACCTGGAATGATAAGTAATAGGAGTAGCTGCAGCTATTGCAGCCCTTTCAATGCGCCTCAGTGTAGGAGCAGCAGCATCGGTAGCTGCCAAGGTGCTTGCCCGCCCAGAATTTGTTATAACCTGTAATATTCATTGATATCAAATAAATCAAGGACATTTAAATAGGAAAGCAATACAATGTATCAATAGCAGTCAGCAAAACCACAAGACAATATACAAGAACTATTCACGCAAAACAACATCCAGACAAAAATAAGCTCAATTTTAGCTACAAATACACACATACATACATATATGTGTGTGTGTGTGTGTGTCCGTGCATGCACCATAAATATTCAGATGACTGCAGGGGTCAGTCTTCTTTTACTTACGGCAATCAACTCGATAGCCACTTGTGCCAGCTCAGTCTGCCACCTGCCCTGCTCGGTTACAGATGCCTGGCTGCCAGAATCTCGAATGAGCTCTGACAGCTTCTTCCCCACCTGAAATATTGGAAAAATAGTGATACAGATCAAGCAACCATTCTACCTATCTCGAAAACATCCATATAATTCGTCCGACAAAATAAAGAGGAGGGGGGGAGAGAGAGAGAGAACCAATAGACAACAGAACACAAAAAAAAACAAGCTAGATAAGATCCCAGTTCTAAAACATATGTTTGTTGACCAATAAGCCAAATGTATAGCCTGAACTACATGATACAAATTAGAAAATAAGGTGCATATTCTCATGTCGTGTAAACACAAGTAATAGCCAAAACTTGTTAAACCTTTCATATCAAACATCAGATGCAGGATACTAATTAGTAAATTACCTGAAGCTTTGTCAATATATGTGCAATTGTTTCATCTCTAGCTAGACCAAGCAAGACACGGCATGCCAGAGCCCTAATGCAGTCAAGAGCAGCAGGAGGAGTGATCATCCGAGGGTGTAGAAGATGTAAAAGAACTTTTATACCATTGTTTGCTCTGACAGCTTCCCTTGCCTGATGATATCCTTGTTCCAGTTGAGCAGCAAGGCCAGCACAACCAGCACCAGGCCCTAAAGATATTCTGCGGTCTCCAACTACACCTGCTGAGACAGCTGTTTGTGAATTATTACCTTGAAATGGTGTACTTAGTGCTGCTGCACTTCTTTCAGCCAAGTTCGATTCTCCATTGCGCTCCCGAGACTCATTCTGAACAGTTGATGGAACAGTACAATCTGAGACATATCTCTCAGAATGCCTCTCCCTATTCTCCGAGGGACCATTTAATGTTTGAACTGAAGCAGACTGCTGACCTTGTGCAGGAACAGAGGGTTTATTACTAATCGAAGGAGGAGGGCATACAAGATTTACCAACACATTTAATGCTGGGTGGATCACCTGGAAAATACGAAAAAATGAACAATGATCTTAAATTTATTTTAAAAATTGTATAAGCATGATGCTGACTTACTGCACTGAGTCATGAAAATCCTACTATACCTCAGGATCTACATAGCCAGCACCATTGGCAGCATCCAAGATGACTGCCATGCCCACACGGTCATTGCTCAAAGTAGCATTAACAATTAATTTCCGGCTGTAGGGTACAAATGTGATAATATGAAGAACACCCAATGCATATTGTGCCAAATCATGCAGATACCGCTCAACAGGTGCTGCCTGCAACGACACATCATATCAGGTCCTATAACTTCAGAAATTAACAGTTGAGAAGGGATCAAAATAAAAAGTAAGCAACTATACTTGTACCTGACACAATTCCAACATGGTTATATGCCCATTGGAGGCTAAGAACTTATCCACCACAGGCCAACGAGCTCTCACAAATGCAGGCCCGAGCTTCCTGTCACGCTGTATCTGGAGAAGCACTGAATCCATAGCTTCATTGCTGATGTCCAGTGGTTTATATGCAGCCCTTGCACTTGGATTACTCCGGGATACACCACGACTGCTTTTATTTGGACGAAGAGAATCCACAAGCAAGAGAAGATGGGCTCTGAAATACTGGCGTAATCCAACACAAGTATGATAAGCAATCTGCTTTTCTGATGTTGTGAGGACTTCTGCAGGTGATCGATCATTTCGGAGATTTACATTTGGCATACCTAATGTTCCTGAGTTTCCACCTGATCTAATGGATGCAGCACCATGTAACAGATTTAACATTTTTTGTAGACCTTCTTGTGTATCAAAGGAATCCAAGACTGCTCTGAAGACGAATGCAGAAGTGAAAAAAATAGCTGCATTTTTTCTAGCTTGATCTACAGGGCACTCCAGAAGTTGAAGTGCTAACTCAACCACCTGATTCACCACATCAGGTGGAAGAGCACAAACACGTTCCATAACACCCTGCACATATTTTTATGGGAATTATGAGCTTTAAGCAATGACAGATGGTGCATGTAAAATAATTAAGGTGAAGAAAAGTCGGAGAACTTGAGCCTCCAATATTACCTGAAGAGTACCAATGGTAAATAAACAAGATGAAAGACCAAAGAAGGTCTGTGAGAATCTATGAACAGAAAGAAGTTTTTGCATGCCACCACGATCCACAAATAATGCAGCAAATTTCCGATGAGCAGCTAGAGCGCAAATTAGTTTCAGAACTTCAGGCAACAATGCTAAATGATCAGGTGCCAATTCTTCTTTAAAACTGCGTTGCAACAAGGCAAGGCAGACATCAACACCCTTTTCATGCAGAATGGGTCCCAAAGCCTCAACATATTCTCCCAAAATTTCAAGACACTGAATGCAGTATTTTTCCCTAAGCTGTGCAAGAGATTCATCATCCAAAATAATGAAATCTTCCAGTTCTTCATCCTCTTTGGGTTCCACAGCTTTTGCATCCATCAAATCCTCATCAACCTTGCTACAACTCCTGAAAACAACCACAAGATTCCAACATTGAATGAAAAGAACTTAATGCATGAAACAACCAAGGGGTTAGGAGTGAAATGAGAGAAAAGGGAGGTGAAGTTACCGTGAGACCTCAGTTGCCATAGCAGCATCAACAACAGTAGATGCAGCTTTAGAAGCGGCTAAAACTGCAGCTTCTTCATCACCAGTATTTTTCCAAACCTATAAAAAAAAAAGAGCAGCTAGTATATCGGTACTATTGGGGTGGGGTGGGGTGGTGCGCTTTCATCAAAGAATAAAGGTTACCTCCAATGCAGCAGTCTTGACAAGTTCAGCTGCTGCATCACCTGCAGCTTTGATTGCCTCAGCAGGTGCATTAGCATCTCTAGCTTCTGCTTCCGCAGCTCTTATTGCTTTCTTTACCATTTCAGATATATCCCTTGAGCCAACATTACACTCTCTAAATCTATCATCATTATCCTCTCCCACAACAAAAGCATCACCATCAATTCCGCTTGCATTCTTTTTCATATCAACAACTTTTTTGATCTCTTCATTTTCTGGTATATTCGCATCACAGGAACCCCCAATAATTCCCCCTGATCGTAATCCAGAGCTAGGAGATGTCAAAATCATTTCATTTTCTAAGGTACCTTCATTAGACCTTCCTTTCGCTCTGGTCCTTGACCATCCCCTGTTGACCCTTCGCCTTGATGAGTCATCCCTCACATTTTCATTGGCATCTTCATCTCTAGAAGATCTGCCCGCAACATGTCTATCACCATATTTTGACTTCCCATCAAGCAAATTTCTCTTGTGACATCCATCACCAGAAAGATCGGCATCTTCTTCAACCATGTCACATGTACCAACAACTTCTGACGAAGAATCAGTGAGTTCAGATTTCAATGACTCACCACCATCTGCCCAACAAACTTCTCCATGTGCTTGCCTGATAGCAATGTTTCTATCAGCACTTGGATCACCCAGAAAACCTTCATCTACAATCCTTGGACCATCCAAACGAGATGTATCCAGAACCTGTCGTGGTCTACCTCTGTTTTCTTCTCTACTTTTTGTAGGCCTAGCCTCCGTTGGAAA
This sequence comes from Phoenix roebelenii, assembly GCA_025769935.1. Lineage (NCBI taxonomy): Eukaryota > Viridiplantae > Streptophyta > Magnoliopsida > Arecales > Arecaceae > Phoenix > Phoenix roebelenii. The sequence continues at coordinate 22,187,759 of JAOXJJ010000001.1, read as the reverse complement.
ACTAGCATCCCTTTGACTAGAAATGGCCTCTCCAAGGACTCTTATGCGCAAATAACGCATAAGTTTTGCTGACAAACCTGATGTTAAGATATCTTCTACCACTTGACCACCCCTGAAAAAATCAACATGAAATGCATAAAATCATGCAAAAAAGCAAAGGTAACAGCTCAGAATACAGCCAATCAAGTCACATACCCGGTCAATGATATAGCAAGAAGCCCAGTGGCATAAGTCCTCAGCATTTCAGAATCTGTAGGCTTGTTACTCCCCAATTCTTGCTTCCAATTGTACTCATCACCAAAAATTAAAGGATCCTCCATCACCCAAGATTTAATATTATCCAGGACAGCATCATCAAAAACATGAGGATACTGGAGAAGGATTAGATGCAGATTATCCATGGTTAACCAAAAGTGAGCAGACTTCCACAGATATTCGAGACTGAACATATGGAAATTAAATTAGTAAATCAAACAAAGAATTATCTAACCATCCAAGCTAAAGAGCAGCTGAGAAGTATTCTGGCAGCAGCTGAATGAACGGTGACAGAGTATGTACTTTCTGACAAAAACTTCGATGATATTGCCTCATAAAATTCATCATTTTCCTGAGCAGAACAAGCACAGTTTTATAGGATAAGAAAAGCATTTAGAATAAGAAAAAGTAACTAATGTTCAATTCTGGATTCCAAGTTATAGCATGCAAGTGAAATGCAGATGAAGATACATACCCGCACTAAGTTACACAGCTTTCCGATACTATGAGATGCCCGTGCATTGTTCAAAGATGAACTCCCGGACTCTTGCACATATCTGATTCAGATAAGATAAACAAAGAAAAGAAAGAAAAAAAACTATGAGCTCAGAAGGAGGAGATGGATATGGCATTTGCATGGGACACTTCAAAATTTATCTGAGTGAAATAAAAGGATTCTATCCTCCTCTTTCTGGTTGCAATTTCAGGTGGAGCAACATAGCAAATGATCCTAGTATCTCACAGTTAGGTGGATTTTTTCAGCCCTGTAATAGTGCTTTTGTGTGATAATATGGGATTTCTGCTGATGTTCAATTATTTTACTACGATAAAATGTAATAGTGCTTTTGTGTGATAATATGGGGCTTCTGCTGATGTTTAATTCTTTTACTATCAATAAATGCACCATGATCATTCAGATTTTGATTGGATTAGGAGGGTGCCAGAGAGCATAATAATAAGGATAAAGAATGTTTGCTAAGGAATTTCACAAACTCCTTGAAATATACCAATAACTAAGGAATTAGCAATTCAAGCAGCAAAAAACAGGAGATTTGTTCTATTCAAATGTATGAAATCAATTAACAAAAACCACAATTATAGAAAAATCAACAAAATATTAGCTAAGAATAGATGAGGCTGATCATCTGAAAGATAATTGCTGCAAAGTAGACAAAGGTCGAATATTGCAATCACTTAGGAGAAATGATGGCTACAGAAAGTTAGAGCACTAAGTATTCCATAAAGAGTGCATATGCTTTAAACTGAACTCATTAGTTTAATCAAACATAAGGTCAGAAAAGTCTTGAGGTTATAGACTCACGTATGTGGGTCAGGTGCAAGCATGCATCTATATACTGAATCCTTCTGACATCTAATAATGTATTATTAGGGAACCAATACCTAGCGTCTTTGAGGCAATGGAATGGAATACCCAAGAATCAGTTTCATGCCTATCAAAATTGTGAAATCGTCTTAGGAACAAGATATGACACCTTAACACCCAACTGGAATGCCTACTGTAACAGATAGTTTTTTTTTCCTCAAAAACTATATATAGACTCTAATGTTTTAAAAACACATTATGTTAATATTAATTGATATCTAGGAAAGAGGTATTTGGTAAGTGGTGAGTACAAATGATTAGGAAGAAGTATAAATAGATGACTGTGATTTCCTTAATCAATTACAAGTCAACAATAGATTTCAGGCCTTTGAGTTGGTAAAGCATTAACCAGGAGAAGAATCGAGTCATTTGTCACATGATCAGTTTTCTAACATTCATTTTAGTTTGAGCTCTTTATGACATGGAGTGTTTGTGACAATTTAGGGTTCATTTGTTAACATCTTCTGGTACAAGGACCATACTGCTAAACAGGGGTTTTGTTTCTCTTTACCGAGAGCCTAATCTCCCAACCAAAGGGTTTATGATTGCAGGCTATAAATAAGGGACATTCTTTCTTCCTTCATCTGATTTTCCTCTTCGTGCAAGACCTACCACAGCAAATCTGGGTTATTCTCTCTCCCCCACCCCCACCCCCCTTTCTCTCCTGATCCACTTTCATCTGTTCTTTATTTTTTGCATCTTTTCCTTTTTCATTTTCCACTGCAGTTTTTTCCCTCTCCCTTGCTGGTGGACCTAAAGACGCAATCCAACTACTCTGTGTGGCCTGTAAACCCTTAGCCACAGATTACCACATCAATTACCACAAAGAGTCCAGCTAACCACTTCTTAGGTGGTCCCCTTCTCCCAAAGTGCCAAATATCCTTCTTCCTTTCACAGTAACAATGCATGCTACTTCCTTTTTAGTTACCATGCATGATCAATCTACTGGTTCAGTACCAGCCAATCATTACTCAACCTATAAAAAACAACCATTTTACACTTTCTGCCAATATCCCGTTTTTCCTTGACCCTACCAGCTTCTGCTTCAGATTACGATCAAACCTTAATCAGCTCCAACAAATCTATTTTTCTTCCAAACCTGCACCTAAAGTTCTCCCTCTTCTGTACATTCTAAGACCAGTCATATCCAATTTAGGCACTTTATCATTTCCAAATCCCACTCAAGAGAAACTTGTAATTCATAAAGAAGTTGATTTTTTTTAAGACAAGGGGCATTCCAGATCATCGACAAGTCTTTAACAATTCTTTGCATGCTTTAAGGAAATCTGTGAAGAATTGGACAATAATCATACAGTTGGGGTTTCTTAAACTTGAATTGTGTTGGACACTAAAGTAGATATTACTTTTACTTGCTTCGTTTTCTGAAATTTAGGTGACCGTTATAGGTTTGAACTACATCAGTAGGTCAGAAATCAGTCCATATTTTTTTAGCAATGTGGGTTTTCGTAAGCATCAGAAAATAAGCGGTTGCGGAAAAAGTGCACTAAACATATATAGTGAGTGGTGTTTTAAAAAGCGGCTGCAGGTTATGTGTAATCAAGGGACCATATAGCATATATGTGATATGCAGGATACATATACAAGCACAAATGCAGTTAGTTTTTTTCTTTTAAAACAAATAAAATATATTTAAAATTAAAAAACAATAGAAATAACAGCAACATGTTTTTATAAATATTATCAATATCAGTAATTAATAGAATTAAGGATTAATGCTTATTACTTAGTAGTAATACTAATTGCAATGTTTTGTAATACAATTGAAACACATATCTAATCCAACGAATAATTTGAACATGCACCATGTGTACTGGCTCATATAAGAGTGTGCCATATATTTGGCCTCATAATGCTAAGTGGGCCACATATGCAGGCATAAAATGCTCAGAAAGCCACAAATATATCTGCATAGTGCTAAATGGCAAACTTTTCATATGTTATGCACAAGGACAACACTATACAGACATGTCTCCAAATGATTGAAAACAGCTAAATTTTAATTTTCAATCCACAAGAATAGCTTGCATCATCTAGATGGTAGTATTGACTACAATAGTTTTCCAAATGAAATCAATCCCATTATACACAAACAAGAAGCATTATTTCAGAATAAAACTTAAGAATCAAAAAAGCTCATGCACATCTCTAGCTTAAAGGCAAACTGCCAAAAGGTGGATTGCACCAAACTGACCAGCTCACTCAAAACCCAGAGGCAAGCAGTCACGTGGGAGCAAATGATAGTCAAATTTTAACCAGCCAAAAACCACCTTACTGAAAATGGAAATCCAATCCAACAGTTAAAAACAATGAGTAAGAGAGAGATAATGCTACGGCAGTAAAATATTCCAATATGTACCATTTTCTAAATCCCAGTCATGAATATTATTCAGCCAAAACCCGATTCCTTTAATTAAATAAACAAAAAAGGACAGATAGGCAAGCATTGCTTTGTCAAAATTCCACGTTAGGCCATTCAAAACAGTAATGTTTAGATTTGTTACTTGGGTGGTTCTGGTACTCGGTCATTCTTCCTTGCACAGGAAGAGCATATTACCAGCAGTCCAACAGAAACCACACACATGCAGTCCAACTTAAGATTAAAACTAGCAACTAATTAAAATGAGCATGCTTGTTTTACAAATGGAAAGGATAGGGATCTAGCCTAACATTATCGCCACTACATGGATACTGAACGATATTATTGTTTACAAAAACCAATCTTTCACTAGTTCTGCCAAAGAACAATAAGATGGGCATCAGCCTTCACGAGAAGGGACATTATGTGAGATCGTAAATGAGGCAAAATATAAAAAAAAAAAAAAAACTAGAAATCTCATGGTCCCAATAACCCCTAAATTAGCCCTCTAGCTTCCACCACCTAAGACTGGGAAAAGATATAAACTATACAGCGCAGCAAGAAAGCGCCATCAGAAGTTCCCAAAAAATAAAAAATAAAAAAACAGAAACGGGCAAAGAAGAAGACCATTGATAACGAAGGAAATAGATCATCAATCAGAGAAAAAAACCTAGTATTCTCAAACCAAACTACCACCAACTCCCGGCTCAGGACCCCCGAACATGCCAACCTCCAACCGAAACCGTAGAATTGGAATCCAGGTCCTAGAATTACGGGGCGCACAAACTATAACGAGAAAAAAGGAAGCGAGTACCTGGATTCTTGGGCCTCGAGCATGGTGGCGAGGGTGTGGAGGAGCCTAGGGTTAGGATTCGCCTGGGAGGCTACGATCTTGGAGATCAGCTTCCGCGCCCTGGCCAGCAAGGCCTCGTCCTTTCTCTCCCCCCTCGCCTCCTCCTGTCCCACCGCCGCCTCCGCTGTCTCCGCCACGGCCGCCTCCGCCGCCGCCTCCGCCGTCTCGGCCGCCGCCTCGGAACTCGCCATCGCCTCCATCGACGGCTCCTCCTCGTGTGAGGGCTTGTTCTTTCTTGCGGAGAAGCGACCGAGATCGAAAGACAACGGCGAGATAGAGACAATGAAACGCAGCCTAAGAAGAAGGACAAGCGAGAAAAAGCAAGCGAGGGAAAGAAGAAAGGAGAACAGAATGAAGGGCGAAAATGGGAGGGGTTAACCTATCCCGTCAGACCATTTTAAATTTTACAACTGATGTATCGACACGTGTTTTAAGATCAATTTACAACCGTTAGATGGGGAAGCTAGGGGTATATTACGTTGTTCCGCGGAATAATACAACGCGGAAAAGGTGCGAACCCGCGGCCTGGATTCTCGAAGCGTCTTTGGGCTTCATCGTTTACGTGGGCTGTACCGCCTCCGCCTGGACGGACAACCAGCGAATATATTCGGATGTCTACGTGGCTAATATTAATTGGTTGGGAAGATTTAAGGAGCCGCTGCGCCACGTTGGAGTGTTCGGTCGAAAGAGTGGCGTCTGCTTTGTCGTGGGAAGTGACGTCGCTACGGCTGGAAATGGGGCAGGCTGGGCCGCTCCATACCCCTACCTGAGCCCAGCCCAAATTTTCTCTTGGAGCTTTGGGTCGGGCTGAGATCCAAAAATATTGGACAATTCAGAACCCAATAACGAAACATAAAAACTTTTTTATCATTATTTTATTGAGATTTTATTTTATATAATAAATTTTAAATTAAGACTGAACTAAAGAACAAACCTGAAAGCAAAAAAAAAAAAAAAAAGTAAATAGAAAAAAAAAGTAAGTAGAAGATAAAAGGTTCAGATTGCAAATGAACAAATTGAAACTCGAAAGAGATATACCAGTTTTTTTGGAAGATTGGGCCAGCCCTAAATTGTCGATTTGGAAATTACCCACTCTCCTAAATTCTTCTAATTTAGAAGAATTTGATGTTTGGTGGCATTCTTGCAAAATGGGACTGATGGTTCTAGCAGCGATAAACCACACTAAAAGATTTCAAAGATTTCAAATATGCCCTCTAGAAACTCTTTCGCATATTGACATTGACATCAAAAGCAGTACAAAAGGTATTATTAAATTACACATATGTACAAACAAAAAATATATTCTGTACCGTGTTTTTACAAAGTTGTATCAGCTACAGTTTTTGTTTCCTTAGGAATCTTCTTCTTTCAATTGCAGCGACCTAGTTGGGCAACTACATATTAATGAAGTTATTATATAAGAAAAAGTACATAAAAAGACTAGCCCACTCTTTGATTTTTTTTTTCTTTCTGCATATATAGTCGCCCCATCTACAGAGTTTGCTGGATTTAGCAACTGTGGGAGCTTAGAAGCAGATAGAGTGTTGATGCCCATCATTCCCAACCCATTAACATCCTTTTCACCCCATCTACGATCATGTTTTTGATGCAGACAATTCATAATCACCACTAAGAAGGATTCTAAGGAGTTACCACTTTCTATCACCAACAACATGATTTCGGGTTCGAGAGTTCGGGCCTTCGGGGGTAATAAGAGAAGGAAGGACCCGATCAGGCCCATTTTGAAATGAACCTAAATAACTGAATCGGATTGGGTTCAAGCTTGAATTCGGACTCCAAATCGGATCTTATACAGGCTCAGGCTCGAGCCGGATTAATAATATACCTAAGCTAGGCCCCCCAAAAAAGGCTTTATAATTAAATCCAAATTTGACCTAAAATTTGTCGAACCTAGCTCGTAGCCTGTCCTAATGGATTTGGGGCTGGCCCGAGCCCATTTCTTGCACCATGCTGATACGACCCATTATTTCAGGTGATGGTTATTCGCAGGCTTTGTTCTATCATGATGGCTAGCATTAATAACCGAACATAGAATCTAATCGAAGTGGATTAAAATAGGGGCAAGAATGGTCATATTTTCTTCATAACTAAAATGGGAATCTAATTTGAATACCAAAGGAATTAAATTTTGAGGATTGGAGCATTTTCATCCTCTTCTCCTAATTGCAATTAAAATGAAACTCTCTCTAACCAAACAACTAAAATAGAAGTCGCTTATTTTCGATTCTTTCCAGCCCTGTCATAGCTTATAGTGGAGGTGGGTATCTGGGAAAGCATGTGGATTCATCAGTTTAAGTAGGTACTACTATGAAGGATAAAAAAATAATTTCAAAATTTTATTTTATTTTTAATTTAAAAAATATGGTTTTTATTAATAGTGTTAAAAGAACTATTATATTAGGGGTATTTATGCAAAAATAGTGTTTTATGAGGTTACAGAAATAAATATAAATTTTAAAAGAGTATTCACGCAAATTTGAATTTTTAAAAAGATATTCATGCAAAAAAAAAATCTTTTTTTAATCATTCATAGTCTGCATAATGTGTTCTATGCGCACAAAAATTGCATAAGACTTTTATGCAACCATCCGTAAGTGTCCACAGAATTACTTTTATGCACGCATAACAATTTTATGCGTTCATCGTTGTAGTCTGCAGAATATGTTCTATGCGGTCGAAAGTACGCATAATAGTTTATGCGGGCATCATCGACTTCCCATTGATTAGTACTATGCGAATTAAAAACCGCATAAGAATTTTCGCATTCATCATCCAATGTCCGCATAATTATTTCTATACGGATTCACAGAGAATTCTATGCATCCGAAGTCAATTGTTTGCATAGTTGTTATATGCGGTTGTGGCACCATATTTGAATTTTAATCTGCATAGACATTATATGCGTGCATCTAAAAATGTCAGCATAGCTAACCCTATGAGACTACACCCGCATAAAACGTTTATGCAACCATCGTCAATGGTTTTAGAATTAGTACCATGCGGAAACGACTGCATAAGCATTTCATGCTTCTTCTTCTTCTTCTTCTTCTTCTTCTTCTTCTTTTTCTTCTTTTTTTTTTTTTTTTTTTTTTTTTTTGTAAAAATGGCAAATCATATAACTCTAATATGAGTATATCCTATCGTTTCATGCGTCTTTTGTAAAGTTCCCTATCTTTCTATTCCGTACCTACTTTAGTTGAACCGTCATTTGTTTGCCTTGCATCCGGACATAGAAAAAAAAAAGAAAAAAATCAATAAAATAGTACTATCTTAATAAATAAATTATGAAATGTTTGTCCTACTCTGTACCTGCTTTAATGAATAGTGAACCGTCTGCCTCGCCTCCGAAGTATGTAGCCTACCGAAAAAAAAAAAAAAACTGATGACGGGGGGAAAAAAAAAAAAGAGGAGATCAATAAGCTTGGACTATCTAGTTGCGGAAGCTTAAGAAGATGGCTGAGGATAGTGTTCTTTGATTCCCCCACACACCCAGTAGGTTGTTCTTGGAGATTGCCTCCCGGATAGGATTCCATGAGAGGAGTTGGCATAGTAACATTTACAAGTGATTCGAGTCCATACTGCGTATCAAGATTGTTGTTGTAGTATGTAGGATCATAATTGTTGAAGCACTGCCCTTGATTGGGACTTGGTTTTCTAAATGCTCGGCATACAACCCATCCTTCTTCCTGCAATTCAGACTTTCAAAATTCAGTGAGACCTGTGGGAATAGATTCATAGTCTTCATTCATGATGATGCCTTGTTTCTCAGAGAATTACATGGAAGATTCAAAGAGAATCATCGAACAATTAATCCTGGGCCAACAATTTGAAGAAGCTTTCAACGTACATGTTACATAAATCTTAATTTTTCAGAAACCAAGTCCAAAAAATAAAACTGACATGAATTTAAAATCCGTGTTGATATTAGATGGTTATATGCTCATGATACCAGGAAAAAAAAGAAAAAAAAAAGATTACTTGCCTGAATCAGTCCATGTTCGGTTGATTGAAGATAGTACTCATGCATGATCCAATCAGTTTTTCATCCCTATAACTCTAGATTTTGAAAGTACTAGCTTGTTTTGTAACACACGCCTGCATGAGTCCTCGCACGTCTCGATTAGTTGCCTCCCAAAATCCGGCAGCAATAACTCTATTTGTACATGTTCCACTTCGTTACTTCGGCATACAACCCATCCTTCTTCCTGCAATTCAAATTTTCAAGATTTAGTAGGACATGAGAATACATTCATATTCTTCATTGATGATGATGCCTTGTTTAGAATTTAGAAATTTGTTATGATATAAGATCAAGGCTTATATTTGCAACAAAGTTGTTTTTTTTTCATTTGTTGCAATATGTGAAGATCCATGCAGACGTGTGTTTAGCCCCACATCGGTTATTCGTCAAAAAGATCTTGGGTACTTATACAAGATCAAAGAATCCAAATAATACCTTCCGCTAGCTATTTTGGGTGAGGTTGTGGGTTGTTACAAATGGTATCAGACCAAACTCGGTCCATAACCCATATGGACTAACGGATATTGTAGCCGGGTTCATGGAGGCGGATTTGAACCATTAGCCTGACGAGGACGTTAGGGCTTGAACGGAGAAAATATGTGAGGACCTGTGCGGGCGTATATTTAGTCTCAGATCGATTATTTGCCGAGGAGAACTTGGGTACTTATACAGAATCAAAGAACCCAAATAATATCTTCCGATTAGCCATTTTTGATGAGATCCTGGGTTGTTACACAATATATCAGCGTCCAAGCTCTAAAGCCTCCCTCCTCCTGCCTTGTTTAAGTCATAATGAATGAACAAAACTCTACAGTAGCTGCTGTTTTCTTTGGTCAATCCAATGGAGCTCTGCTTGACATCAATCCCTGCCTGATGCATGCCTTAATCAAATTATGATGCAATTGGATGAGCAGAGTCCAGAGAAATCAGAGAATGTTGGGGATCAACTGGTTTAACCTTCACAGGTGCATGGTGGGGATCCAATCACAGAAATAATGAAAAATACTCAATATATATTGCATGATAAATAAATATTCACAAACCATGTAGGGTTTTATATGGACCTCATCGTTCTTGCTCTGTGAATATATAAGCTTATGTTGGGACTGGGTTGGGCTTAGGTAGCCTGGTTTGAAACTAGCTTGTCTCAATTGATGCCCAAGTTGTTTTCCTCATAAAAAGAGATTTCACAACAAATTTAGTTGCAAAACAATGGCTTCAATGATCCAAGCCTATCTCTCCCAAGATTCTCAAGACAACAAATAATTATAAATTGCATGAATACAGGCGACAATGATGTCTTCAAGGCCTTTACAATGCATCAAATTCCGACTTTAAAATATTCTAGAGAACCATGTATACATGCATGTTTAGAAAGACTGACGTCCGCAGAAATTCCCATTGGAACTTTAAAATGACATAATGAATTAAGCAAAGCATGTTAGACTAAAATCACAAAGTGATATTGCTATGTCAACGGCCAAAAAAAAAAAAAAAAAAAATTATATTGCAATTTCTTTCATTCATTTACCATGTGAACTGAAAAGAAACTGAAATTCTTATTGCAGTTTTTTAACTCTTTCCTGCAATTAAGGAAAGAAAAGCCATCCAACTATAGGTTCATGCACATCCCCTGCTACTGCTAAAATGATGTTAATTTTACCCTGACATACTAGATAAACCAACGCATGGTAACCGAAAATCATCATGCAATAATACCATCATTTTCTTTCACTCTTTCCTACAACCAAGGAAACAGAAGCCATTCAGGTCTCTGTTCAGATGCATCTTGGGCAACCATTATACTACCAGAGAGCATCTATGACCAGTAGGCCGGAGCTTTCTCTCTCTTTTTGTTTTTTACTCAGTTGAATTTGATTTGATATAGATCTTAGTCACCATGTAAGTGGTGGTAAAACCTTGGTCCACAAGTCCAAATTAAAAGGATTTATAGAAGTCACATCTCATATTGTTTGCCTTTCACTATCATCTAATGTCAACCATTAGAGCAGGAATCCATTCAACCACTAGAATTTTGACTTTTGCATCATCTTTGAGGAAAACAACTTCATGGTCCATATAGCTCATATTGCCCGGCAATGATGATTATTTGGATAATGGCAATTCCAAACTCTCCACTCACATATAATGTGCTTCCCCTGCCACCCTCCGGCCGCCTCTGAGCTTGCCATCGTAGTTAGTGGACTGCAACACCTCGTTCATTCTTCATGGCAGCGAATTGCAGTAGGTGTTTCAGCTGGTCAGCATCAAGGTGCTTCTCGATCACGACCGGCCTATCGCATCAGAGTCTATTACTTTGACAAGAATCTTAAGCTTGGTATGATCATGCAGTCTAACCGACAACTTGAAGTAGAAAAAACTTGTGTAGTTACCATTGGTTGATCAGATATTCATTGGTGCAATGACAGTGAAGGAAATCATTTTCCAAGTAGGTAACCTTATCCTGTCATTCGAAAAATCTTCGGATCAGAATTTTAGTGTGATTGCTTCCATAATTTAACACAATGGAAGAAATGATGCTATTGACTTTCTGAAAAATGGAGCAAGAAAGAACCCAGCACAATTGGAAAATAGAATGAAAAAAATGCACGCTATCTGTCAATGGTTGGCCACTCAAGTGGGTGTCTAAAGCTTCACTCCAATAACATCATGCTGTCATAAGGGATTATCCCTATTTGATAAGTAAGGTGAGCAAGGTAGACATCATTATCTACTTTGCATTCCCTCAATGCTTACCGACCAATTAATAGGTTGTCGATTACTTGAACTGACAAACAACATTAGACAATGAAATTAACAAAACCATAGAGGAATGCAACTCTAATTTTTTTTAGCTACTAGATATGTGTTAAAGCATTATACTTTTCCCTTTGTTTTCATATTTCTAAATATTTCGTCTTTGTGATTGATCGTAGCTTAGATGGATCAAAGGAGCCTGGGTTTGTCAGGACTCAAGTAAGAGGACTTAAATTTGTTGAGCACTTGATATGAAGGAAATAGAAAAGAAGAATTGGGAAATAGCAAATGAATTTTATCAAGAATAGGAGTAGTAAGTTATCTCCGCTGCTCCAATCAAGATCAATGTGTAGCCCAAACCCCACATACAAGAAAGAGTAAGTAGACTGCAGCTACTTTCTGCTGATTAAAAAATGTTCAACACCCACTCAAATAATACACATGGGAGTGCTGATCATCAATTCCTTGGATCCCTCAACCTCTAACAAGGTTGGACTTCTAATTTATTGGTTTCTCAACATCCATGCGAAGTAGGTTGACCCTTCACTCTAGCCACTTCACATTGGTGTAGGATCCGCCGATTGAATCTTTGCTCAAGCAAAATTGGAGCTGCATCTATTGATGGTTGAATGATTATCCATCTCTAAAAAAGATTTTAGATACTAGAATCTTACGAGAGGATCATCAGACTGAGTGCTTTATAGGTTAATTTGTAAGATAAAAGACGGTGATGCATAGTAATAGTATTGTTGTTTGGAGCAAAAATAGGATTTCCCCCCCTCTTTTATAATTAATTATATCCAAAAATTAATTAATCATCAATCAACTATAATAAAAAGAAGTTAATTAATCAAGAGATGTTACTAGTACAAGAAACCATCCAAAAGATGGTAGTTATTACTAGAAGTAACCATCCATCAGCACGATTAGAAACAAAAAATGTTTTCTCTATGACCTCTCTCACTTTCAATTTGGTTATGAAACCCAACTATCATAGCCATGTATCCTAGGATTAGGATTAAGCTTCTAGAGCAAAATCCTACTTTAAAGCATTTCTTGGTATCTCAATTATTTTGTATCACAATTATTTTGCATTTCTTCTACTATATTCGATGAATTATACCATGTTGTTCCTATGTTAATCATTAACCTTACGTAAGTGATGAATATTAATATAACAATTATGATTATGATGATAATTTTATTTCTAATGTAGATAATAACTATTCTTATTTGAGTGATAATTACTCTTACTAGAGTGATGATCATTAGTATGTATGTAGTAACCATACAAGGCATTAGATAATTTGCAAAAGTCAGTAAATTAACTACCTCTACATATGATCTAGAAGGATCACCAAACTTGATGTAGATTATTTTGACCAATATAGCTAGGGTTGAGCATGGTTCAGGAGCAAGATTTGTCACATCGGAAAGCCAAATCGCAAATCTAACTTTTGGAGACCATAATTTAGTCATACAATATTCGATTGAGATGATCTTTTTTTTAGATTTGATAACTTTTTGAGATCTATAATGTGGCACCACATTCTAAAGAGGTGGTATAACTAGCGATTAGGTCTGAATTCTCCAACCAAAAATTTGCTTTTCAGAAAAGATTTTGATCAAGTGTATCTTCTAATCTATGAAAAAATAGGCAGAGTAACAAAAGACAAAGTAGATGTAGGAATCAAAATCTACTTAATGTATAATTTTAGCTTTTACATGTTTATTTCTACTTGTCGAGTCTATTTTTGGAAAGCTAATTCTATTCAAACTAGAAGAGGAGTCCGATTTGAATTGTGTAAGAGCATACCTCAATATTATAAGTCAAGACTATGTAGCACAATTTTTGATCATCAATGAAGGAAAAAGGAGATGCAAACCCTATTTTCACTAATCATTTTTACTTTTCCATAATTTTTGACAGATTTGAGTTAAGCATTTTGAAAAAATTACTTTCTTCTCCCCATTCGGAATAACACATCTCTAATACTTTGCAGCAAATACAATGTTATATCCGCTCAGCAAATTGTAAGTCATCAAGGCATGAGCAAAACCGACCACTCCTCTCATTGATCATGGCATGCTCGACATTAAACTAGCCAAATTATTTTCCAGTGAAAACAATCATGCAGATTGGACATTATTTCTAGCAATAACTTCCTTTTAGGAGGTAGTAGTTTCTTGTCTGGCAACTCCTTTGGTGTTTACCAGTTGTTTTTCATATAAGTAATTCCCTTTTAGGTGGCTATTCTTGCACATAATCATCATATGTTTTGGTAACTTTCTCTAGAAAATTAGTTTTAATGGCAAACCACCAACATGTGGCCTTTTGTATGAGTGACGAGTGGCTAAACATATGCCTTTCTAGTATCAAAACATAAGTAATTGACCAAATCTTAATCATCCTAATATTTCTGACCATTTACTATTGTTGGTCGTTGGCTGCTTAACTTTTGGGTGTAATTATTGCACCCGGACTCAATGAAAATGGATATTTTGGTTGAGCCAGATAAGTAAAAGTCAATATGTATTCATTGAAATAAGAGAAAGAAGAAATAAATTAGAGAAATAGCAAAATTATTTGATTAAGACTGCTTGTGACGCAATTGGAGGAATAAATCATCTCCGTTTCTCCAATCACAACCGATTCTATCACTTGAACCCCACAAAAAAAAAGAGGAGTAAGTTGGCTCCTTTACTCATAGGCAAGATTTGATTTTAAAATGACAACCACCAACTTCACAAGTCACTCAAGTTCTACTCATGGGAAGGCTGACCCTCCACTCAATAAATCTATCGATCTCCGAGCAAATAGGCTGAGCTTCCAATCTGTGTTCCTCGACATCCATGCAAAAGTAGGCTAAATTTTCCCCCAGCTACTCAATGTCCATGCGAAAGCAGATTGAACCTTCATCCCTTGGCCATAATTGGAGCCGCATCCATCAATGGTTGAAGGATTATTCACCGCTGAGAAAGATTTTGGAACTTAGAATTTTAGGAAGGGGTTCTCAGACAGCAATCCTTAGGATTGTAACATAGAAGACAACAGGAGCCAGAGAGCAATATTGTTGCGTAAAATATTTTGGAAGTGCGAATGAATAGAAGTCATTTTCAGCAATAACTTCATTCAGGAGGTAGTATCTTGTCCTTATAACTCCTTTGATGGTTGCCCATTGTTTCTTACATAAATAACTCTTGATCTGTTTGCAAATCACCCACATGCAAGTAACAAGCGGTCCAATATAAACCTTTCAAGTGTTACAGTATAAATAATTAATCAAATCTTGATCAGCTCAATATTTTTAGCCATTTATTCTATTTGATCAATGGGATATTGGATATAATCCTTTCTCTTTACTGCTATATAGATAAAATTCTCCCACAATCTCATATGAAGGACTTAACTTTTAGAAGACAGTAGTAATCTAATGGCGGTTTATGAGTCAAATATCATGCAAGAGGTAAAAAGAACACGCGATGGCATAAGAAGCACAGCTTACAATAATGCACAGAAGATTCACCCTAAGAAAGTTCCACACAACCTGAGATTAGTTCTTCACTACTTGCTCAGTACTCGAAATGTCATAATAGTTACAAATCAAGTGGCTCTTGACCTTGCCACCGCATGTTATTAGCACAATAACCATTGAAATAAAGAGAGTCACCCCACTACGAGCTATCAAACAGCTCAAGGAAATGATCACCTTGGCTTTGAGCACCTCCATCATAATTCACTGGAACAACCGGCATACTTGAAGAAGCTGCTTCATTTAACTGCGACGAGAGCAACTTGTCCAAGAACTTCCAATCGATTAGTTGCCCCTCGCAGTCGCTTTTCTTGACCGCATGCTCTTCATCACTCGCGACATTCGGCTCAAAGAATTCTTTGGTGGATAAACTTGTCGATAAGCTTGGACTATCTAGCTGTGGAAGCTCAAGAACATGGTTGAGGAGAGTGTTCCTTGATTCCCCCACACACCCAGTAGGTTGTTCTCGGAGATTGCCTCCCGGATAGGATTCCATGAAACGCGTTGGCCTAGGGGATTCCATGAAACGCGTTGGCCTAGTAACATTTACAAGTGATTCTAGTCCATACTGTGCATCAAGAATATTGTTGTTGTAGTATGTAGGATCATAATTGTTGAAGCACTGCCTTTGATTGGGACTTGGTTTTCTAAATGCTCGGCATACAACCCATCCTTCTTCCTGCAATTCAGACTTTCAAAATTCAGCGAGACTTGTGGGAATAGATTCATAGTCTTCATTCATGATGATGCCTTGTTTCTTAGAGAAATATATGGAAGATTCAAAGAGACAATCTTCGAACAATTAATGCTGGGCCAACAATTTGAAGAAGCTTTCAAGAGACATGTTACATAAATCTTAATTTTTCAGAAATCAATTCAAAAAAATAAAGCTGACATGAATTTAAAATCCATGTTGATATTAGATGGCTATATGCTCATGATACCAGGAAAAAAAAAGAAGAAGATTGCTCGCCTGAATCGGTCCATGTTCGGTTGATTGAAGACGATACTCATGCATGATCCAATCAGTTTTTCTCCCATTTGGAGCGCGTCCTTTATAGAACACTAGTGTCTTCCTCATCCCTATAACTCTAGACTTTGAAAGTACTGGCTTGTCTCGACCAGTTGCCTTCCAAAATCCAGCAGCAGTGGCTCTATTGGTGCGTGTTCCACTTGGGTACTTTCTATCTTTATAGCTGAAGAAGTACCACTCCGCTTGTTCTTCGTCACCATACTTGAATCCATCTATTAAATGCACAAGAAATACCAATCATAAAAGAGTATTAGGAGAATCATGATATATATATA
>JAOXJJ010000001.1:22156347-22171227 GCA_025769935.1 Phoenix roebelenii | reverse complement strand
TTCCAGATTACCACCAACCTTGGAGATCCCATGGCTCCATTCGGTACAGATCGACGTCTCGAATAACCTCTATATCAATCTTTTGTGAAGCAACCTTCCTTGCAAGATAATACCCCACAAGTTCTTCCTCTGTTGGATGGAATCTGAAGCCTGGCGGGACACAAGACTCCAACTCCATTGCTAGTTCACCTGAAGAAAAAAAAATGCTAACATCTGCAAGTTAGAGGAAGTAAGGTCATAAAGTGGGCCCTGAAGGCTTTAGACCTACAAGAAGATCTTAGAGATCAACAAAGAATTTAGAAGCACTCATGAGAAAACGACCCAATTGCACCGTGTTTTCAAGCATTATCAAGATATATAACTGGCGATATATTATCCTAACAATTGATATTTACATTTTTTCCCCCCTCTCTACTAAATTTCTACTTGTAGTCTTTGGTAGCATCTTTCAAAAATCCTTTTGGACACCATATAAAATACTTCGACGGAAAGTAGACGAAACAATTGACTTTAAGGCTGAAGCATGTCTACGTTTCTTTGAGTGCACTCCATGGTTTGGGGTGCTTTCACATCCACCAACCCCCCCACGCACCTAAAAGCTAAGGGGCACTAACAATGGTGAATATATACAATGTCGATATGCTGCATTAGCCTAAAAATACATTTCAATTCCAGGAAAGATTTCGGCCATTTAAAATCAGAGAAGAAAGATGAAAGAAGAAACATAGTCCATATTTTGGAACTTAATAACATCAGCCGGCACAGTAGGATTTCTCCGCACAGGGGAGAAGGCAACAAATCCTGCTGCACCTGAAGTGTTATGGAAATCCATACGCTCAGCAAGGTTTGGTTGATCTCTTAACATGAAGAAGAAAGAGAAAACTCTGTAAGTAGGTTATCTAACTTAGCATCCATGAAAAACATATGCACACTAGCTCCAGCTCTACAACTACTTCAGTATAGGTTGAACATAGGAAGAGAAGTCTGCAATCCTAGTGCAACAACCCAAATATTATATGCATCAGATTACAAGTTGTGGAAAACACTTACAGTGCTCGAGAGAGAGAGAGAGAGAGAGAGAGAGAGAGAGAGAGATGAGAATGAGATGAGATTGGTGGAACTGGGACTTGTTTAGTAGTTGGAGGGGATATTAGAATAAGTGGTAGGGGAGGGAGGCTTATATACACAAATGCGAAGGAGATGGAAGGAGAGATAAACAATGTTGGGGGAATGTATTGAAAAGGAGAGGAGGCTAGTAGCCATCAAGTGCGCGTGGGGTGGCCAAAGGGAGATGGAAAGGCCGGCTGAGAGGAGAAACGGGGATTTGGACGGCGGGACAACAAGGAATTCTCAAGCCACCACCTCCCCGTTTCCTTTACCACCGTTATATTATGCTGCAAGACTTTCTACTTAGAATGGACGTTAGGTCTTGGAGGAGCCAGCCATTGGACCACCCAATGCCACTTGTTGCTTTCTACCTACTGCCACGTGGACGGTCTGCCTCCCTTTTGATATCTTGTATCACACAATTATTCATTTTTGTGCTAGTATATGTTTGTCACCTAAATTGGTAAATCCGAAACCCTAAATCCTAAAGAGGTCATGAATCATGATGCATTATGCATGGCTCAATTGATGAAATTATTACATGTTGATATTGGTGACATAGGTTGAAGTCTCCTCCTCACCCCTAATTTTGGGAGGACTCCCTTGTCCTTGATCTCATAAAACACTAAAGTTAATCATGACAAGATCGATTAACATTTATTCAAAATTAGTTAATTGATATATAAGTATGACTCTTAATTAAGCAATCTATTTACCTTGTAAAAGCTATAAACAAGTTCAAAATAGGTTTGGTCTCGAAAACAAAGTTGATTGATTCAACTCGATATTTCATATTATATACAAATATTTTCTTATTTTTCATAATTAAGTTTATTCGAAGTCCGTGGTTCATACTACCAAGCCTCAATCGGAGAGGACTATGTGCCGTGTATCTTTGCATTGATGTCATGGTCTAGTTTGGGAGGAAGGGAAATGGGTTGATGAATTTAGAAGGCATGACCTGGCTAAGGGATGGATTTTTTTTCTTTATAATTTGATAAAGCCCTCCATGATTCCTTCTAAGCTTAGCATAATATATACATTCATGGTTTCTTTTGCCTCTTATTTTCTGCTCTTCGCATATGAATTGCTCCTAAAATTTAAATCCATGCAAAGAATCCGTCTTTTTGATGCCTATGTATAGTAATTGTCTCTGTATAGATTGAATTCATCCAGTGCTTGAAGTCAAATGAGTTATTCTATGCATGGAGATCAAATTATTAAAACAGTTTTAAGTATTCACCTAACAAATTTGAAGTTCATTAACGATCTCTCTATGATAAAAACTGTCAAAGTGTTGGATAACCTTCCCTCAAAATAACGAGGCTTTTGATCACCCAAAATACTTGGTCATTTGAGGCTCATATCTAAATAACTAAAAATGAAAGTTAGAAATCAAGTCTTATGTACTCTATCCACAGTGAATCAATTTCTGGTTGGACAATTATGATAAGATCGTTACTCACCGTAAATCCTGCTTCCTTTTTTCTAGCTTTGGCAAAAGGAAGGATAAGCTTCAATGACTTGGAAACAAAGACACATTTACACCATAAGGGTGTATTAATGATTCATGTACGCAAGGACAAAACAAAAGCTCACCATCTTTTCTTATAAAGGAAGGGTTTTTTTAGCAAACCTTTGTAAGGAAAGTTGGTTCCCCTTGATGGACCACTTACCATAAACTCATTAAAATTATGTCAAGTCTTGGTAGGCACAAAAAAATTGTTGGACAATGACCTAATATGGGGCCACTGGCCAAAGTTAAACTGGCTGTTGGGGCAGTCTAACATCCTGATTTCTCTTTGGAGGGTAGCCCATATTATGATGACATGTCATGTGTCCTTGTTTTGTTTTATCCTTAGGCCTAATAACTAAATTAACTTCCAACTTGTCCAATGCATGAGATTAGTATATATGCTGCTGCTTTCCTCCTCATTTCTTAGATAGGCTTTGAGTTGTTTTCAAGACAGACCACTGGACACTGTACTTCAGTAGTGACCTTACTCCTATCCAGTGGATTGAAACTTAGCAATCTTTACAAGGAGTGTTAGGTGCTGCCTATGTGGTTTCCCATGAGTTTTTAACTTGAGTTTGGTCAAGGATGGCTAAATAGGTTGTTTTGGGACTCAATGCACTTACAAGCAGAGAAACAACTTAAGGACAAATGACTATAGAAATGCTAACTCAAATAGTTAGGAAAATACTAAATAGATATGATCATTAGGCCTTCGCATGGTAACTAACTTAGGTTCCAAGATAACTGCAGAATATTGTAGAGCTAACACTTTTCCATCAGCTCCTAGGTAGGTAGTTGCTCCAAGAACAATGATGGTGAATCGAAACCCACCATATCTGTTTAGTATTTTTATATATAATGGTGAGTTCTCTGCAGAATTCCTGAAAAAAAAAAAAAAACTTTAGCTAGTATACCAATACAAGTGGTTTTCTTGCATAACTGTCCCTATCTTTTTTTTTTTTCATTTGCAGAAACATTCGTATCTTCCAAGTATTGCAATTACAATATATATATATCCCCATACTTTATAGAAAGTATCCAGTTAAGTTCTTACATCCTGTTCAGTCACCAACTTCCATTATGTGCATCATTAGTTCTGGAACTATGTGGAGTGATACCATCTCTGTGCATTAACTTTAGCAGCCTAGAGCTTCACTTGATTCAATTTGCTTACAGCTCTACTTTCCATCTTATGCAAGCAGTTTACTTGGCAACTTATAGCGCCATCACAGTATCAATATTATTAGGGTAGCCAAGATTAGTGCACATAGAACTAATATTAGCATACATTTTTCTCTTTATGTCACCTTAGTGTACATGATCTTGTTCCTGTAATTCCCAAAGAAAAGTTAGGGATGTTCCATCAAAAAGCTTAAAACAAAGCAGAGGTCGAGGAATTCAGGAGTGTAGGCTGATTAATGAGACCTATACTCAACACATGTAATTAAAGATTATCGCGCATATGACACGCATGCACTTTATAGTTTAATCCATCAACACTATTCATGCTTAGAACATTTATCATTGCTACGAATATGAACTAGATGTCGAAGTTAGCGTGGATCTAGAATTTCAAATTGACACCACAAGTATATAACTTTCAAACAAATGCGGCCATTTTCGCACTTCTATATCGACAATGCCAAAACTCAGAAAAATCTACAATGATTCACATGGCAGCGATGCAAATGCGCGGCTCACTATGTCCATCTATGTTCCATGATTAAACACAACCAAACTTGTCGGTGCATTCAGGTCATTGCATTTGAAGCACCAGCATTAAGTTTAGCAGCCTAGAGAAACGTTTGAATTTGCTATAAAGCAACTAAAAAGCTTCTATTAAGTAGCTAGTCTTCACTTTCTAACAAGCCTCAGTCAGAAGTCCAAGTTAGTCGGGTATAAACACACGAAACCTTAAGAATATTTAACTAGATTTAGGATTCTAACCATAGGCCGAGGCTTGACAAAAGAGATCTTGAGGATCCATCTTTCTATCCACGCTTGCACTTGTTTCTGGAACAAAGCTATCTTCCGGGGACATTGACGTCCGGCCGGTCATACATTGTTCTGCTTTTATTGGTTTGCTTTCCTTTCAGACACATTAAAATAGTGATGTTCAAGACTTTGGCTGGTTGGTGGGGTCTCGGTCGGCTTGTGGGGCCGCTCCCTGTCCACTTGCATGCTCTTCCTGAAGGCACAAGCTTCTAGAGGCTTAACTAGCTTGACAAGGACATGACTCCTCTCACAAGTACCCTTCTCTCTCTCTCTCTGTCTCTGCAACCAATCATTGGGACAACTTGGCATGATGCAATCCTCACAGAAGTAATTAAGCTCACCATTAAAACTAGTGCTTAGTAGAAGCACTATATAGAATATGGCTATCTCATTAATTTGAGTTTGGGTTCGGTTTGTTGACCATTTGGTATTAAGCATCTGTAATGCATATTATTGTTTAGATGAACTATTGATTTTGTTTGTTATATGTGTACGACAAAATTAAACTCTCCATGTAACAAGCCAGAACCTAATCTAAAATAACTAGCCAGAAGATATTATTTGAGTTTCTTGATCCTGTATAAGTATCCAAGATCTATTTAGCGAATAATCGATATGGGATTAAATACATGCCTGCATGAGTTCTCACATACTTCCTCTGTTTAAACCTCGACGTCCTCGTCAGACTAAGGTTCAAATCCATCCAAATCTAATCACAAGCATCACAATTGGCTCGTGATTAGCCCCAATGAATCCGTGTTGCAGTGTCTCTTAGTCCATAGAGATTATGGACCGGATCTGCTTTGATATCATTTGTAACAACACAAGACCTCATCCAAAATGGCTAGCTGAAACGTATTATTGGTATCAAAGCGAACTCGGCCCATAGCCTATGTGGACTAAGGGACACTGCAGTATGGGTTCATGGAGGCTGACCACGAGTTGATCGTAGTACTTGTGATTAGATTGGAATGGAATTAAACTCTTAGCTTGACGAGGACGTCAGAGCTTGAACGAAAGAGTATGCGAGAACCCGTGCAGGCATGTGTTCGGTTATTCGTTGAAAAGATATTGGGCAGTTATCCAGGACTTAGGAGTCCAAAAATTACCTTCCTGCTAATCTTTTTGGGTGAGGTCTTGGATTGTTACACTCCAAGCAGGAAAAAAAGATGCAGCTTCCATGAGTTTGAGCAGAAGGTTAATGCACTTTAAATCAGTGGAAACAATATGTTTAGCAGAAAACAGGGGAACACAAGTATTTCGCCGAATTAGAAGATCTTCTTAAAGCTCCACAATCTTTTTGTCTGGCCTTACATTAAGATCTGTGAATGTTAAAGCTTGTATTATATACATAGATTTCTCTCACTTGCACTTCTTCGTCAGGAGATCTAGAGAGCATGTCTGTCCCAAAAAATGAACAAATAAAGGGAGAGTGGGCAGACTAGATGCAGAACGAGGGAGGATGAAAACTAAGGAATAGGAGAGGATGAAAACTAAGGAATAGGAGAGGACAGCATAGGACAGGTCTTTTTATGCAATCCATGTTCCAACAAAAATCCACCTTGTAAAGAAGTTAAAATGGAAAAGCATAGCCTTGTTATAATTCCAGTGTATCTTGTCACAAGTCCTCTCTATATCAAGTTTAATGGCTATCAGTGATCGCATGCACGAGAATGTAATCTTTTATTTAATGGATATCCTGTCGGTCATCTTCTTCATTAGAAAATCTGGTTTTACTTTGTGTGAACAGAATTTTTGGTTAGTTTATGGGCTTATGCCGAGTAATTAAGTACTCATGGAGAAGTAGTTATCTCGTTTCCATTTTGATTTTCCTGACTAATTAAAATCATTAGGAAGGACTATTCGAAAAAGAGAACGTTAGGAAGAAGGCATGACTTGATGTTTGTTTAGGAAGGATTTTTGCAACCTCAGATAGAAAAAAAGTTGGAATTTAATAACCTACTGAAGCAATTTTGAACTTAAATTTTGTTTTTTACCCCCTCTAGTTGAATGGTATAGATCAAATTTATTTTGTTGTAAAAAAACGTACCAACGAAAGTCTATTAATGTTGTCCAAGTTAAACATGAATATCAAGAGACTAACGGGGCTGCAAACTGGGTGGCCTCGTATGTAGCCAATCACTCTGAAGCCTGGAGGTGTCTTATGGGTCGGAAAGAGGAAGCTGTTTAGAGCGCTTCGGAATGTACTGTCTTTTGATCTTTTTGGATGTGTTCATACTAGAATTGTATGAATCACCTGTTTTGACAAAAAAATAATAATAAACTTTAGATATATTTGCACGCCAAATATTTTTTGCTTTTAAGCAAGTGGAGCTTATTTTTGCGGTGAAATAAATCATGTATGTCATACAAGCATGAAGAAAAGAATGTTTATATAATTTTTCCAAAATACAACCT
Source organism: Phoenix roebelenii (assembly GCA_025769935.1). Taxonomy (NCBI): domain Eukaryota; kingdom Viridiplantae; phylum Streptophyta; class Magnoliopsida; order Arecales; family Arecaceae; genus Phoenix; species Phoenix roebelenii. Next base: position 22,164,191 of record JAOXJJ010000001.1, on the reverse strand, counting down.
TTTGGTTGAGCTTTCCCATTTATCCAAAAGTACTTTATAAGATTCATTTTAGTTTTAGTTATACAATAAAGATTTCCTTCTTTTTCCTGTGCAAAGACAACCCATTTAACATTTATCCAACACCGGTGACTCTTTCTCGCTCGCTTCGAAGGATTTGATCGATTCAGTAGAGGAGAAGGAGAAAACTCTAAATAGAAGAGATTCCAGCCTTACCCGGCTGGTGAAAGGATCATTTCAGACTTTTGAAGTCCGACGAAATCGGAGAGAAACCTCATTGAACATTAGTGGGCCTAACCTCTTTGGCTTGGGCCACTAGGCCGAAGAGGTTTGGGCCATTACAGCCATAAAGCTGTTGACGTCTCATTGCAAACTCCAACCTAGGCTCATGGTTAGGGATGTAAAGTGAGCAAAATACTCTCAAGTTTAAATTAAGTTCAACCCAACCTAGTTGTTGATTGCTGTGGGTCTACTTGCATGTGTTGGCCTCTGGTCAGGAGCAAGGCATGCAACAAGTGAAAGTAATGTAAGAAATAATAAGAGAGTTGTTGGAGTGGAGGAAGGAGCAAAGACATGGGGTCGATGAGGGCAATAGCAAAGGTAACATAGCGATAGGGCAATACTTTTAAATTCATCGACATTGAGGTTAGAGATGAAGATATCAAGGTTATGAAGAGTGAAAAGAATGAGGCATGTAGCTCTCCACGACGCTCTTCATCATAAAAATCCATTCTAATACATCGACTAACAAATTTTTCTTCTCTATTTAGGTGTTTAACCCAATACTCTCTTTATGCAAAAAAAAGTACAATTTTATAGCTTAATATACAAATCGATAAGAAAAGTATTATCTATACCACAAATAATGTTACGATAATTTTGAAATCAAAGAATCTTTTTAATTCTATCCTTTGAAATCAAATAAAGTATTAAAATTGCCTCTTTTTTTTTCTTCTTTTTCAATCAAATGCGACTCTTTTTGGACCTCTCAAGATGGTCGGACTCTATCTCTTTTTCTGATTTTATTTTTTTATAAATTAGATTTTTTTAATTTGACTATTAAATAGATTAAACGCTCTTACTTTTTTTAATATAATAAAAGTGATATGAAGAGAGATTTGTAAAAAATAAAGTCTTAAATTATTTTTTGCCCGGACAAACACCCAACACGCCACCCTTTGTGGCGCGTGCAAACCAACACGTGGAATCCGCACAGCCTACCTCTTCCTCGGCCTCAAATTCGTTGGCCAACTCATCAGCCATCGTCAAACCAAACGCATCTAACCGTATTCGTCCTCACTCTATAAAAGTCCCCCACTTGGGACAACATTCCACGTGGCACTATTTTATTTGCAACTCCAGATGGGACCCAAGAGTCCTAATGATTCCGAGGCCCAGATATTGCCACGTCGTCGGATCGAAACGCTCGAGTGTTTCTTTTTCGTGCACGCCATCCATCGCGTGAAATGCATGCGCTTTTTAGTCATCTAACAAAGAATACTAATAAAATAAGAATTAACTACGAGAAAGACGAGCCTCCAGGGCGAGGCTAACGCTTGAAAGAAATCGCCGTCTCCCTCTCGTACTCCGCTCTCCTCTCTTCTCGTTTCGTCGCCGATCCCCAAATCCTAATCGATCTAGGAATTCAGCGCTTCCCATCGCCGGAAACCATGGCGTGCTCGATCGCTGTCGAGGAGCTTTCCGCCGCGGAGCTCCTCCTCCGGGCCGTGGCGATGGTGCCGACGTCCCACTACCTCTTGGCCGGCCTCCTCCTCGTCGTCGTTTTCCTCTACAACTTCCTCGAGTGTCACCTCGTCGGAGACCTCATTCGCGGGTGCAGGGGCAGTCCGGTGAGCCTTACTTTCGACCCGGCGTCCAAGATCTACGAGGGGGTCGTCTCCAAGTGTCGGATCCTTCACGGAAGGTGGAATCGGATTCTTTGATCTTAATTTCTTTGTGATGGGATTATTTTTGGATCGGTTAATGGTGGTTTGATGGGTTTTTGTGCAGGTACTTGGCCACGCCGTGGCTCGCGAGCCCCCATTTCCAGACTGCGTTTCTGAATTTCTTCGGGAATCCTCCGGTTTTTAACTACAGAAGGTCAGTGGTAGTATCTGTTCAAGATTTAATTCGTACCTATTTTCTATTGGTTCTGTGAATGCTATGTTGGCGTTGGTTTCAATATAAAGCTAACTTCCTTGAAGTGGAAAGCGTCGATGGTTTCTCCTTTTTGTCCCTTTCTCTCTTCTTTGTGGCCTTTTTGTTCGAATCTGATGCTTCTTTCTACGGACTATAAGTGAATATTTATGAACAAATTTGGGTTTATTCGGCTTTGCAGATTCTGCTTTCTTGCCTTCTTTCTGCACTGCGGCATTGCTTCCTGATAAATGCGTATTACCCTGTCTTTGTATGTCTCTGGTAATGAATGTTGAAATTGGCATTGGCTCAGCTACTAGCCAAGTGTCAGAACTGTTTGATCTTTGTCCATATAGATGACTATCTGTACACCAGGACTGACCTGAATAAGAATGTCATCTCAAACCGCCTTTGTATCTAGGGGATGGTGAAGGATTACTCATTGTTGATGGGAAAGGCTTAGATGATGATGACTAGATGTTGGGAATGGTGAAAGGTTCCTTATATTTGATGGGAAAGGGCTTGGGTGATGATGATTGGACGATGAGGAATAGTGAAAAGTTCCCCATATTTGATTGAAAAAGGCTTAGGTGACTTTGATTGGATGGTGAGAGGTGGTGAAAAGTTGCTATCATGGTCACAAGTTATATGTGTTAGATCAACAGCTGGGCTTAAAGATTCGTCCTAAGGGAAAACATAGAAAATATAACAAAAAAATTCAAAAAAGAATTTGGATGACTATAAATTGAAAGAGAAAGAGATAACACTGGTATATTTATACAATTAAGAGAAACATGTAAGAATATTAACAGCAACAAACAATTGTACCACCAGCATCACCATCAACAAAAAAGGGCATCATTTTTTTGGGAAACATTTACTGCTAGTTGATTTAGTTATGAATGTCATACAATAGTAAGCTGAATGGTTCATGAATAATTAAAGATTTTCGATCAGTTCAGTTATCCAATAATAACTTGAAAAATCATCTGGCCAAGGAAAGAATCGTGAAAGTTTCGAAAATTTTCAATAACTCGTAGGGTATTTTTACTACATGGGTTGCTAAGGAAGGCTTGAAATTTGTTAGCTTTCATGTCTTTTCTATTTGTTGCACTACTTACTTTTTTCCATTTTTCTTTTAGTTTTATTTGTGTTAGATAGTCTTGCACTAACTATTATCACCTTTTCCATGCATTGCTCAATTAAATTATGGTGTATAAGGTGGAGAAATTTCATAATACCCACAACAATCATGAAGACTATTTTCTGGGTATTCTTCTCTTCTATTTAAAATAAGGATTTCCATTATTTTATCCTACTTAATTTTTGTATGTCTTGATTAATTGGGGCATTTCTTAGTACTTTTAGGGATGCTTCATTATGTTACTAAGAGAAACTATGAATATAAGTGATGACATATATAAATTATCAAGGCAGCACAAAAATATTTCTAAAGAATTGCCCAGAAAAGAAAGTTAATATACAATATCAGTTTTTTCATGTCTGTATTCCATTAGTGAACCTTGGACAGACTTTCATGAAATATCTGGGCCAAAAAATGAAAGCCAAAGGTTACTAGGTTTTATATTGTCAATTTGTATGCGTCTCATCTTAATTGCATTCTATTTCCATTACTAATTCATTAGCTAGTTAAATCTTAAAGGTAGATTTTCCCACCATGACTTGCTGTTAGATTTTTTTTTTTTTTAAATTTGGGAAGGAACCACTTAAGCTTCTCCAAGCAATTAGTTCAAGCTGTTGGTAATATAACTGGCCTTAAGAGAAAGTTTAACCTTGTTCTCTCTATTATTTGAGCCTAACCATCTTTTTATATCCATGTGTCTCTATACTTATTAATGATAATAGTGCTAAATTGCAAGTTGTTTATGTTTTATACACAGGTTGCTCTTCATTGTTATAAATTATGAAAACTCTTGTTTTTCTGTATTAATGTGTTCTATTGCATTTCAGGCAGTTATTCTCTGTTTATGATGGTGGAACTATTGCTTTAGATTGGTTGCTTCCTTCTGATGGTAAGCTCTAAAAGCTCTCATTTTTGAGGAGCATCAGGTGATGCTTACTGTTCAATGTTGTTGACATTGTGTGGCTAATTTATTACAATCATGATGCTATTAAATAGGTATTATTTAGACCATTGAACCTGTACTTCCCCATGATTAGGCAAGCCTATTGGCTACATAAATCAAGGAGTGATATAAGCAACCCTGTTCATCTTATCTCTACTGTAACCTTTGTATTTACATACCTTTTTTTTCCACTTTACTTTAGTTAACATGCAATGTGTGTTTGCTAAACTTTCAATGTTCAAGCTATTATAATTGTATCCAGTAGGGTTCCAGCTGGCTGAGTTGGTAAATTCATTGGGTGCTGGATACCAGTGACTTGGGTTTGATCCTGCCCTTGCATTGGTTTTGGCTAGGCTTCCTCTTACTTAAATTCACAGAGAGAGAGAGAGAGAGAGAGAGAGAGAGAGAGAGAGAGAACATATTGCCTACCTCTGCTTTCTTTGGCTAGGATTATAGTTTGCGGCAGTCTTACTGAATGTTCTGCAAATATTATTCATACAAAGCGGTTAGATTGACTTTGCCCCCATTTTTGCTTTTTCCTGAATCGGAAGATAATCAAATATAATTAATCATTCTACTGGATTCTGTTGGACCTTTGGTGTGGTGGATTGTTTTCTGTTATTAAATGAAAGGAAGTGTCGTTCCTTATAGTGGATTGTTGCAGATTCAACATTTGCTCCTCTAGCTTCATTCTAGATGACATGTCTTCACTCTGGCCATGACATGTCTTGAATGAAATTTTGTACTTTCAAGTAAAATATTATCTGTTCATCCTGAATTCCAATTTTGTGTTGTTTCATTCTGCTTAAATATAGAGTCTAATGGCCTCTTTGATATCTGCAATCATTCTGAATAAGCCCCAGTCCAATTCGGGGTTGGATTTGCAAATCTTTCTTGATGATCTATTTCTACAAAGTGTTATGTTCTTTTACACCATTTGACAGTACTTTCTCACAACTTCTATTGGGTGTAATTAGTGCCACCTTTTTCTTACGGTCCTTCCACTCGAGCTTGAGTATGTTTGTCAGGGTGTCTCATGGTTCTTCACACATGACCATACCATCTTAATAAGTTTCTCCATCACTCTATTTCTTAGTTCTGGTTTATAACTATAGCAATATGATCAGGATGATTCTTGATCAAATTATATCATGCTGGCCTTCACCAAGATGTGCAGAATAGGATGCCTTCGGCTTTGGCTCTCATTTCTTGTTACCTTGAGTTTCTAATAGCCATACAACAAAATCCATGCTCAAAAATTTTGGGTTACTTTAGGTATTTCTGATATATAATGAATTTGTGCTGCTTAGGTCTTAAGAATTTGATGTTTGAATTCTTTGTACTTTTGCACAGAAAGGAAGAAGAAAGGGAAAACTAACATAATTTCTTAAAAACATCAGATTACAAGGTTAAAGTTTGTATATGTTACTAACTATGTTGGTTTTTACAGTTGCAGGAGGTTTTACTGATACCTCCAAGATCATTCCTAAAGATGATATAACACCTATTGTAGTTGTGGTCCCTGGACTGACTAGCGATTCTCTTTCTGCGGTAAGATTCTTATTTTATTTTGTCCTAAGTGCTGACTGAAATGGCTAATAGTTTGTTGCTTCTAGAACTCTACAACATAAATATAGAAAGTAGGAACTTGATTGAGTAGGATAGTCATTATGTGCAGACTTGCAAGATTACTATTGGGCAAAAGTGAAACCAAATTCTGTTTGTCACAAAGAACTTGCTTGAGAACCAATCATTCTATCAAACCATTTCTTAACAAATGCAGTTGAATAATGGGGAAGTTCAAGACTCCTAAAAATCTTATAGCATGAGACTATATTGTTTATTTTTCTAAATGCAGAAAATTTTTTAGAGCCTTTTATGATGTTGATGTTTAATGTAATCCAGACTCTGTTTATTCTGTATCAAATTGATTATCTTGTATTACCATAAGGCATAAGCTCTATAATATTTGCAAACATTTATCAATGCACTTTGTCTTAATCTTTACAGGATTTCCTTGATCTATCCTGAAAAGTGAAGGCAGCCATTTGAAAATATAAAAGTAGAGAATCGATCTTTACATTTGGTTTGTACAAATTAATGGAAAGTGGAAAAGTCCAAAAGATGAAAGACCTCCTTGTTCAATAGCAACTCTGAAAGAGCCCTTTTTATCCATTATTTGACAGAACAACTATACATATAAAAGTTGTGAGACATGCGTGTTTGCATAGATGATGATAGTCATGAGTATATGATTCTGCAGTCAACAGGAACTGCCTGTCAATTTATTTCAAAATTGAATGTGTATCAAAGGTGCAATATTGTATGAAATCTTTTTCTTTGTGCTAGAAAAGCTGTTTGAAAAGTTGTTTCAGTTGCTTATTAAGTTAACATAGATTTGCATTGCAGTATGTACAACATTTTGCCCATGCAATAGCAAAAGAGGGATGGAATGTTGTTGTTAGCAACCATCGAGGCCTGGCTGGCATCTCCCTGACAGTAAGATCTGCTTCTTTTTTTCCCCCTTTAATCGGCCATTACTGTCATCTTCTTTCGAGTTGATCTTGGATGTGCATCTGGTAAAAGAGGATGATGATGACTTGGGATGGAATGTGATTCTGTGGTATCGCATGGATGCCTACCTTTTCTGATGATAGGTGGCTCGTAGAGGAGCACCTTGGAATTCGGATTTTTTTATATTTATCTTTTTTCTCTTTACCAATTATAAAAAAGATGTTATAATATGGCTATACATGCCATCCATTTATTCATGCCAAGCAAATGCAAACTTGCTGCACTGACGGATGAGTTGCATCTCGAGTCAAGTTCCATGACAATCATGAGTAGCAGAACAAACTGATTCTGCATCTAGAGATGATAGATTTCTACTGATCAAAAGAATAATGATTTTTATATCTGAGGCAACTAAATTAACACATGATGCTTATGTCATTTGCTCTATCTATTTTCCATATGAATCATGGCCATTGACAGTGCTTATTAGCTCACCTTCTTTAAAGGTTTTGAAGATGTCTTCGGTATTTTTTAATCTTTTTGTAAATGAAGAAAAATTCTAAGGCAATAAAGATTAGTGTGGTATTACATTCTACTAATTTCTTATCTTTATATGTTGTAGACTAATATGCAGATTAGGACTGATTAGTCAATCAAGTTTTGAAGGAAAATGTTTTGTTTTTCGAGCATATATAAAATTTAGCAATGGGAATTAATACTCATAGTCTGTGAATCAAAAGGCGAGATTATTAAAATCATTGTCTCAAGAAGAGCATCACCTTTAAAAATTAGAAGTCTTGGACTTTGATCAATTTAGAGAGATGACTCCTTTTTCTCCTAATGCATGCATGTTAGGGAGAAATAACTCCTAATTCCAATGCATATATGACTTTCCTTGGTAGCAAGAGCTGAAGAAAGGGTCCCTTCGAGGATGTCAGGAGAAAACAAAGATGAAGGATGCTCTTAGTAGTAGGAATCTTCCGCTTAGGGTGTTGCACTTGCTTCTGAATCTCCCTGGAAACTCATAAGCACACCTGCTTCCTTATATTTTTTTAAAAAAGAGGCCCACTTCTCCATTCACCTAAACCAGAATATCGTTCTGCATTCGCT
>JAOXJJ010000001.1:22145556-22156247 GCA_025769935.1 Phoenix roebelenii | reverse complement strand
CAAAACTAATCTTCCCCCCCCCCCCCCCCCCCCCCCCCACTTCTGGTAACTAAGTTTTTCAGTGACTGCAAGAGAATCCCATCTATTTTTTTTCAGTGACTATGATGGATTTGTTATGATTTAAATTCTGTATTTGATATGAATTTGAACTTTAGATTCATCAGCAAACAACTCCATTTTGGCATTTGTTCCAAAGACTAGAATCTAAGATAGCAATAATTCTGCATCCTTTTGAGTGATGCTCAGTGATTGGCGTTGGTTATTAACATGGAAAATGTATGCAAAGACATCTTTTTGCTAATCTCCATATCAACAAATTAGTAGTTTAATTTCGTGAAGTCAGGTAATACACTCTTTTTTTCCCTTTTTTGCTTTTGGTTGGTTTTTTGGGGCGAGGGGTGTTTATGGGCAGTAGTATCTGCAGATACGGGTATGCTTATGTTGTCTTTAACATGTGATGCCACAGTGCAAGTGCTATTTGCTGTACAGGATTAGACTTATTTAATTGAATCATGCAGTGTTTTCAAGAATTCTTTACAGGAAAAAATGTTGAATACGACAAGTCAACACCACAAACATCTACCTGAACAAAATTACTTTTGTTGAGACTATCTCTTTTCTGTTATTTGTGTCACTTTTAACTTTTAATACCACATTGGACAGTCTGATTGCTTCTATAATGCTGGATGGACGGAAGATGTTCGAGCAGTTGTTAACTATCTTCATCGAGAATATCCAAAGGCTCCTCTTTTTGCTGTTGGGACGAGTATTGGCGCCAATATTCTGGTCTGCAAACAAACCCTTTTCCCTATCATTGTATGTATTTCTATTAGCAGGAAATTAACATGAAGCATAGACTCTTGGGATTGTTTGTGTTTCAAGATTTATGGAATGTTAATAGTTTGTAAATTATCTACAGTACTTGGATCTTTTTGAAGGACATCTGTGATGCATGACTTTAGGTACTACCATTGCATGCTGTCCTATGACTCAGTGGCAAATACCCTTAATAATTCACTTTCACAAGTTCAATTCATTTTCAAGAGCATAAGTTGCGGAATACAACATTGGCTATACTTACTTTTTCTAACATTTGCTATACTTGAAAATTATATAACCATCTGAATTGTCTTGGACATTTGTTTGTTCACCCAAGGTCCAATGGCCACTGTGACATTTGCCCAAGCTTTTTGATTGTTGGTTGTTTGGTCTTGGCATTTGGGAATCATTTGTTACTTGATTCAGTAATGTTTCCCTAATTTATGTTGATTGGCAAAATGCTGTAGTTGGTTGCTTCTTACATTCAACAAATGGTCAGATTTAATACTTCTGTTTTTTTTCTGGATCTCTGATTTTAGGTCAAATATCTTGGAGAAGATGGGGAAAATACGCCTATTGCTGGTGCTGCATCTATTTGCTCTCCTTGGGATCTGGTGGTTAGTTAGCTTAGCTTACCTAACTTTCTTATTTCAGGTGTGGCAGAAGCTTATTTACTTGCAAAATGCATACAGAAAAGATCAAAACCTATCACATTAATATTGAATTGGCTTGTTTGATGGATTCACCTGATTCAAAATATATGAATCCAAGAATTGAGAGTTTTTCTTATTAAAAGGTGTTTATCAATATGATTAGTTTTAAATGAAGTCATGATATAAAAAATGTAACAGATAATGGCACTTTTCTGTGCTCCATGATATGCACCCTTGTACCATTCTGATAACATTGCAGCATGGTTCTAAATGCCATGTGCCTATTTTGTGTTGTGCCAGTGCTTGGCATGTACTGGCATGCATGGACATGCAACTTGCTCCATGTCAGTCTGGTACTGACATGGTACGTGCTGGTCCATGCCAACTGCCATGCATGGAGCTCTAATTCTTGCGTCATGGCATGGTATATCTATATAATATAGATCACTATTTAAAACCTTCCCAATGAGAAAGCAAGGGTATTTGGTCTCACTGGGAAACAGCAAATGAGAGAATGTTCTAGTGAGGTTCCAATTTGGTTGATGCGACATAATAATGATGATTGTCATCCTTGTACTTAGAAATATGGATGTAGGATTACTGAACTGCAAGTCGTTGTCCACTTTAATTAGAATTTGTGAGTTTGACAAACTATATGCAAAAGTAATGCCATACAGAATTTATGTTTTGGTGAATCATAATGAGTTCAGATCCAGAGGAATGGATATGATATTTTAGACTGTCATGACCAGCTATTTGATCTACGCATAAAGGGTAACTACATGATGTTTTCACATGTACATCTCAACAATCTTAATCTCGAATTAGAAATAATCACTAGATAAATAACTTAGATTCAGTCTGTGAGATATTAAAATTGGTGATGTATTGATAACTTCTTGATTGTTGCATACTGATTGATTCTAATTAGACTGTCATGGTTAGGACCAGCTGGTTATAGTCATAATCTTTTATTATTATCATTACTTTTACCTCATCTTTTGCTTATACTTGCAACTTTTCTAGTATTTTTATCTGCTGATGCTGGTCCTGTACCTAGATGTCAGTGGTGGAGGGATGTTGTTAGGCTCAAAACCTCTTAATTGCGTTTGCTCTCCAAATTGTTTCAGAAAGGACAGTTTTTTGATCATTCATGTCATTCATTTCAAACTTCCCAGTTAACCTATTATTGGATGAAATCGAGGTTTGCAATCCCGGTACTGGACCCCATATCAATACCATGTTGATATAGTGTCGGTATGCTCGGTACAGGGGTTTGATTTGGGGTACCAAGACTCGGTACACCCCCCCTCTCTTCTGAGTCTCGGTTTGGTATCAATACAATACAGTAAGCCTGCTATAGGGTGGTATGCACCGGTATGGCGAATCTTGGATGAAATCTAATTTTGTATTAAATGCCAACTCCAGTCAAATAAAATCTTAAAATCTTTTTTTGTTTAGAGTTTAGACTGCATTATGGTTTCTCATTTTAAGTGCTAATATTATTATTGGGGGAAATTATTGGCAAATCATGCCCATTTTGTAGGTTTGTGACAGGTTCATTACTCGCAAGCTTGTGCAACGGTTTTATGACAGAGCTCTTACAACTGGTCTTAAGGGTTATGCTCGATTGTATGTTCCAATTGCATTCATCATTGTGCTTCTTTGGCCTAAGTGATAAATTTGTAACTGATTCTACCTTTCTGTCGCAGACATCAACCTATCTTAACTCGTCTTGCAAACTGGGAAGGCATTCGAAAGGTATGCCATGTATGTTGGTTGGACATTTGTCCGTCTGATTATCAATGGTATGCCTGGTATCGTTTGTTAGACATTTATCCGTCTGATTATCAATGAAGTGCATCAATGTTAGTTAAAATGTTTGTAGTTTTGTGAACATAGTCAGCCTTGTATAAAACTTGTAATCTGGTTTTAATCATAAAATGTCATTTATCAGTGATAGTGAATAGCTTAAGCATTTAATCATAAAGACGCTGTTTGAACAAAAAAAGGGAAAAAGAAGAAAGGATTAAATTGGAACAGGTTAGCTCACTGTGAAACTACTATTCTTAGAATAGAGAGATCATATATGATTGCCAGATATTAATTACACAGTTAACTTCAGTGGAGATTGACCCTCTTTGATATCAAAAAATTTCTGAAGTTTTCCTGATCAAGATTACATACAGATACAAAGTACATCATTGTTCTAATGGCAATTATCTTTCTTTTCACTTTTTTTAAAATGTCCATGTGCATGTGTCTGCAACTCATTTAAGAAGCATATTGCTGATGCAAAAATATGGATCAATGATTTCACGAGCACACATTCTTTTTAGTGAGTTAGAGACACCCCTGTTTTGATGAAGATTCTTTTTGTAAGTTTCAACAAAAAAGCAGTAAAATAGATTCCTGTCATTTAAAAAAAAAGTGAGGTGAGTCTTGGTAATCATAAGTTAATGTGTTTTCTTTTTTTAATGAAAAAACTTTCCAGGTATATATGGTGATTTTGTTTAGTTATATGTCAAATTTGTAAAATTCAGAGTTTATTTTATGTATAAAATTTGTGTCTCTCATTAACCAATGTTGAGGGCATAATTCTTGGAGGATGAAACCATAATATAAAGAATTTGTTTCATATGAATCATTTCAATTAATGAGGTCAGCCTTGGTGCAACCGTAAGATTGTTCCATTGTGGCTAGAGGTCACCGGTTCAAAACATTGAAACAGTCTCTCCACATGCCGGGGTGAGGCTGCATACATATAACCCTCCCTATACCCTACAATGATGGGATCCTTGTGCATTAGTCTGCCCTGTATTTTGAGTCAATTCAATTAATCACATCATTTAACAATATCTTGAGCAATTCTTCAAGTTTTCCTTGTTCCTTCTATGGTTAAATTGCTCAATTCTTTGCCTATTTCTTTGAAAGCTATTTAACTCTTTGTTGTTCTCTCTGCTTTTGTTAGTCCCGCTCTGTCCGAGACTTTGACAACCATGCCACTTGCCTTGTTGGAAAATTTGAGGTAAGTTGAAATGACTTCACCATTGAGATTCTGTCCCACAAGTTACTTAAAGTGTATTGTATTTATTCAGACAGTGGATACATACTATCGCCGCTGTAGCAGTGCTAATTATGTTGGGAATGTATCAGTGCCACTGCTTTGCATCAGTGCTTTGGATGATCCAGTCTGTACAAAGGAGGCAATTCCTTGGGATGAGTGCAGGTATAACCACGATCCAGTCATTGCTCTTGTAAAAGTAGGCATCTTTTTATATTTATTTCATTTCCTGTTGCTGATAGAATGATTGATTATTTATTTGTGCAGAGCGAACAAAAACATTGTTTTGGCAACAACAGCTCAGGGTGGACATCTTGCATATTTTCAAGGACTAACTGCACATAGCTTATGGTACTTCAGCAACCCCCTTCCCCTCCTCCCCCAAAACTTCCTTTTATTTTCCTTTTTGCATGAGTGGAAAATTTTTGACTGTTTAATGAGAAGGATATGTTAGAGATATACTTCCAATCCTGAGATGATTAAAATTTCAGAACCTGACTTCAGCAATTTGTTTAGTTGCTACTTGCACCAGACGATTTGCAACTGGAAATCTATATATATTCCAACTCCATTAAGTTGAAATAAATGAAACTGATAAAATACATATTGAATTCCATAACAAATAATGAAATTTTGAAGTTTTATAGTTTTGTGAGTCCATGATCCTCACATATCATTTTTCTGACACACATTGTATCCTTGTACACAGAATGATCTTTGCCGATTTCAAAGAATTGTAAGATGATTGGTATTCTGCACACCAATATGTTATTACTCGAACATATTAACAGATGGCAGATGCATCAAAAGAGAGAAAAGCTGCTGCATTCCAGTTACTTAGGTTGCTTTCAAATTTAATGACACTGTTCTTTGCAGGTGGGTGGGAGCTGTCCATGAGTTTCTTAATGTTCTACACTGCAGCCCGTTCATGCATGGCCAGAAAAAGGTGCTGAGTTTGATTGTTAAACCATAATAAAAGAATATTAATCATGCTAATCTTTTCTTATATACTTTACCTGCGATATTCTAGTGTCTAACTTACGGGTTTGGTATGATGCAGACATTACATCCTGGCTTGCATTCTTCTCTGGAGTCGTCCATTGATAAGAGCCCATATGTGAATATCATGGAAGATGGAATGGTTGCTGCAATGAAGAATGAAGGAGCAGGCTCCAGCAATACCCTGGACTTGCCAGGTGATAAGATAAATCATGACATGAAATCTGAGAACGACTTTGCAGTTTCTGACCAAAGAGAACCAATAACAGAAGCATGCACGGATCCTGTTCATGAGGTTTCCCCTTCAGTTGAGAAGGCAGAGAATGAGAGTTATTCCAATGTCCACAATGTGACTGCTCCAATGAAGAGATCCATAAACCAGCTGTCACGACGCTTTGGAACATCAATATGGTTGCTCGCATACATTGCCATCATGACAAGCTGGCCTCTGGTTGGCACTCTCCTTAATATCTTCAAGAGGAAATTTAAGGGTTCTTTGCCAGCATCTTTGCTTAGAAGATAAAGAACGTGAAGACCTATATCTGACATGTATGCATCTTTATCACCTGATGGCATGCAGGTGACTTTTTGTTTTAAACTATATGATAACCTGTCACAAGGTTATAGACCTTTGGATATCTTCATGATAGAGCCTAGAATTCGTCCGACTGCATCAAAAGGGCAGCTGTAAAATCTCTTTCATAGATGCAGATGATTGGCAAACAGATCCTTGTCTGGCAAATTCATCAATTCTGCATGGTTGTTTGCATTGATGCTAAAGTATGGCAACACACACCACCAAAAGGCACAGCATGGCAGTTACATTCTGCCCTTCTTGTGGATATGGAACTCCAAGCCTGTTTGATCTGCCCATACTGCTCCTTCAGGATGCCTGAACGTGGGACTGGAATTAATTTAGCACAGTGCTACTTTACACTTGCTGCTTACCATCTACAATAAGCAGGCTTCTCGTAGAACAATAAATAGAAATGCGAGGTACGACGGGCTAAGCCTGTGATTGGCCTCTCCGTCCCAGCCTGCAGGTTAGATGTGGGTGCATTATACTTGGATTTGGCTAGGTTTAGTCTTGAAAATTTTGGCTCAGGCTGGTATTTGTACCCTAATAACCTAGTGTAATTCAGCTTGAGGATATTGGGTCTGTGCTTGAGGGTTATAATTATGATTGTTAAACATTATTTGTGGTAATAAAGAAAATTTTGGTGGCACAATTTCCTGATTCTGTGTATAAGAATACTTATGTTATATCTTGTTTTGTACTTTATAAAACTATTTAAAAAGATGACTCTGGCAATTATTTGATTCAGAAATGAAAGCTAGGCAGGTTTTGCAAGGATGAAAGTCTAAAAATATTTATCCGACAAATTACGCAGCCAGAATTAAGCCTGAAGATTTTACCGTACTTGAAAAATTTCTACCCAAAACAATCTGGATTATGTTGGTCAGGTTTCTCAAGACAGAACGAAGTTAGCATTATGTCGGACATTATTATCGTCAACATATAAGTTAGGTTCTGGCTGGAAACCCTTTACATGGATTACCTTTTGCTAGCTATTTTGGGAACTCTATCATCAAAATTCAAACTGGCTTTGCATTGCAGCAGGTATCATGTCCTTAACCCGAGCTCGACCTAGGTTAGGAGAAGGTTGATACACTCCAAGCCTAAACAGACTCAAGCTAGGTAGATATGGGCATAACCTTATGGAATTATTCATTTGCTTAGATTAGGATATGGTATAACCAACCCGAGTGGTTATCTTTTGCATTAACCAGTTTCAATTGCATTCAGGCAAATTGGACTTCACCAACCTAACCCACCATCCAGAGGGCAGTGGTTACAGTGGAAATGTAGCAGCTCTATCTTAATATACCAAACTAGCAATGATAACCATCTCCCATTCAGCATTTAGGTTATGGTAACCATCAAAGCTTCAAAGAGCAATACAGCTACGATCTCTCTATCTATACTATATTAAAAACAATATTGGGGTCCATAAATAAAATATTATTTGATTTACAGATAAATTTTATTATATTATAATAAATCAACGTGGATAGTTTTGGAAACAAAGATATATGCTTCACGAATCTCGATCCTCTAAACGCACATCCAAACACCACATCAATATGGGATTCTGCTAACAAGAGAGAGAGAGAGAGAGAGAGAGATTGTTTTTATCTGTATGTTATATTAATCTCATCCTGCACTTTGCATGACTTTGATGGAACTGTTTTAGTCATTGACAAGTAAGTTTGATCCTTGTTAATTGACTTGAATCAGCATTTGCTGTGATCTTTCCTGCACCACTTGGACTGTTGGTAGTACCACACCGAGATCTTTTTAATCTGTTCTTTTCGTTTATTTGTTTTTTTCTTTTGTTCCATTTTTTTGTCAGAATGATAATCTTAAATTTTATAATGGTAAATACCCATATATTTTAGACAAACTAAAATCTCTGTGAAGGTTATTCCCATTGATTCCCATTTGAATGTTTCTTGAATGGAAAATGCTTCAAGTGTATGAACCATTAAGCCATGATAGCAAAGGGTGATGAGGCAAACCAAGTCGCCAGGGACAACGTTGGCATTCTGGCCTAAAATAAACCCTCCAATATTGCTCTTATTAGCTTATACATCACATCAAAACCGAGTTTAATCTCTTATGTAGCAACAGTGGATGTTGTTTTCAATCAAAAAAATGAAGAAAAAAAAAATCTGGATGTTGTTTTGAAAAAGATAATGTTGATAAAGACTTGCCATCCACTACTTTTAGCTGCCGCTAAATTATTGAATGCTATGATAGAGATAGAGCAAATTTGTCTACCTTTTACTTTGGCCGCACAGCACCTCATCCCTGACGTGAGGCAGCCTTCCGGCCACGGGAAACACGCCACCAAGTGGCAACTAAAAGCATCTTGGTGGGGACTCGTAAGGGGAAAAATATAGAAGATGATTAATTGCTTCTTTCTCCCTCTAATCGACACATGAATTAACTTCTTAGCTTACCCCCAGGTCAAAAGTATATAGATCTTATGATTACACGACGACGCATCCTTGGTCAAATAACTAACTCATATGAGGTTCGGGTTGTATCTTTCGCGTGAAAGAATGATTCTTTTTTTTTTTCGTGATTTGCATTGTTGGATCCTGCAATATCTGCTGCAAGACCGGTGCAAGCAGATGAAAGAAAGAGTTTGTAGTGCTTTGAGATCTATGTAAGGTATAATCTAGCAATTGATGTCGTGGAAGAATATTAGTCATTCTTTCGCACGAAAGATGCAACCCGAACCTACTCTATGACCCAAAATTTGGCATATGCTCTATGATTCTCGAAGTCTGCTAGGATTTCAACGTTGTATTAGCTGTAATGTAATGTGGATGAGTGACGCCCGCATGCATTTCATTGGCTGCAGCTCTCTCAAGTTGGCCAACCACCCTGTCTTCGACAAAAACGATTGTGCCATTCCAGGTGCCTTGGACCACGCATAAAGTTTCAGATGGAGAAAGCAAAGGAAATAAATGGCATTTCTTGCATGCGAGAGATCAAGGGAAATAAAATCTTGTAGAACAACTCCAAAATTTGTCAATTGAAGAAGATATAGTCGGTAAAACAAAACAGTATTATGATATTTCAGTTCATTTAAAATCTTGCAAAATATTTGAAATCTTGCAAAATGCATAGGCAAATCAGTTGAAGAAGGATTACAAAGAGAAAGCAGAGAGAATATTTACAACTCTTAATAGCAATCTAAAAACTTGAAGTCAGTAGACCAGAGTTAGTTAGTTATATGTGGTTCAAATTAACATCCATGTTTGTGACAATTATAAGGTGCATGAAGTGTATTCCAAATTTACAACCTAGGTTGTTTTTGTAGCCAAAACCTGGTTTGGTGAACCTGAGACAAAGAGGGCATCGATAGATCTGCTGCGGTGGAAGACGAAGCACCAATTTATATACAGAAAGAAGAGCAAAGGAGGTCATCGGAGCTGCTTCGGCCAAGGAGCCTCTAATACTTAAGTTAGGTCTCTTAGGAGCAAGATGGATAGAAAAAGGAGAAGAGAAATTAGAGAGTTTGTAGCTTCGTGGTTATATATAGGGTTTATAGCCTTTTTTTTTATTATAATTTATAAATGAAGAGTTTGCGTCCTATCATAGTGAATTTAGAGTTCTACCATGTCATATGTCAGATTATGATTGGCTGGTCCAATTTTAGCCGTATCGGTTACCTTTCTGAGCTAGGTTTAGTCCCTAATGAGGGTATTATACAAGGAGCATCTGATTGGCTGCCCAAAAGCTTCAAAAAACTTCCTCATCTCCTTGCGAAAGTGTCAGATTTGGGCACTGCTCTAACTTGGACGTGACGTTGGACATGAGCTAAGGCAATTGTGTCACAAAAAAATTATTGTGGACCAATTGCCATTTATATTATTGGTTTCTATCGCCAGTGCCAATGCCTAAAGTTGGAGAGAGTAGTTATCAGTGGTCTCCAAATATTTGAATGGAGGACGCATGTCAATTTGAAAGTTGACATATGAGCAATTGGGTGTTACTTGGGGAGGCTTTATCCCCATGATCGGTGAGCTTTATCTCTTTTAACTTTCTAAGCATAGACATTGTAATTTTAAGTCTACTTCCACCTCTCTTTTTTTTTTTTAATTCCAAACTCCTAAAGTGATTTAAAATATTCCATTCACACGCATAGAGGATGGCATCATATGGTATACTTAAAAACTAAGCTAATCTAAAAATGTGGGGAGATGAACGGCAATCGCCGAAAGGCTTTAAAGGAAAAAGGATGAGAATTTTCTACAACATAGAAAAAATTTATTTGTTTCCTTTAGGAAGTAATACCATAATGTCCATTTTGTGCATAGATGTATAAATATAAATATATATATATTTTTAAAAAGTAATACTAGAAAGATTCGAATCACATGAATAGAGGATGACATCATATTGTCTACTTAAAATCTAAGCCAAATTAAAAATATGGGGAGAGGACCCCAATCACAAAAATGGTTTTTTAAAAAAAGAACATGAATACTCTATAAAATAGAGATACATAAATATATTTCTTTCCCTTTAAGAGTGATACTAGAATGTTCATTTTGTACATATTGAAGATTCTCCTTTATAT
>JAOXJJ010000001.1:22116311-22145539 GCA_025769935.1 Phoenix roebelenii | reverse complement strand
ATATATATATATATATTGAATATTGAGTTACGAATTCTTTAAAATGTAATGCTAGGGAATGTCCGGTTCATATACATTAAAAGTAAATTGATGCTACTAGTTGGTAGCTCAACCGATTAGCATTCATCTCCCAAATTTGAGAGTTATATTCAATTGTGAGGTGGTCGCAATTAACCACCAAATTCTCGAAGAACAAATCATTACATCATATTAATTAAAAAAAGGATAAAACTACTGTAATTAGTATGATATATATACCAGGGTTGAATATTGAGTTGACAATCCAATATAAAAATATAGATATTTTTTTACATGCACACAGAAAACACCTAAAAAATCATTTTTTATGTTATATAATATATTTATTTTATGCAATCTCTAGTTGAACATGCAGCCAAATGCATCCAATAAAATCGAAGAAGTGGAGTTCTCTTAGAAAAAGAAATTAAGTGGCCCACCGTGCCTTTCTTTGGAATGGGGGGTGGCGGTGAGCGGACCTCGCGGACTTGGATTTGTCCGAATCCACTTACCGCCACTCGCAGGCGCCTCGCCGCTCAGATTCCACGCGCTTTCCTTCCCCTCCCTCCCCTTATATTGCTCCTCCTGAACTTTTTATCTTTAACTGGTTTTCCCACTAAGAAAGCAAAATGAGTTAAAAATCTCCATTATAATTTTTTTTTTGATAAAAAAAACTATTATAGTTGCATCTGCTGGCATGTAAATTGATTTATTAAAAACAACCATTATATTAAGTGTAATGTTTAGTAGTTATTTTTTTTGGCTTGTGTGATAAAGTGTGTATAAATATACATTTGTTATAAAGTGTGTATATTTATACATTTGTATAAATATACATTTGTGTGATAAAGTGTATATGTTAGAACTTTTGCAAAAAAATTCAACAACTTCCTCCTCTTGCAAATAATAATGAAATTTTTTGCTCAATTTGTCTGCCTATGCAAATAATGGTTTCACAAATAATATTGTAATTTTGCTATAAAAGAATTGCTAGAAAACATACGTCTAATCACATCTTAGATCACTAGTTCTACCGGGCCATGGATGATTATTAGAATAGAATATAATCCAAAGGGTTTTTTCTACCGTCACTTACTTTCTTGTGCCATGCTATTCCTTGCTCTGCCATATGTAATTTGAGGAATATGTAACATTGTACTATTATACTAATCATCTTTTGATAAAAATTATTAATAATATTTTATCTTTTATAATAATAAAAAATAAGTTAATATTGCAACTATCATAACATGAACTTTTTGATTTTTTTTTATCAGCCATCATTGATTGGTGCTCATCTCCACCCAACTAATGCTTCTTTAATATCAGATAAAAAAATAAATAAACTAAGAGAGCACTAAGGGCTCGTTTGGTTTGCGGAAAGCATTTTCTCTCATAGAAATATGATTCATTGGAAACAAATTCCTAGGATGAGGATGCCTAGAAAAATACTTTTGGCATATTTGGTTGACCATGGAGAAGTGACAAATTTCCAAAGTATTTATATTTGGTTAGCCATCTACTTTCTTAAAAAATTATATATAATTCCTATTATATTCTTAATAAAAATTAGGTCTTTAATGCCTCTTTAATGCTGAAGGGTCTTTTTTCAAAAAAATAAAAATGAAGTGATTTTCGTCTCATGGAAAAGTAACTTTCTCATGTTTCTCATGAGAAAGATTTTCTCATGAAATGCGGGAATCATATTCCCATTGGAATACAACTTTTTCGTCTCTCTTTTTTGAAAATTCCAACCAAACAAGAGGCATCTTATTACTTTTTCGTTGACCATACTTTCCTCTCTTCTTTTCCCGCGAACCAAACGAGCCCTAAAGCTTTTCTTTTAGAAACACAAAAAAAATATTTTCATATATATTTTATATTAAAATAATAAAGGAAGAAAGGCAAATGAACTTAGAATATGCTCATCAAATATACTCTAAATTATTTTTCATTTTCTTGATGAAGAAAATATTTTCTTATTGAATTGTAAACAACCACATGCAGGCAGCCATGCAGTACTAGTTTTTTAATTCAATTATTGAAGACGAGGTTATGGAGTTCGTGAGGAATACGCTATCCCTTCTCATTCCACCTTCCAATTTGATGTCAATTTTACTTCTTGAACGTTGCAAACAAAACAGTGAGGTCAAACAGAGAGAATAAGAGGGAGAGAATGAGGGGAGGCTGTGGAATTTGGATGGGGATGCTTAAATGGCTTAGGTTAGAACGGAGACGGATCGGAGCTCAGGAGGGCATCGACTAGAGTAGGGTTCCGAGGTCTAATTGCTTCTCAAATTACCTCAAATATCTCTGTAAGTCCTATTTTATTGTTCTTCTCTTCTTCTTTTAGTCTTTTTGGTGATGGAAATGTTAACAAGATTCGATTTTGCCGGCGATTTATGAGGAAAAATTTGAGCTTTTGGATGCTCCGTTTGCATGTACTGTGAAATTTTGTTGGGATATGGGTTTAGGGTTGTCTCTTGATGTATTAAAGGAATGGTTTCTTTTACATTTTCATCCAATTTCTGCTTGAAGGATTGAAGATTTAGTTGTTTATTAGTATTTCTCAAACTTCTGGTGTATAATCCTCTCCATTTTTACTGCTTTTATCCTTTTCTTGAGGGTTTTGGCGAATGAAATGTCTAGAAGAAGAAATACTTTTTGGTTGTAATTCTGATGGAAAAACTAGAGCTTTTGGGTTTCCTTTTGGTGGTACTGTGAAGTATATGACTTGAAAAGAAATCTTTCTGGTTGCCTTTATTTTTTGTTTTGGGTTTTCTGAGAAATTTTGGGGTTTGGGGGCCTCCTTGAAAAGATTGATGAAAAAGGGGAAAAGGGTGGAAATTAATTTTAATAATAGGATGACCTTTGTGGACTGTTTTCAGAGATGTGGTTTTAAGTAGGTCTTTGAATTAAGCAGTGATAAATTCTTTAAAGAAGAACTTGGATTAGGGGGTTGAATTTGATGTCTTATTGGCAGAGAAAATGGATCCCAAGCTGAGAATAAGTTCAGAAGCACTGGCAAAATCTTCTTGCCAGATGATGGGAGACCCATCAAGAAATTTCAATCTGGGCCAGCCATTTATCCAATTCAACCCAACCAATCTATGTTATGGTGGTGGACCTGAACAAACCTTCCCAGAATTTACCCCTACTCCAGACACCGAAACTCATGGCTTATATCAACCAGAGCCTCAGGTAAATAGTGCAGATCAATTCAAACCAAGTCCAAATGTCGATACTGCAATTCTGGATTGGGATCCGAGATTGATACTGAGCAACCTCTCCTTCCTCGAGCAAAAGA
This sequence comes from Phoenix roebelenii, assembly GCA_025769935.1. Lineage (NCBI taxonomy): Eukaryota > Viridiplantae > Streptophyta > Magnoliopsida > Arecales > Arecaceae > Phoenix > Phoenix roebelenii. The sequence continues at coordinate 22,142,214 of JAOXJJ010000001.1, read as the reverse complement.
TCCACCAAGTTCAAGCCATAGTACAGTCGATCATTAACCAGGAAGGTCAGCTCTCCAACCGAGCTAATGAAATGGTGGCTCAGCAGCAGCTTGTGACAGCAGATTTAACTAGCATCATAATTCAGTTGATCTCAACAGCAGGTTCTCTTCTTCCTTCCATCAAGAATACACTTGTCTCAACTAATCCTTCAGCCGGTCGGTTGGGCAGCGTCATCGGTGCTACCCCTAGCTTTGGCTTAAATGTTAGTCAGCAACAGAATGCGGTCATACCTATGGAGGTACCCAAGGCTTCAGCATGTGATAAGCTGATCGATAATTTAAATAAAAATAGTTGTGGGAAAGAAGGCAGTGAGCTGATCAAAGGTTTGCATGGTTATGGGAATGAAGATGTTGAGCTGATCAAATGTGTGAAAAGTTGTGATGGTGAGGGAACCGAGCTTGCTCCTCTTGAAGACCATGATGTGAAGGACAGTGATGATGGTGTTGATGGAGAAAACCTTCCCCCTGGTTCTTATGAACTCTTGCAGTTGGAGAAGGAGGAAATTTTAGCTCCACATACCCACTTCTGTGTGATATGTGGAAAGGGATTCAAGAGAGATGCGAACCTAAGGATGCACATGAGGGGCCATGGAGATGAATACAAGACTCCAGCCGCCCTTGCCAAGCCTAACAAGGAATTAACCTCAGAACCAGCACTTATAAAGAGGTACTCATGCCCCTTTGTAGGGTGCAAGAGGAACAAGGAGCACAAGAAGTTCCAACCTCTCAAGACAATTCTCTGTGTGAAAAACCATTTCAAGAGAAGCCACTGTGACAAGAGTTATACCTGCAGTAGATGCAATACCAAGAAGTTTTCAGTCATTGCAGACTTGAAAACTCATGAGAAGCATTGTGGTCGTAACAAATGGCTATGTTCCTGCGGAACAACATTCTCAAGGAAGGATAAGTTGTTCGGGCATGTTGCTTTATTCCAGGGCCACACACCTGTTCTTGCAGTGGATGATGCCAAGGTTTCAGGAACATCGGATCAAGCACGGGCCAATGAAGTGATGAATGGTATGGTGGGAACTTTGGAGTATAACTTTGCTGGGAGCAACTTGGATGATGTCCAGAATCTCAATATTAAAGGTGTTGATAGTGGGCGGGGCTGTTTCTCTCCTATGAACTTTGATGCCTGTAACTTTGGAGGACTTGATGAGTTCCTACGTCCTGGATCTGAGGTCTCTGAAAGTCCGTTCTCCTTTCTTCCTTTTGGTTCAAGTAATTTAATTCAAGGAAGTGGACAAAAATGACACCCATCCTCCCGCTATGGTGGCAATGGCTGAGAAGCATCATTGAGCAGCAGGATGCATTCAGTTATCCACATGATTTCGCTAATTTCCTCCATTGCTTTCGATATGTGGTTGGAACCAGTACAATTCAACTTTCTCATGTTTGTCTTATGCCTCTTTCGCAAATATCCTGGGATGTTTAGTAATGACTGTTTGACTCTTCATCTTGCCATAGTATTTAACTGTGTTCTGTTCCTTTGCAATCATGGATGTTCACTTTATTGTCAACAAATTGTTATACATCAGGTTGAGCATGAAATCAGGATCTCATGCCTGGCAATTTTAGTTCTAATCATTTTTAGGCACATACAAGAAAAAAGAAAAAGAGTTTTATTCAAATTCATCCATGTGCATGATGAAGTTTGTTTGCCCATGTTCCTCTTCTGCAATGAACAATATTTGCAGTACTTTTTTTTCAAGAAAAAAAAAACTTGCAATGACAGTCGATCGCATAGATACATCATGCAGATGGATCTGGATATGTTCATGAGGCATCTCAAAAGTTGGCAACAACCGACAACATTGTTGGAGTAGGAGAGAAGGCGTCTTGGATTGTATTGCAGCTGACACATGAATAATTTATGCGATGGCTGTGACAACTGATATATTAACATACAACTCATAAACCAGAATAGCAGTCTAGTTTGAATCACTCACTTATCTAAGAGATTGACGTGTAACCATAATATTTTTGGATCCTATCCTGTCATTTTAGCATTAAGCTTCTCATAGGGACAGTGAATGTTTGCACATACCAAATGACAGATTAACGGAGATGGATCTAATTAGACTTACCTCTTAGTTAGAAAAATGATAGAGAATTATTAAATGAACCCACTTTTACTTTGATTGCCACTGTTGGAGCCGAATTTCTATATGAAACTAGATGAAGCTTGTCTGTGACTTGGCGTAGAAGGCATCGGAATCCATGAGGACAAAAAGGTTGTTCTGAAATGTGGTTGTTAAATTTACTTCACCTCCCAATGGATATAAAAGACAATGTAGCAGCATGAAAACAAATTGATGGAAGGGAGATTCAACCGATGCATTAATTTTGTGAACAGTAAGTTTGGACTTCAGTTGGGATTTTGATAGGGGTCATGAAACAAAGAAGGTTTAAAACAGATATCATGCAATTTTAAACACTTGTTGAACAAAAGAGGCTTGGAAGAGAAAGGCTTGTGCCAGGAAAACTTGCAATTTGAACGCATCAGTGTGAAGCTTCCAAAAGCCTTGCTTTGGGCTGCATCTAAACTGAATTACCAGAACAGAAGTTTTAATCTTATGAAATAGGACTCAGCTGTAATGACACTATTGCATAAGTTCAGACTTTAAATTGGGACAGTCATAAAACAAAGGAGGTTTAAAACAGAAAATCCTGTAATCAGGATAGGGCTGAAAGTGGGCCGGGCCATGCCCCTACTCGAACCTAGCTCGAATTTTTTCTTTGGGCTTCGGGCCGGGCTTAAGTTCGAAATTTTTTTGATAATCCAGGCCCGAGCTCGACCCGAGCCCAGGTCCAAACCCGATTGGGCTAATCCAATTACCCGCTTAAGCCAAAAATAGGTCCGGCCCAAACCCAGTTAAAGTTTAATATTTTATCATATTGCTTCACAAGTAAATGAGCTAGTTAAAAATTAGACTCTTTCCTATAACACAAGTAAATAATACATGATAAATTATTCTCGGTTAAATCCATTTTAATTTCTCCTTTACTTTTTTTATTATTCTCTATGAATAACAATATACAAAAACAAATTGATTCGGACTTCGATTCGGGCTCCGTTTCGGACCTTGTTCAGGCTTGGGCTCTGGTCAGGCTCGGGCCAGGCCAATGATATATGCGAGCCCGAGCAAAAAAAAAAAACCAATGAGCTCTACATTTAAATCCAAACCTGATCTGAACTTTTTTCGGGCGTAGCCCGAAGCCCGGCCAAGCCTGATGGGTTTTGGGCCGGCTGAGCCTATTTCCAGCCCTAAATCAGGATATCTTGCGAGTTTAAACACTTGGCAGACGGAAGAAGTTTAGAAGATGAAAAAGGCTTGTACAGGATGACTTGCAATTTGAATACATCAGTGTCAAGATTCCAAAAGCATGGCTTTGCACTGGATCTAAACTGAATTAATTACCAGGACAGAAGTATGGTGGGACAATTACGCATGAAGTCTTTTAGCTTCAGCAGCATCGTTGCACGCAAAACATCTATAGGGGAAAGCAGTAAAATCAAAAGATCGTGGAATGCTGACTGTCCTATAGCTCTGGAGCTAAATAAGTTGTTTCAGCTTACTATTAAGCAAGCTCGACCAACAGCAGTCAGAATCTCTTGCACCTTACAATGAATGAACCAAGGCTTATTATAGTTTACTTTCTTTAGGCTATCCTTTTTGTCCTTTTCCTTTCTCATGTTACCGAGAATATGGTTCTAAGCCTCTAAATTCCCACAATGTAGATATATCAAAGGAAGTATAATTTTGGTGTTTCCATGACACCAAAATCCTTGCACTGACAGTAGACTATGCCCAGCCCAGCTTCTCACCTCTCTAGGATCACTATGAATAGACATGCAGGAAAATGAAGTTTTCTAGGGCTATCACGGACAGAACTGCAGAAACTGGGTAACATATCATTACGGACCTGATAATCAGGGAAAATGGAGTGAAACTTTTTTCATTTTTTTCCTTTTCAATGAGAAAAAGAAACCACAGCAATGGGTCTACTCTGAAATATCTTTAACATCACAGATCATGCTCACTGATGACATAACCAGGTCAATATACAATGCCAGAGATTAAAGATTATTAATATGAACTTATTTCTGCTCAAAAGTGATATAAAACTCATCTGAAAAGCTGAAGCTATTATGAATACCATGTACACTTAAAAAGTATATTCTCAATCTGGAACCAGAAGAACTCACTCAAATCTAAGGCATGTTCTTGAGAGAAAATGGTAGTTTGGGTAGACAGGAGCACCTTTATATTTTACTTGACCAAGTTGGTCTGTGCATAATGAGAATCGTGGAGCAGTATAAGCTTCAATCCTGTTGCACCATCAGCAGCTGCCTTTCTTATGTTTGGCATTTGGTGGTAATAATTCTCAGTGTGGGCCATCTGATCTGATCTAGACCAAGTGGATCCTCTTGGACTGCTCTCTTTCCACAAAAACCTCTTTGAATATGGGTTGACAAGACTATCACGGAATTCCTTTGGTGTCTCGCATAGCAGTCCCTGGAACCACAACAGATCCAGTTTTAATCCTAATCATAATGGCTTTTATGGTGTAAATAAGAAAGAGCTCACACAAAGCTATTAATACCTCTGCCATGGCTTTAATTTTTAAGGTGATGTTGTTTGAAAGAAGGATAAGTTGTCCATCACTTTTTATTCTCTTGAAACGGAGGGCAGTGTCAAGCATGTGATCTTCTGCTGTTGGAGAGACAATCTCAATCAGACTTCCACAGGTGGAGAATGCCATCAAACCTGAGGGAACAGCCCTAAAATCATTATTTCCTTCGCCTAATAGTGAATGAGGAGAAGGAGGGCATGTTGATGCCACTGGTGTCATTTCTGATGATCTCTGGATATGAATCCACCAACTTGACTTAAGCATGCACTCCGCTATCCATTTTAATGCTGAAGAAGCCTTTGTTTCCTTTCGAAACCAGCGTTCATGGCGTTTCATAGAGTCCAGTTCCCTTATTACTGAAAAAGATGAAAGAGGAAAAAATTGTAAGAAAATGCTGAATAGAGAAGGTATATGTAGCCAAGGTAGAATGGTCCAATCCACATTACCCATCATTGGTATGATGAGGTGAGTCCCTTTAAGGCCTTCTAATAGCCGCAGCGATCTATTTAACTCTTCATTAAGGAAGCAACTTGTATCAACCACCATGTTCCATTTCTTCTTTTCTTCCACCTTACCAAGTATTTGGCCCATCAGTTGGCTCTGCAGCGCATTTAAAGTCAAGTTTGAGTGCCGATGGAAAAGCCTAGGTACGCTATTTAAAATTAAAAGGACCGTTATGCTACTACTTACCAGAGTACCATTGCTTTTATTTTCCACCCTCTCAGTTTTGTTGACAGGATGATGATTTGCTGAAATTGAGTTGACAGAAGTGTTACTGCATTTCTCTACCATCCTTTGGCCATTAATGGCACAGTTCTTATCGAAGAGAAGCTGCAATGGGACCCTTTCCACTCTTTTCCTCATAATTTCTCTTTCAACTTTAGCAAGGCTTTCAGAGCTGGGTTTTATGAATCTTTGAGCACTTGAAACATCAGGGGTCAGATTCTCCTTGTCTGATAGAAATAAGTTCTCTCCTCCTGCCTTTGTCTCACAATTCTCAAAGATAGGCTTCTTAATTTTTTGCGCTCTGGGAACTTCAGGTGTCTGATTCTCTTTATCTGAATGAAACACAACTTCAGCATTCGAAGCTGCGGTAATTGGTTGTTGCTTATCTTGGTTGCTCTTAGACTTCTGATCAGAATAGAATTCTGCAGTCGAATTTTCTTTATCTAAAGCAAGTGTGTCTCCATCTCTTTTGTTTCTTGCATGATTCTCTGAGTCCGGTCCCTCTAGTTTCAAATCTCCTGAAACTTCTGGGGTCCAATTCACTCTATCATACTGAAACTGGTTTTCCTCCACATTCAAGGATGAGATGTCAATTGAAGAAGATCCCAGCAGGTCTCTCTGGTTCTTCCTAAGCACTTGATCAAATGAAAGCTGAGGTCTCACATTATCCTTGTCTGAAGCTGATGTATCTTCTTTCTCATTTTCCACACGATTCTCAAAACTTTGTTCTTTTCTTCTCTGCACTTTAGAAGATTCAGGTGCCCTCATTTCTCTAGCAGATTGAAACATGTCTTCTTCCAGATTCAAGGCTGGGATGGCAACTGAAGGTGAGCCCTCAAAGCTTGTGTGCTCTTTCTTCTGATCGAAAGAGTTTCCAACAGTCATATACTCATCTAAAGCACATGTATCTTGTTCTTTGTTCTCCACAGAACTCGCAGAGACGAACCTCTTCAATTCCAACTCTTTGGAAACTTCGGGCGTCCAATTCTCTTTATCCGAATTGAACACTTCTTCCTGAGTATTCAAATGGATGACGACATTGGGAGGTGAATTCTGCAGCTTCCGGATCTTCTTCGACTTCTGATCAGCTGATATTTTTGGCAATGAATTCTCCTTCTCTGAATCAAATGCCTCTCCTATTTCTTTCTCATCAAAATCGGCAAAAAGAACCTTTCTCAGCGAACCTTCTCTCTCACCCTGTTCTTCGATGTCCTCTTTCTGGATCTCTTCTTCCATATCCTTAGCAGAGCTCGTGCTTCCTGTTCTTTCTTTAGACATTCCATTGGGAATGTGAAGAAGTCTAATGGATTTGCTTCTTCTAGACAAGAGGCTTGATGACATAGCCTGCTTCTCCGACCCGAGTAGGCTTAGTTTTTCTCCTTCAGACGGTACCCCAACAGCGGAGAAGTCATCTAGTTTTCCATTTTCTCCATTTGTGGCTGATGAAAAACTTGCAGATTCCACCACTGGAGCAACGAAAGAGAAGCTCAAGCTCTCCTCCTCATCAAATTCCTTTGTCACTGGGCTTGGGCTTTCCATTTGCAATGGTAAAGAAGAGAACTCATCAAGAGATGAGGGGTTTGTGGGATCCGACACCGAATGGAGCTTCGAAGACAACATATCATCTGAATTAGCATTCAAGGTCATTGGAATTTCCTCCTACACAGAAGAAATCAGAACAAAATCTAAATATAAGAACCATATATCCTAAGGGATTACAACAAATAAAATCCAAGAAAGAAACAAGAAGAGGAAAGCTAAGGGGACCATTCCTAATTCCTGCCTAATATTTTCTTCCCTACAGAGGAAATCAGAATCAAAATAACATTAATCCTACTGGAATTCAGTCTTCAATCTCAAGAAAGGGATCAAGAAGTGGGAAAGAATCCTAAATCTTGCCTGATAGGTTTCTTCTCTCTCTTCGAGCAAAGGCTCCATGGGTTTCTCCATCTCCGAAGCACGACTCAGAGGAACCCACTGAAATCTGTACACCCTTGTCGACGCGCCAAGCCGCAGCATGTCCCCATCGACAAGATTGACAGGAACATGGTGTTGGATCCTGGTACCCGATACCCAGGTCCCATGAACTGAAAAAATAGAGAGAAAATCAAGAAGACGCTAACAGAAATGATCAAAAACCCACAAGAAGAATTCCTTTTCTTTCTGTATACCGGAAGATCGATCGATCACAGAGAGCTTCTGCTTTGCAGGATCTATGCGGACCTCTAGGTGGAACCGGCTGATGCTGGGGTGATCGAGCACGATGTGGCAATCGGGGTGCCGGCCGATGAGTATCGGCTCCTCTTCTTGGTTCGGGACATCGCCGTCTTTTCCGATTCCCGGCTCGGGGCCATTGAGGAATATGTGCTTCAGAATGCTGCCCTTCTTTAGAACAGAGAAGACAGGTATCTTGATCTCTTTCTCCTGCGGTCTCTCTCTCTTTTCTGCTACCATCTTTGATGAGGCTTTTTCTTCGGTAACTGGTGCTCTCCCAGGGCCTTATTTCTCTTGGGGAAGAGGTGAGGTGAGGGTCCTTGCGGACAGAGAGGAGAGGAGAGGTATCAATAAGAAGAGGAGACCGTTGGTTTTGAGGAGAAATGGCAAGTCATCATTTGAAGGCAAGAACGGTGGGATGTACCAACGGCTACTTGTTTTGAAATTGGGCCAAGGGGAAGGGCTTGAACGGCTGGGATTTGCAAACCGCAATTACAACGGTCAACTGATAGCCGTGGTACATCGGACGTGGGTGCATTAGAGCCGGGTATATTATTGCTTCCATCTTGAGCAAAAGGAGGAGAATATTTCAAAATTGCGATCTAATGCTACATTGATGTTTTAGGCGACTACGGGCTTTCAACTGAATCCGGCATTAAATGAAAATTTGAAAAGAGGTACATTGCATAAGTCATGACCCTGGCAATTAGTAAAGCAGTTGGGGATCCATGGCTTGGTGTTTGTCGTGCTTGCCAAACGTCTAAACAATACCATCAAAGATTTTCATAAATATTCTCTCAATACTATCAAAGATTTTCATAAATATTTTCTCAAATGGGTGGCCTCATGGCCAACCACTCCAAGGAGCTGCCTAGTGCACCTCGGAATTTGTTGTCTTTTGACGTTTTTGGATGTATCCATACTAAAATTGTATGAATCACATGTTTCAGCAAAAAAAAAAAAAAACTCAGATAAGAAGCTAACTTGTTTGTTATGAGTCTTCAAGCACCTCAGTAAGTTTGCCATTCCATTCTCCCATGCTTGTTTCTACATCAGACATTGCATATTTCTCCTGACATAGATCACAGCCTCTTCATGATATGTTCATGTGAATACGCTCCTGCAAGTCATTAAGGGTCTTATGGTGCCCACTGGTGCATCCAATACAAATCTCCACAGAGGTGCCCTAGGGATTTAGAACAGGCAGTTCAGCATGAATTAGCAATATACTGGAGCAGTTTCTAGCATGGCTTAGTATCATTTAAGCTGGTGTAAGTAGGGACCGGCCTGCAGGACAGACAATGAACAAATTAGAACAATTTAGCCACACACACACACACACACACACACACACACACACAAAAACATCTCCAGACCATCATGATGACAGCAGAAGCTACATCTGAAATGGCCACGCAGCAAAAGAAATCACATTTTGAGAACAGCAAAAGTAAAGAGTATCAGGTGAGAATTGGAAGAGGATGTTTGGTCTTTAAACTTGTTATCCCATTAGTTTCAGCTCTTCAGATCTCAGTTTTCAGCAAGCCAAGAAAAGCTTATCCTACCTCAGTTGCCTCTGCTGTAACCAGATCGGGTGCCTCTGCAGTCAATGTGATTGATTCCCATATTGACCTAGGCATGGGTCCTAGGCAAATATCAATTTCAGCAAAATAGGAACATCAACCTCAACAAACAAGGCACAAACATCATATGCCCAAACCACACTTCACAAAAATGATAAACCAGAAAAAACAGGCACATAACAAGAACAAACCAAAATTCCCTAATCATTCAAAGGTATATTCTGTGAGGTTACAGTTTAAAGTCGTCACTCTGAGCACATCAAACATACAGTTTTACAAGCGAATAAGATGATCAGGCAAGATGTCTTGGTCCCAACATCATATTGAACAAACTTGTTCATTTTGTCTCTGGCTGTAAACCCTGGTCACAGATTCCTGGGACACCCATGGGCCTCAAGTAGATTTCAAATCTGCCCTCCCTAAAACTCCCTATGCCAAATGATCCAAACGATTCAAATTGCGGAGCACTGAATCTAAATAAAATCAGGTGTTAAATGATACAAGTGTGCCTATTTTCATCTCGAAAAAAGGCATGACCACAGTAAAAAGCAGAGAGGCTGATCATTCCTGCTTGTCACGAGCAAGCCTAGCCCGATGTCGGAGTTCTGCCTTTTTCCATTTCACAATAAGGTGGCACAATGTGAAGAGAGTATTCACCTAGAAACAGGAGAAAGTTTGAGATGAAGAATAAACAGTACAATCAGATAGACAATAGAGCAAGAGGAAGGGTAACCCACCACAATTACGATAGTTACAAAAAGAAGTGGACCAGACCAGAGGACTGAAATAAAAAGACCATGGGGATCAAAGTAATTCTGGCTTGCAAAGCTCTTCCAGTGTTTTCCCATAAAATTATTTATCCTCTCAGCAAGATATACACCAGTAACTGCAGTATGAGTCAATTAGAAACTGCAATATTAAAATAAGCAAAAGGTACTATTTTAGTTTACTTTTACAATGGAATAGCAATAAAATTACTTCAATAAACCAATAAGTTCTACAATCAACTGTCATGAGAATGTGCAACTGTGAATGATGTCTTGAAGATACTACCTTCTGAATGACTTTGAATTCCATATTCTGTTCTATCATAAGTAGCAGTTAGGTAATCCAGAAAATATTAGTGGATACAGAAAAGTTTCATTGCATCTGAGATATGACAAGGAGTTTACAATAAATTTATAGCATGATATGAGCTATATTTTATTCACTATGGCATCCAATTAACAGTTAAAAGTGTAAGAACCCGTGCGGGCGTGTGTTTAGTTCTACATCGGTTATTCGCTGGATAGACCTTGAATAATTATACAGAATCAAGGAATCCAAACAATACCTTCTAACTAACCTTTTTAGGTAAAATTTTGGATTGTTACAAATGGTATCAGAGCGTTTTTTGGGACCTTGGGTGGAGGCTCTGAACCACCCTGGTACCCGGCCAGTAGGCCAGCCCATTACCTCGGCCTTTGTCAAGTCTCTTTGGAATTCAGTCATCATTGACCTTCATCGAGTTACTTAAATCAGGTCTGATTTTGACTAGTTCAGTTCACCTTATTCAGACTGACCCATGCAGTCGGGTGCCGCTGCCTGATTGACATTGGCTTTCCTCCACCCTCATATCCGCAATAGTATCTTAATTTTTAACTTTGCTTAGCTTCTAAGATAATGATAAAATTAATTATATTTTAATGATATTAAACCAGGTAAACCTGACCTGTCTAACTAAAGTAAAATTTTTGAAGCGAGAAGAGGTAAGCAACCTAATGCTTCAAAGTGTGTTTTCCAAATTTTGATAAAATAATAATTAATTTATTAAATATGATATTTGTTTTATACTTGATCAAACGGACCAGGCATGTTATTGCTACAATAGTAAATCTTTTTAAATATGTTATGTGTTATGTTATGAAATTTGAAGAATATGCCTGAGTAACTTATGAAATTTGTTTCAGCTATGATCTGGCCCCGCCAATGGAAATTATTCGTTAGCCCTATCGACTTGTAATTTAAGAAACCGGTTTTGACACTGAACCACCGGTGATTAGAATAGTGATATTCAGACACCGAACTACTGGTGGTTCAAAAAAGTGGTATTTGGCACTTTGTGTATTCTGACCCATGCCACTGGGTTATGTGGCCATAGTCTGATATTGGTTTCTAGTATCAGTTTATGAAAATAGTAGCAAACATCTAAAAAAATATATGTATTAATCGAAAATTGATTTATTCTTCGTCAACATCTTGCTTTTTAACTAATTATTTATTTGGCATGCCTAGACCCCGCTTTAGGGTGTTATGTTGCTTACTGGGCTAGTGTAGTTCATCATATCTCTCTTCCTCATTTTTTAGATTCAGATACATGATTGCTCAGGACTTGGAAAAGCACGCTACATATTCTGAAGATATTCTCAGTTTTTTTGGAGTTTTAGTTAGACTATTTAGACTGATTAGAACATTTTATTTGAATTGAATAAATAGTTAGCATATGTTGACCTATGTCAATTTGGAACAATTGATTGTAAGAATTATTTGTATAAGTTCTTGATTAAATTAATTTTCAGAAATTATTGCTTTGATATGATTTATAGCCTTGCATGTTTGTATGGTCCGCCATGCAGGTATGCAGCGTCTGTTACGCTCTGAGTTCGAGGTATGACGGATTGAGTGGTTCCAGAGTGGACCCAACCCTTGTCCCATATGGACTAGGAGACATTGCAGCACATACTCATTGAGACTAACTACAGGCCAATCGTGGTGCTTGTGATAAGATTTGAATGGATTTGGATCTTTAGCCTAACGAGGACATCAGGGCTTAAATAGGAGAAGTATGTGAGGATCCGTGTGGGCGTGTGTTTAGTCCCACATCAGTTATTCGCGGGATAAATTTTGGGTAGTTATACAGGATTCAGAAACCTAAATAATATCTTCTAACTAGCCTTGTTAGGTGAGGTCCCGGGTTGTTACAAAAGGCTTTTACATTACCTATGCATTTAAGTAACTTTAAACACACATCTAATCATAGGCAGCAGATTATTTGCACAAACATGGCAATTGGGTTTCACTTGGTTGTGCAAGCACAGACAATGTGCACAGTAACCCTGACATGGAATCCCTTCTGCTCAAGGGAAGAATTTCCTTGATCAATATGGTTTGTATTATTTGATTCTAAACAATCCAACGAACAAACTATTCTTGTAACTGCATATAGGCAACTGTTTTGATGCCATGGTATACTTCTGTCGCTTTCTCAAAATAAAGCTCATCAGTGTAGCAACTCAGCAAAATAAATTGCAGCAAGATCTTAAGCAATCAAAGTCCGAAAATGTTGTCATTAGTTGTTATGTGCTAGCACTTGAGCAATTTGTAAGTCATGACGACACTAGTTAGAAAATTAAACTCCTATTTAAGATGATGGGAACGAACGACTCACATGCTAGCATGGATAGGCAGAGTTGGAAGTTGACATTCTTCCTCGAGATGATAGTTATCAGCAGCAGAGAAAGGTGGAACAATAATAAGCATATCAACCAAGGTTCCTACGAACACATCAAAGTATAAAGCTCAGGGACTGTAAATAATGTTATAGGATCATATGGCATATTTTTGATAGAAAACATTTTCATAAGCAGGAAAAGGATGAAATAACGTTTCCAAAATAAGATGCCACATATATATATCTGTGTGTGTGTGTGGCATCTTATTTTGGAAATGTTATTTCATCCTCTTCCTGCTTATGTATATATATATCAGAGAATTCACGAAAAGTTTTAGAAAATCACACATGAAGCCATGCCATGCTTTTACTTATGTGCTAAAATAGCTCTTCCAATCATACGTCATGTCTCTCCCAATCACATAAGTTTTACTATCACATAAGTTTTACTACTACCATGTAACCCTAGTCCAATCTCCTACCTTGCTCTATCTCAAAAAGGATTCCTCCATGGTTAAAAAAACTATTTGGATAACTTCCACCAGGTACCCTAGAGGTCAAGATAACTTAAGTACTTGACATGATTCCCGTCAATGATAGGCATTTCACCTTGACTCTTCCACACAAGATCTCTTAGAATCCCCTTGCATTTTAAGGTACTTGACATGATTCCTGGCAACAATAGATATTGCAGGAAACCTTTTATTACAGATGTTTTTGAGATAATTACAGTTTTTAATATAGAGATATAATACATGTGAATTGCGACTGCAGAAGAAATTATTCTTCCCAGTATCTACTTATCATTAATTGATAACCTTTTATTAACATCGCCACTATTTTATTTCTTTTAGATGCATCATGTTGTTTGTAACCACATTCTTCACGAGATTTGATTACCATAAATAACTTTTTATTCCTTATATGAGTTCCTGTGTCTTGCATGGGTTAAAGGCTTGTTGGAAATACAGAGATGGATTTTTCACTGATGACATTACTGGAACAGGTTTTGCATTATCAACTAGGAGCAGGTAGCATGAAAAACCATTTTGCCCCTCATTAGCATGCTTCAGCATGCATATATGCATAACATATCAAGTGATCAAGTGACACAATATTGTCAATATACTCAATTAGATACAACAAGAAAGCATAATTGAACCTTTTTTTAAAAAAAAATGTTACATCATGTGAAATAGCATATTAGATAGTGTCTTTAAGCATTAGATTGATAATCTATAATATATAGAATATTGCAAATACTAACTTTTCAAAGTGACCTGCCAAACATTCATTCTGCTTAAGCATTCAAAGGATGTCTAAATGGCATAAGAATACCACTAAAATGGTCCTTCACTTTAAAGCCTTTTAGATGGCAGCTTAAACATTTAAGCCATCACATTTGATAATGGTGCTTTAAAAAGAACAAGAAGCACCTGCAACGACCAACTCTCAATTGAGAGTGCAAGTCGAGATGCACTTACCAAGAATAAAAATAACATGATGAAGTCCTCATATCTTTTATTCCTTTTAATTAAATTGGGCTAACTAATAAATATAAGCCAACATAAGTAAGTCCATGTCTTATTTTTTCTTGTATAATGTGACACATCACCTAAATACGCTGGAAATCAATGTGTTCAAAAAATAGAAAAAAGAGGCCCAACTCCTTGTTGAAATGCTAAAAAAATAAAAAAGAATGGCTAGCACTCATGCACAAAGAAAGAGGACATCCAATGTGACTTTAAGGATTCATGAAACAATAAAACATAACAGATATTGTCCTTTTTCTTCTTCCTCATCAAGGAGAAGAGAAGGAAATTGTTGATAGTTTGCGAACTTGTCACCGCTTGGCCCCAAGAGCATGATGAGTCCATATGCTTATCCAAAAAGTCCACAACTAAAATCCACTTCAGATCTAAACTTCAACTAATAAGCTTTGATCTTTCAGCAGCACAGTACCATAAATCAAGATACCCTTCCATCCAAACCATTTTATCTAGATCCAGACGCCAAAACCTTCATTAAGCAATGCAATCCTTCCATATATTTGTAATGTCATAAAATTTAAATTCAAATTAAATACATTTATGAATTAGGAAAACTAATACTATCCTTTAGATTATATAAGTTGTTATCCCAATAGTAGCCAAATATATAGAACTTTTGAATACCATTTCTTTTAAAATAATAAAACAATGCTTGTTGAGAACACCTTATGGAAATATATAATGTCAGCAACTGGAAACCAAGCAAAATATCCAAGCCTAGATTCAGCTGATGGTCTATCCATCATACAGCAAGCCTTGTTCCTATCCACTTTGCACATGGTCTGGCAATGTTATCTTGCATAGCACATGCAATGCATTCATGAAAAATAACAACCCTGTTTAAGAGAAAACTTTCCACCAACACAATCGTTTTAAGATTACAAAGGAAGGTTATTAAGTAACTAAATAAATTATAAGAAGCATGGACAAATGTTCAGTATTAGGCTCATAAGTCTAAAGCCTCAATATCAATCCCTCTTTCTTTCCTTTAGGGCTCATTTGGTTCGCGGGAAGCATTTTTCCTCCTAGGAATATGATTCCTAGGAAGAAGATTCTTAGGAAGAGAATGCTTGGGAATGTATTTTTGGCATGTTTGGTTAAACATGGAAAAGTGACAGATTTTCAGAGTGCTTATGTTTGGTTGACTATCCACTTTTCTGAGAAAGTTATATATAATTCCTATTATACCCTTAATAAAAATTAGGTCTTTAATGCCTCTTTAATGCTGAAGAACCTTTTTGAAAAAAAATAAAGATGGAGTGATTCCTGCCTCATGGAAAAGTAACTTTTTCATGTTTCTCATGGGAAAGACTTTTCCATGAAATGTGGAAATCATATTCCTATAGGAATACAATTTTTCCATCTCTCTCCTTTGAAAACTCCAACCAAACAAGAGGCATCTCATTACTTTTCTGTTGACCACACTTCCCCCTCTTTTTTTCCCGCGAACCAAACGAGCCCTTAGATAAGAGTAGGGAGTATTGACTATTCATCAATCCATACTTTTCTAAAGAATTCTTGAAACACAGAGGCAAGTTCATCAATTTATTTGAAAACAATAAATCAAACAGATGGTGCCCAAAGCTTTTTTGGACAATTCTAAACAATGAACTGCAAATCTTCTCCATTAAGAATTTCTTTTCAATCTAACATGGCAGCTAGGACTTTAAAGAGTGAAAGGAGATCTAACATTAGTGTATATCTTGAAGATGTTAGACATGCTTCTTAATTCTTATAGTATGGCATAATGTATCTTTTGACAACCTTAGCTTTATCCTGATATCAACCACTTCTAATAATCCAACTTACTTACAAGTTAATATCTATCCCGCATCAGACACCAAAAAAATAAATTCTTGTTACGATTTTTTGTGTAGTTGTCAGTTCTGTTGTGAATAGAATTTTTTCATAACATACCTCTAGCTTTAATGCCTAACTTGATATTATCCTCCTATCAACCACACATCAATAACACAAACAAGTCTATTTTTACTTGGCAATTTACCAAAGAAAAGTTTCCTCCTTTTCTCAATGCGCAAGTTCAGCTCTTTGACATATTGCCATCATTAAACTTGCCCCTGCAATCACCCATTCTTGCTGGGGCCCATAAATGTGGGATTTGAGAGCATATTACTTATATCATACTTCATGCCATCCAATGAATTAAAGAACGATCACCTTGACATCTACAGGCAGTCAACAATAACCGATTGATATTCACAAGGAAATTGGCAACTTCAAAAAGTGTTTGATGATCTTAGAATCTTGATCAAGTGACAGGCCTGGTCCAAAAACATAACCAATAAGTTCACATTTCTCTAAGAATAACTAATATTTAGGCATTGCCTACATGAATTAGATGTGTTCAGCAATGCTGATAGAATAAGTGATATGGGGCTTTTATCCCATTTAGGGTCTGTTTGGCTATTTCTACAGGATTGAGTTGAAAATCTTGTAGAATTTATGGATTGGGCCATCCATTTAAGCATGATCTTGTATCAACCAAACTCCACCTAGCCCAAATCCTGTGGGGAAGAAAAGGACCTATGAAGGTCTTCTTTTTTTCTTCATGCAGCCCAAAGGCTAGGACCTGAGTTGGGTTCGGATAGGTTCCAAGAAAATGCAAAACGAGATGGGCCAACAGGCCCGATTCTTACAAAATTTTTGGCCCAATCCTGTACGAATATCCAAACGGGCCCTTAAAATGTTTTTGGGTTGATATTGTATTTGGGCATGACTGTGCATGTTTGTTGGTGTTGAAACTAGACATAACATCAGCTATGCAACTACTCATTTCCGGTTCAAAGAACTACAGTTGAAAAGGTTAATTGCTACATCGCCTTGGGCCATTGGCTTTGATTGTCATTGTAATATTAGCGTGACCTATTTCTTTAGAATGAAGCACAATCATTGAGATAACCAAGTCCATCCCATGACAACTTCAACTATTTACAAATATGAAACAAATCTAACTGAAACTTCTCGATTTCTTCAGATATATGGCTAAAGCATTAGAAAATCATGACAATTTCTGCTCACCCTACAGCTCTCTAGGAGACAACCCTCATGAGTGTGCATTAGCCTGCCTCAACATTTTTCTACTCCTTCTTTACTATATGCCAAGTAATAATCAAGTGACATAGAAACCCTCTAATATCCCAGAAAACTCCTGATGAAGCCACTTTATTTTAGGAGCTTCATATATGAAAGTTCATTTGGTTTTTAGCACATTAAGAAAATAAACAGTAAAAATTTGGAAATCATTTTGTGGCAAAATTCCTTTATCTCACTCTAATCTCATTACTTTTTCAGGATGTAACCATGATTTTTAATATAATCACCTTCACACTGACTCCCTAGTCGACATCCATAGGAATCAAAAGAAATTTCTTAAAAGTTTTTCAATGCCTCAAACCCACCTTAGCAAAAACATATGAGAAAATATGTGTTCAACAAGCAGAAAAGATATTAGGAGTAAAACCACCATTTCTTAGTTACACTAAGTAGCAAACACATTGCTCCACAAATGTCTTCAACAAGTTCCAACGGTTATCCTCAACTATGAAGATACTCACAATCCATGTACTCTAAATGAACCAATTGAAATACGGAGAGCAATAATTATTCTCACCTTCAAGTTGATAATCTTATTGAACCCTAAAATTTATAGAAAGATTACAGTATACATCAAAATGGAGGCTTTTGAGATTCAAGGAACAGACATGGTCCCACATAAAAACTAATCTTCCTTCAGTAACAAAATTACCCAAATTAGCTTTCTCCATGAAACCACGAAAGATCAGTAGACCACTATTTATGGTACTTGAAGGGAACCAAATCAGGGGGTGGGTTGCCCCATGGAACATCTCTCTCCATGTTTTTCACTCTCAAAAAGAAAAGCCACTCCATAAATGAACACAACACCCAACATAACCCATCCCTCATAAACACCCCTAGAGAAAGGGAGAACCACAAAGCTGGACACATCCAATTCATAAGCATTTCAACAAACCCTTAACTTGTAATCACTTAAAGAAACTTGAGGAAAACAACATTTGAATTCCAACAATCCCTCGCATGATAGAAGATTTGCAGTCAAATAAAAAAAAATTAGAAAAATAAAACTTGAGCCACAAATATTCTCTCTAGAGATAATGTAGTTATAAGACAGTCCACAACTGCACTCCTTCCACTACTTGACCAATTCCGATTCATCCTTAGCTTTATCTCCAATCTAACCCTAATAAACTGAATTAACTCATAGATCCAACTAAAAATTACCATTACTTCAACCGTTCCTATTAGAATCCACGAAATTTCGTAATAGATCTAAAGATAACACGATTTTTAGTTTTATTCCTTAAATCAAGGCACCATTGAAGACGACCATATAAATTAAAAAAAAACAGTAGAAAAGCTTCTGACTAATGGGATCATACCTTCCAATCGATGGCGTGGAAGAAGCCGACGAAGTTGTCGACCGCAGGACGGAATCCGGAGCGGAGTTCGCCAGAGAGCTTCTCGAAGAGCTCGGAGACGAGATCCACGTGATTATTTAACGCCACCTTCAGATCTTCCATTGCGACCGATCTAAACTCTAAAGCGTGGGTGGAGGGGTAGGAAATGAGTTGAGAGAGAGCAGAGGCGAAGTTTTTCTTTAGAGAAGTTCAAAAGCGAACCAAAGAGACGAGAAGTGTGTAGAATTTTCCTTCACAAATCACGGGGGTTTTAGCCTGAGGGGGGCATCAATATATCAGGGACCAAGGTACTTATATCGGATTGTAACGGCCGATATAATAAATACCGGTACATTGTTTACCTGGTATCGGTGATTGCCCGATACCGACACAAGTTAACATCTTCGGCCAGACACCGCTTTGAAGTTTGAACTCCCAAGGGCTGGTGAGAATACTATTTTGGACTCTCAATATGTTTTTTTGAGGCTATTTGATTATCTACCTGATAATCGTTAAGTATGATTTCTATAAAATGAGTTTTAAGAAAAATAAAAATAGATCTGTTTTTTCAAATTATGAAGGGCTAATCTTCAACTTTTTTTGATCCACTCTCTCGCGTTAATTCCAGAATAAATTTTATAGAAAACAGCCAAACAATTATTTTTATAAATTTATTTATTTTCAAATTATATATATATTTATTTTAATAAAAACTTTTTAATCAACCCATCTCTGCAAGTTGAAATGGACACTTTTAAAGCAGGTTAAAACTATTGTGTGAAGATACATTGTTGTGCCTAAATAAATTTTCAGCATAGTATAGCAAGCATTTTTAATGTATTCATATTTCTCACATACAACCATATCATTAGGCTAAAAGTATTGATTATTGTTATAAATAGATGTTAGCATTGTCCCTCCCTATAAGGAGAAGAGGTCATTCATATTGCAAATTCCATGTTTGGTGTCCTCTCTTATAGGATGAAAAAGGGGGAGAAACTAAATCCCTCATTCACTTTTACGTATTTTAGCTTAATTTCTATAATTTTAGTGCTAGCTTGTAGAGCTTGCTTTCTTTCTCGATTTTGGATATCTAGATGAGAAGATAGGGTTGAGGACCTCTTTAACCCCCTAGAAGTCCTGATTTTTAGATAAATCTCTAGATCTTGACATCCTAGAGCAAATGGGGGGCTAGAACTTTTTGATTTTGAGACCTTGGCTATGATATGCCTATCCAATAAGTGCATAGTAAGTGCACCCTAGGATTTGCCGTATATAAAGTACAAAGCTAGATATTTGTATCTAGGGCTATTAGGGTACCTTGATTATAAAGTCTTCTCGAATAATACCCTAAAACCTTGGTTTATATTTGGGTTCCACTGATCAGCCTCATCTACCTTTTCCAATATTTACCTTAAAAGAGCCATTGGTGACTCCAAACACTCCTGAGATTTTTTCAAGGCCATCTCTTTAGCGATGTCCACAATCTTATATGAACATATCTTGTTACTAATTAGAATGTGCAATAGATTTTTTTTTTTTTGGAAGAAATGATACGAGGGATGAAATCTACCAACATAAAACTTGCCAAACAACTTTTATAATTGATCCCTCTTAGAAGTTCAGGAGATAGAAACCATCCATATATGCCTAAATCCTTTTGGCCATTCTTATTATATTATGTTGAATTCATTATAAAGAAAGATTACTGAAGAAATCTTCTTGAAATGGCTAATTGTTGGATTTCTAGTGAAGGTTCCAAACTCCATTGACTTCTTCAATGGTTGCTACTTACATTCAATACATGGTATTTGGTACCTCAGCAATTGATTTTTTTTTTTTTTTTGTGAAGTTGATAATGCAGAATACAAAAGAAAAATAAACTCATGGTTGATTCATACAGAGCCAGCAAAAGACACTTGAATTGAGGCTTAGCAATAGATGCTCGAAAATCCTTTTGTGTTATAATAGAAATCATGCTTTAATAGATATCATGATGCTCATGATCTCTATTAAGCATGATTTCTATTATAACACAGAAGGATAAGAGGGTATAGGAGGGTTGGTGTAGGGAATAGTAGAGAAGGGTAGAGAAATATAGTTTAACAAGAAAGATATAACAAATATTAGTAATTTTGCAAATTTCTTCTACTTTGGATCTACTTTTAAACCTTTACTATAACTACTGGCCAGTCATTCCACTATTTGCTTCACATTTAATATAAGTAATGCAACCTTCTTTTTTTTTGTACAACACAACATTTTTTGATGGTCTTACCAACATATAGATTACATAACATCCGGATATTATACTATCAGTGTGACATTTCTTTGATCATTAGTTGCCTTTTTGGTCTTTGACCATATATGGCGCCTCAAATGGTGCTTTTCACCTAGAAGCCCTCACCCTCGAGTTTCTTTAAAATCAACTTCGATGGTTGCGTGCTAGATGATGGCAAAAAAGAAGATATTGGCTTCGTCATCAGAGGCCTGGACTCTAGGATGGTGGTTGTTGGTAGGTGCCAAATCTTTGACACTTCAGTCCCGAAAGCTGAGCTGAGGACGGCATGGGCCGGTATGGGCCATGCTCGGTGCCTGCTATGAGCTAGAGCAGTTATACTTAAGGGTGATTCGGCTACAATATTTGGCTGGATCCAGGAGGCATCGTCGGCATGGGTGGGTGCTACCCTTTGCTTCGAAATATTAGGGCCATGGTTAGTGGAGATGCGGCATTCTAGGCCAAGCATGTTTATAGAGAGATTAATGGGACTGTAGATTAGGTGGCCTCGTATGTGGCCAATTACTCCGGGAGAGCTCTATGGATTGGAAAGAGGGAGCTGCCTAGAGCGCTCTATAATTTGTTTTTCTTTGACTTTTTTGGATATGTCTGTACTAGAATTATATGAATCATCCATTTTAGTAAACAAAAAAAGAGAGGTGCTTCATTTTACCTTGAAATGGTCATATGTGGCTTCACATTCTTCTAGTAGCATGAAGACTATCCACTGCCACCATCGTTAACATATATGTTTGCATTGTGGGTTACCCAACAAAGCCTGGCACAAGATCTGTTTGCACAGGCAAAGATTAGTATTAGGACGTGCACATTACCATAGGCCTTTATTTGTTAAGCACATATTAATTTGAAGCAATATAATCATGTGGTTTCTAATTTGAACATGGACAAATGAAACTAGTGTATCAGTATGTTGCTTACTAAATGTTCCTTTTAATGCTCAAAAGATTGATTTGGGTGCATCAATATGGAACTTATTTGGTTTGCGGGAAGATGAGGGAGAAAAGTATGGTCAATGGGAAAATAGAAAAAAGCCTAATATTTAGTTAGAGTTTTCAAAGAAGAGAGATGGAAAAGTAGCTTTCTTATAGAAATATAATTTCTACATTTTATGGAAAAGAAAAATCCAAATGGGATATGGAAAAGTCTAATTTCTACCGGTATGAAATTGAGGTATTTTTTTTTTCAAGTATGTTCTTAAGCTTTTAGATAGAATGAGGTAAAATCTTTTTCTTTATTTAGGCTATAATAGATACTTTACATAATTTTTTTAGAAAAGTAAATACTCAACTAAATATAAATCACAAAGTTAAGTCGCTTATGAGAAGAAACTACTAAATTTATTGTTTTTTAGTCAAACGCTCCGTCAACTTCTCAAAAAAAAAAATCGGTGAAGAAAAAATCTTCGTGCGAACCAAACAAATCCTCAATTTTCGTCCAACCACTTAGCTTTATACCTATCACCCCATTGCCCATGCAAACTGACTTGCGATATAGATAGTTTTTGCATCAAAATTTAGGCCATACTGCATTTGTATCTCATTTGAATAGATACAATGTTGAGATCACAAAGGCATAAAATTCTAATCCTTGGATGTCCAAACACTGAGCTCGTATTGCACATGCATACGAGGATTTGCCCACTTCATTGTTCATTTATGGTCTTTCCAAGGCTTGCTTAACCTCCCTTTGCATTGGTAGGTGCACATGTCAAGTTTAGCTATATTTTTTATCTTTGCTACAACGGATGACTCAAACACTTCTAGTATAAATAAATCCAAAAAAGTTAAAAAGTAACAACTCTCGGAGCACTCTAGGAAGCTCCCTCTCACCAATCCAGAAATTTTTCTCAAAGTGATTTGTCACATACGAGGCCACCTAATCTACAGCTCTATTGTCCTTTCTATAGACATGCTTGGCCTGCAAGGCAACGTCTCGACCGACCATGGCCCAAATATCACAAAGTAATGAGTGGCAGCCACCCATGCCACCAGTGCACCCTTGGATTCAGTCGATCACCGTAGCCAAGTTATCCTCGAGCAAGATTGCATTGGTCCGCAGAATGCATCAGGCTTAACACAGACTATATCTACTTAAACTAATCATCATCATGAAACGAGAATTTGCCCCATCCATTGCCACTCTTGGACCCATTGATTATGAGTAGTTGAGTTTGGTTGATGATATTGCACTACTATTAATTGCATCAAATTATACAGAACAATTTATTTTGCACCAAACTAGTGTTAGGCATATATAATAACATATGTAAGGAAGCATGGATAATTATGATGACGAGCTTCAATGTGACGAGTAGTTGAGTTTGGTTGATGATGTTGCACTTTTATTAATTACACCAAACTATAATACAATCAACTTTTTACTCAAGCTAGCCATAGGCATATGAATGACACAAACGCAGGGAAGCACGGATAACTACGATGGCATCTAAGGCCAGGGTTAGTCTAGGACACAAAATTTACCGATGATGAACTAAGGTCAACTTCAGTTGATATGGCCATGAATTCTGGCTCACTTTGTGAAGCTCTAGATTGTACTGATATAGCTTCAGTAATTTGACGATATCTCATTCATCCAGGCTTCGATTGTGGCAATTCAAGTTCCATTGGAGAGAGAATTGGAAGCCGAATGTCGAACAAGCTTTTTTTTCTTGTTTTGTGCTAAAAATGAATGCTTCATACAATACGAGTATGAATACATTCAATAAAATTAGAGAACAACAAATCCTGAAGTACTCTGGACAACTCTTCCTCTCCAGTCTATAGGATACCTCCGGAGTGACGGGCCACATAAAAAGCCACCCAGTCCGCAGCCAAGTTAGCCTTTTTAGAACAAATGGTTTCACTTGAAACCTCTAGCATCATCTTTGAAACTAATATGCAGTGGGCTGCTCCATGGCTGCAATTTGAGCGCATTTCTTTCGAAAATATGAATCCATTGGGCACTTGTGAATCGAGTGGCACCTTGTATTCCTTAATGAATTCATCCCGGAGGCCGAGTGTTCGTCTTGAGTGTGTTCCATCCCACCAGCTGTCTTCACATGAGGCTTAAAGGATCCATATTCATATTTCCTTAAGCACAGCTTTCGTTGCAACCATACGATCCTTCTGAGTTTCGTCGGCGACATCTCGTTATATAAATTAGTTTGGTGAGATCTCTTATTAGATTTTCGAATCCTTGGTTCAAGGTAGTTGACAATTATGAGAACCCTTAACTGCCTCATAGATGGACACGAGATATGGTAGAGTGTCCTATTTCATTATTTAGAATTTATTATATAAAATAAATAAAAATATATTTAATAGAATTAGAGCTGGTCAGATAAAGTTGAAAAGTGCATTTGGAGCAGTATATGATAAGTATTTATTGGAAACCTAAAAGAATAACAATAATGTTAAAGTTTTAATTAAAAAAAATAATTTCTTTTATCTCATAAATTTTAGTTGCTTTAAATGTTTTAAAGTATTTTTTTTTTGTGAGACGTCTCTTTGAGATGTGACTCTTTGAAAAAAATGTTAGTTTCTGAAAAAATCTAGTATTTTCGAAATATTACATATCTTCGAAACTATTGCGTCTTTAAATAGACTCCTCCAAGATTAAAAAAGTAATAATCCGATCTCTGTTTGTTCTTGGTACTCTATCTCTCCAAAGTTTCTTCTATCTAGAATTTTTCCACCAATCAACTATCTACTTTTTGTTTTTTTAATTTTCGGGGCATTTGCCTCCACAGTAACAATGTTCGTTAGAGGAGAATCCGACTAGCCGGATTATTGTACCTTGAAGACGAGATCACTGCAGACATGCACATAAGAGGTAAATTACATTTTTAGGGCAGTGTACATTACACGCCTCGTTTCAGGCAAGCCCTTTTCAATCTTTTGAATTTTTCTAGTAGATTATTTTTTTATAATACTTTTATAAAATAAAGATATAGCAATTTTAAGGTAAAATATTTGTAATAAATAAAATTTATAATATTGTGTTACTTGGGACACTGAGCAATAAAAAAAGTATAAAAAAAATAATTGAGTGTCATAGAAATGAGTATTAAGATGGATGTATGGTAAAAATTCAAAAAGATAAATTCAAAAATAAATATATTAGGGGAGCCGTAGGAATTATGCAAATTAAGAATAAAGTCATAAAATTTTGATTGAGATGGTATAGATATATATAATAAAGACACAAAGAAGCCCCTAAAAAATTTATGATGAAAGTATGATGCAAATATGACTCGGTAAAACCAATCTTAAATAGACAGTAAAAGTCTAGAATGGTTGTGAATTATGGTTAGGATGATTATAAATTATGGTTTTGTGAACGGTAATAGATTGGGCGTCAAAGCCGTTGGCCAAAGCAGGGAAGCTTGCATTGTAATAGCATATAGAGAAAGTTTGTAATCTCCACAATAGATTATTAGAGTTCAGCCCTATTTCTGGCAAAACCAGTTTTCGTGGTAATCACCGTTGTTACACTATTTAACGGCTGTTATTTAACACCATCCGATATATTTCCCAATCATTGTAGGGCTCGGCCGAGTTACAAGAAAATATAAATACCCCCCAACCCCCTCCTTTTTTTGACAACTCCACCCTCTCTCTCTCTCCCTCCTCCCCCCTCTCTTTCGGAATTCCTCCGAAGCTATAATGGCGAAGGCGAGCCCGATCCGGTGGCCGCGGGCGCTGACCGCCTCCCTCTCACCGCGTGGCGACGCCCTCCTCCTCCTCCTCGGCCTCCTTTCCATCCTCTCCCTCCTCACGCACGAGCTCTCGCGCCACTCCGCCCTTGCCGCCGCCGACTTCGAGGGCTTCGACGCTGACGACCTCGACGACGCCGACGACGACTCCCACACCTTCCCCTCCTCCTCCCCTCCTCCCCCCACCTCCCTCTCCTCTTCCTCCTCCTCCTCTTCCCCCGAGTCCCACCACGGCCCCCCTCCCCCCTCCGAC
>JAOXJJ010000001.1:22092882-22116211 GCA_025769935.1 Phoenix roebelenii | reverse complement strand
ATAATATCAAATTATGCTATATTATTATGTTATAGTATACAATATTATATTAACTATATTAGAATAATATTATATTATATTACAGTAATATTATACTATAGCATATATTTATATATTAATATATATTATATTTTATTATACTTTATTGTATAATACTATGCAATGTTCTTTATGGTTATTTTATCATACTAAAAGTACTTTTTTTAGTTTGTTTGTCAAACATATATTAAAGTTTTATAACACTTTAGAAATGTAGTTACCAAACAACAAATAGCTTTTAATAAAAGCTCTATTTCAAAAATCTCTATTGCAACAACTCTATCAAATAGAGCCTTAGTCTTGCACCACAAAGATACATACATGACTAACATTTTATTTTTTATTTTATTTTTTGCCAAAGTCCCATATATTTAAATTTTAAATTGGTGTTTGGCCATAGGTGTTTATTCTCACATTTTATTTCTCTTCTAATAATATTATTTGGCATGAGTAGCATCTTAGCCATCCTCATTTAATTTAAGAGTTTTTTTTCACATATGTAACATAATCCCTTTTTATTCATAATTTATAATTCGAGAGTCGCACTCCAAATTTTACAATTTGAATTGAGGTCTCAACCATCCTAATTTCGTTTTAGATATTCATGTATGTGTAACATAAGCACTGTCAGCCTTTATGAGGTGCCAATACTGGTGTCGGTCTTTATGGCCTTCATGAGTTTATTCTCGCATACGTAACATAAGTATTTTTTTGGCCTTCATGAAGTACTAGCATAGGTAGGACTTTATGGCCTTCATGAGATAGGTTTTATGGCTCTCTCTGAAAGTTAGCTGGATCGAACCTATATAAAAAAATCCAGGTCCAGGCTCTCATACCTCCCTATAACCGTGCTCGTGATAGGAGACTTCGATTTGAGCCGGGCTTGTTATACTTTGAGGACGATGTTACCAGAAGCATATTTCCTTAAGGAAATGAATTTCGTTCGTGCTCTTGCATGCCTTAATTGCAGATATGCCTTTCTTATTTCTCTTTCTAATTATATTATTTAAAATTTTCAGAAAATTTGCAAATATTAGCATGTTATATATATTTATTTATTTATTTTCCAACATAGTTTTCCTTGCAATGCCTTGATATTGTTTGCCCCTCCTCCACACTGGGAGCATTATTGTCCTTGTTATGCTTTGGATTTGCCATCCTAGAGAACAAAAGAAGACTTAGAACTATAGTTTTGTTAGTGGCTTCTCAAAGGTGTATACAAGGTTTTTAGCAAAAAAAAATGTATACAAGGCAAAGAAAGGGAAGTTGGTTATTCTTTCAAAAAAGAAAAGTTGAGAGTTGGCCAGGAATTACCTCTCTTCATTGTCTTCTTTCTCCTTTGAAGCTGTAGAGAAAACGAAGTACTGAAGAAAAAGAGACACAGAGAGAAGTAGGATGGTTTAATTTATATGGTGCCTTTGAGTGGGTTGGTAAGGGTTACATACAGTGGGGCACCTCAGTTTTCCCTTCCTACCCATGCGTACACAGTTGAAGAGTCCAGGACTGAAACTTTTGAACCCTAAGGAATTCATCCAGGATCTTCTTTTAGGCTCTTAGAAGCGGAATAGTGAAAGTGGAAAATTCCTAACCCTCCGTATCGATGGATTAAATACAATAAGCCTGCATTCTGTTTGGTTCAGAATATTTTATTCCTGCGGTTAAGTCTGAATGCTATTTGGTTGGAAAACTGGAATAGAAATAGTTTGGCCAAGTATGGCTGAATGTCAGAAATGTTCTTGTTATATATATTTTTCTGTGTACAGTAATGATAATGTTATTTTAGATCAAAAAAAAAATGCTAGACGTGTTATTCTATATTTTTTGTGCTACAATGATGACAATATTATTTTGTGTAAAAAATATTTTTGAATATTTTAATTTTAACAAATATGAAACTAATCTCCAATTTTATTTGGGAGAGAAAAGAAGAAGAAAAAAAAAAGAAGGTTAGGATGGGCAGTTTTGAGAGAGCGAGACTAAATAAATATGTTGGTGGAGTAATTTATTTCAAGTTAAGTGAAGTAACTACACTAATTGCTAGTTTGATCAGGTTAGGTTAAGTCTAGGTTAGCTGGACTAAATTTCTATTTTTCTGTTCGAATATCCGGGTTAAGTCCTTTTTTATCCTCCTTTGGTCCGCTTGGAAGCATGGGCTAAAAAAAAACTCTAAGCTTAAGATTTGTTAAAGTAGACAAAACCGATGAATAACACCATAACTCAAATCAACAGTGGTGAATATAATTCTATTGATATGGAAATCTTTCTACTCCATTGATATCTTAAATATAGAGATGGATTTATTCCTCCTCTCACATTATTCTAAGATAAGAGAATAATTATTCTTGTATTTTCCTTTAATGGTGTCAAAAAAAGATCGGACTTCCTTCATTGGAAGATGTCAAGCTTGGACTTCTTTTGGAGGATGTTAGATAAATGTTCTTAGACTATGATCACGTAGAAAAAAAAATATTATTATTTTTGAGTATATTAATTTTCTACAATTTTATTTTAAGCAATGTTTTTAGCACTCTGCTCCATATTTCAACACCAACAAATATTGAATTTTGTATTTCATAAAGAATAATTTTTTTGGATAAAAGAAAGAATAATTTATTTACATAGCTCAATCCATTGAATAAATATCAAGTGTGAAGCAGAGGACACTAAAATTTAGGTATGCTCTTAAACTTCACACTCCAAAAAGAAAAAAGAAGAGGAAATGATCATTACTCTTATACCCAAGACCACAGACTCACGATGCACAAAAGCATCAGAACGAACCATTTACAAATCAGTGATGCAGATTGGCTCGAGCCGCTGCAAATCAACCTATTATCATGATATGTGCACACTGTTTGTTTCCTGCAAAAATCGAATGATGCATCTCAATCGATAATCATGTTCGACAACAACAATGAGCAATATGCTTCTTATTGCAACAAATCATGACCAAACATTCTCGCAGATGGAAAGATACTACAGAAAATATAATGAATTCATAAGCTGTAATCTCAATAATTAAGTCACCGTTATGGCACAGAGCGAGCATTCAGCACAACTAAGTGTCAAAATCTAAAAACTGCAAGCAGATTTAATCATATTACACAGTGCAGCACATAACAAGCACTGCATGATTTTGGAGGCTACTTGGTTATTTAGAAGGTTCTTACCTTGGAAAAATCATAGACATATGGATGCACATACTTATCATGCTCCCAAAATCATTCAATCTGCTCTTTGCTGCAAAACTTTGGCTCGCGATTCCACTTTTATCGTTACGGACTGGTATCAAGATCGTGGCCTAGGCAAGCCGCGCTTAATATCTCCATCTCCTCTTTATGATTTTACAGTTTAGTTGTAGAGACATTTACTCGATGATCCTCGATAGATATCGCAACCTCTATGTATGGCATCACTCCAAAGGTGAAAATGATAATATATAAGAACCCAATTCTAAGATTTTGTTCTTTAAATTTGGAGCCAGAGATGTGGACTTTGTTTGTGGAGTGACCCCAGGGTAGGACAAAAAGGAGGCCTTCCTCATCCTCTTGAACCTTGTGGGGCCGGATGAAGACAGAAGGTGTGGTAGGGCTGGAGCTGATGGAGTTGGCCACACGGTATGTCAAATTGGCTTTACAAGTCAAGGAGATCCAAAGTGCTATGATTGAAGCCCTAATTGGACCACCAGCTCTTGGTAGGATTCCAAGGCTAAGGTTCAGATGGATTCGACACTCTCCCACCACCTTTCTCTTTTTCTGTGGAGCCCATATATGTTTCCATGAACGCATGCCCTCAGAAGTCACCACAAACTGGACGCATTCAAGCATTTCCATTGATGGTAGGCAATGAAAGATGATCATCACTAGCAAATTTCCAGCAAATAGTGAGGAAGACCCATGAGATTGGAGGGCAAAGGATGGAGACGTGAGAGGAAGGATGTGTCAATGACCCAACTGAAAGAATTCTGATACAGTGAAAAAAGCTACATTTTTTCTTTTATATGGATTTCAGTGTTTTGAAAACGATTTATAGAATAATGACATGATCAAACAATGTTTTTTTATATAACAATAGTGGTCGATATTGGGTATAGCAACAATCATTATTTTATTTTAAAAAGTTTGATAATGAAAGATTTGACCGAGCAATTAACAAGCACTTAGATGACAGGACGTTTTAGAGAGAATGGTATTGATCTCATGACATTCTTAACATTTGTACAGAGTGCTTGCTGTGATGGTATCGCTCCTTTTTTAGGAGAGTTCGGTTTTGACCCTTAAAATGGATGGGTATATAGGATAAACAAAAAATAAAGCTTAAGATAAGTCTCTCTTTTTAAAAATTAAAAAAAAAAAAACAGATTTTTTTTTTGTTCTATCCTGCTAAATGTCTTTTTCAGAATTTTTTTTTGGCAAACTATTTTTTCTTTTTAAAAGAAAGAAACAAAGATGTATTAGCAAAAAGACAGAATAAATTTATTCTACTTTAACCCTGACAAAAACTATTCCACGTTTATTTTATCAAGAGAGAATAAATTCATTCTATTCCTTCATGCAATATGAGAAACCAGCAATGGAAGCCAAGAAAGAATAAACAGAGCAAAATTAATATAAGAAGCAAAGCAACTCCTACTATTTATAGAATTCTGATGCAGTGAAAAGGCTACAATTTTCTTTTATATGGATTTCAGCATTTTGAAAACGATTTGTAGAATAATGACATGATCGAACGATATCTTTTTGTATAATTATAGTGGTCAATATTGAATATAGCGACAATCATTATTTTATTTCAAAAAGTTCGATAATGAAAGATTTGACCGAGCAATTCACAAGCACTTAAATGATAGGTTTTAGAGAGGACCGTATTGATCTCATTACATTCTCAACATTTGTACAGAGCGCTTGTTCTGATAGTGTCGCTCCTTTCTTGGGAGAGTTCGGTTTTGACCCTAATTAAAATGGATGGGTATATACGATAAAAAAAAATAAAGCTTAAGATTAACCTCTCCTTTTAAAAATAAAAAAAAAACAGATTTTTTCTTTTTTTGTTCTATCCCGCTAAATGTCTTTTTCAGAATTCTTTTTTCGGCAACTATTTATTCTTTTTAAAAGAAAGAAACAAAGATGTATTAGCCAAAAGACAGAATAAAGTTATTCTACTTCAACCCTGACAACAACTATTCCGTGTTCATTTTATCAAGAGAAAGAATAAATTCATTTTATTCCTTCATGCAATATGAGAAGCCAGCAATGGAAGCCAAGAAAGAATAAACAAAGCAAAATTAATATAAGAAGCAAAAGCAACTCCTATCATTACCTGCCGGCGGGGCAGAAGGTGATGATGTAATCCCCCTGGCTGCACGTAAAAATACTGGTAGGATCGTCGTATGCATAGCTATAAGCCGTCGGGCAAGCCTCCTTGAACTTCTTGGAGTAGAACGTCGGCTGGCAGGTGACCGGATTCCCGTACACTCCCCTGCAGCAGTACTGGTCGGTGTCGAACACGTCGCACGCGCTCCGGCACGCCACCGTCTTCCCGTCCGCCTTCACGGCGAGCTCCGAGGGGCAGTTGTTCCTCAGGTCGCTGTTGCAGCCGGCGGCGGAGCAGTTGCCCCCCTTGCCGTTGACGGGCGTCACCGTCATCGGCAGGTTGAAGCCGTCGACGAGGCTGACGTCGTAGAAGTCCAAGGAGGCGAGGGTGAACTCGGCGAGGGTGGCGGGGGGTTTGCCGGCGGCGCCGCACTTGAGGGTGGTGCCGCAGGCGCCGGTCTGGCACGAGCCGTTGCCGGCCTGGTCGAAGTTGCACCCGGTCCGGCCCCAGATCCGGCCGGACCACCCGACCGGGGCGTTGAACACCACGGACTGGCCCCGCTGGAGGGCCAGCCCGCCCCCGTTGAAGTTCTCACCCGGGGTGATCGCCGGCCAAATCGTCGTCATGCAGTCGTTCACCAGCGTAAACACTCTTGCCCCTTCTGCCCATTTTGCCCCTGTAAAAAAAGAAATTAGAAATCTAATTAAGAAAAAAAAGGAAAATTGTAAAGATAAATATAATATAAATAACTCTTTTGCTTTCATTTCTTTATCTAAGTTAAAATAATAAGAAAATAATAAAAAAAAATGCATGATTTCATCAATAAGTTCTCCACATTTTTTTAACCAAAAAAAAAAAAAAGTTGAAGTGAACGAATAAATGAATAAAAGGAATTTAATGCAATTAATTGAAGCCTATTCAATAAGAATGAGAAAGTTACAAAACTACGAAGCCAAGCAACAAATCAGCTAATTATGATACCAAACTACAGAAACTATGATCACAGAGAGGTATGCTTATTTATATTTGAAATAAAGAAGGGTGCTGCTATAGAATGTATGGTTGTAGCCACCAAATCTATGACTCCGAGGCTCCAATGATATGTTCCAGGGAAAAAGTACTGGCTAGGATAAGAAACTCATCAGCAATGAAGCAGACACAGGAGGACATCTCATGGAGCTTCAAGGTACTATAGAAGAAGAAGAAGAAGAAGAAGAAGAAACTAGCTCACCCGAGAGACCAGAAGCAAGAAGAAGATGGCTTAAGATTGAAGGCATACAAGGGGAAAAAGGACCAGTACCTGATGAAATGAATAAGAGGACTGTCAAAAGAATTCTTCTATGGGTGCAATCCATCTCCCTTCAAAAAACAACACCTCTATACCCCTTTTTCTCCAATGATAGGGAGAAGATATAACTGTAACTCGTAAATAATATATGCAGCACAATACAGTATAAATAAGGCGGAGAAGGAAGAATACGTGGGGATCGATTAAGGGATCAACAGGGCTACCTTTGCTTGTGGCAACGGAAGGAGAAGGGAAGGGGAAGTAGATTCCTTTCCTTTTTGCTTTGTCTTGCCCGTTCCGCTTTGGTCCCGTTTCCCTTCTTGCAGGCTCCTTCGGATCCTATTCTCACATTTGTTTATTCTTTTGTTTTTGTCTCGTTGAGCTTTAAAGAAGTCCCAGGCCCCTGACGTGCCCACGGCTGATAGCAAAAATATTCTTACGTGTTTGCATTCTAGAAATAGAAAAGCTTATCAGATTTTCTTTTGCTCTTTCCAGGGACTTGTCGGAAAACTTACAATATCTTTGGGTATGCTTCTATATACAAGTTACCTACGGGGTTGACCAAATAAAAATATTTTATTGGTTAACATCAAACAAGCCGGTCCTATGCAATCTAAGATGGAAGTATTTCCGAGGTTGGAAATTATAACCTGATATGGTTGGGTTTACACATAGAAAAAAGAAGATAAAAAAAAAACACACCGGCAATGGCTGGGTTTCCTTTGGACTGGTTGGTCTTTTCACTTTCTGATTTCACTTTTTTTTTTGTATGCATTTCATGTCTGATAAAATGTGTATAAATTCCTCCACCATTCTTTAACACCATAAGCTCATTAACATAATGCAAAACCTTTTGTGCAGTAGCTAAATCCTTCTGTTTTATTGATAATAACCTCTACATTCTTTATCTAATTCATACTTTAGAGAGACACCATCGATTTAGGGTAAAAGCGCATCGAGCAATCTAGACAAATAACAACAAAAAAAAACTTGGGTTAAAAATAAATTAGATTTAAGGTCTTCAATCAATTTTTGGGGTAACAAAATTATCTTAAGTGTGTCTTTTCACTTGAACCAATCATGTCTATACAATGCACCAAGAACCCAATAAAATATCAGAAATATTAAAGCTATAGGAATTTTGGAACTCCATTTGTCCCTAAAAAGTCATGCTTTTTACCAAGGAACTGCAAGAAAACAGAGGGTCTGCTTTCATGTTTGTCACTCGTATTCTATGATGCTAGGTCAATGTCCACACTCTCCCTATACCTCTCCCATCTATCAGTGAGTAGAAAATATATCCAAGCCTCTTATTGTAAAAAAATAAATATATATATATTATTTCCTCCATAATTTCCACTTTTTCTAATTTCCACGAATCCCTAAATGGCAAAGCAACTCATACACACAAACCCGGGAATGGCTGGCTGAGTTACATGCATCAGCATTCTCTCTGGTTAGCCATGACATCAACAAGCATGATACACTCATATACCA
The DNA here is from genome assembly GCA_025769935.1 of Phoenix roebelenii. Classification (NCBI taxonomy): domain Eukaryota; kingdom Viridiplantae; phylum Streptophyta; class Magnoliopsida; order Arecales; family Arecaceae; genus Phoenix; species Phoenix roebelenii. The sequence goes on along the minus strand of JAOXJJ010000001.1, from coordinate 22,108,074 downwards.
AATAACCAGTGTCTGCTCATAGCCAAAAAACAAAAAAAGAAGGCTATTTATCATGGTTACTTACTTGGTAGATTGCAATTATAGCTCTCGATTTCTGTTTTTTCTAAATCGCATGACATTTGAATTGCCGGAGAGCTTAAGCTGGATTAATTAGTTATGTAAATTAGCCATACAATTGTTGAGTTAAGCTTGGAATTTGCCTGCAAATATGCTCGAATCGAGACAACTTCCCGATGTCAATTTTATCCATTTATGTTCCCCTTTTCCCGACTTCAAAATGCAAATTACGATGCTTCAACTCTGTAATACTAATTGAAATTTACATGATGCTTATCCTAACCACATATTCAATATCTTTTAACTTAAAACTTATATTAATTTTAATATTAATTAGACGACAAAATTTGCTATTTAAGATCTTAATAATCAAGTTCTTTCTACTATTATTTAGAACATTTTATTATTACTATATTACATGTGATATATGTTTCAAACTTTTCAGGCCTATGTTGTACAGGAAATGGCACACCTAAATATTTCTTGTATGATTTGGTATCTTCAACTATTGTTCCCACACAAGAAAGATGAGCTCCATCTTTATTAATTGCAACCATGTTTCTCTAGACATACCTTTTCAACACAATATTACCAAATCCCAGATCATGAGCAAAAAGAGAAACCCTCTAGCTATTGCTCAACTGAGCCCACAAATCCTTTTAGATATTCCTGCAATAAAAGCAGATCTAAATAGATCCGGATGAGCAATGGCAAAAAACACACCACCACAACCACAACCAGACATCGCTTGTTTATGTATCAGAAACACCTCATCAGCAGAAAATTAATAAACTGCGGTTTGGAAGTATCTCATCTACTGAACATAAACACTTTGTGAACAACTTAAATAGATGCGGAATAATATTTTGTCATGATCACAAAATAATATTTCATTCGATCCTTTGAGCAGTAAAAATTAAGGAATAATTATTAAAAAAATTGAAAACTCAGCTAGAATAGTCTCACTGTCATGAACGAACTCTATAAAGGCATGCAAATGGAAGACAGCATGCTAAATGATATCATCCACATTCCCTTTCTATCTACTATGGAGCAAGCATCAAGAGTTCTGAATCTAAGAAAACACTTGAGAAGACACAGTTTGATTGATTGATGCAATATGTAACATTGTATTCTTCTATATTCCTAATAAGCCATAACGTAACTACCCAACATAATAGTTCCATATCCATATCAACTGTACAGATGCTTCAAGAATTCACTCAGAATGATCCATACAAACTATGAAATGCCTTAAATCAACAATAGTGCTCACTCATCAGCGAGTTTAACACCATAATGGCGAGCCAAGCAGGAGGCAGCTCCATCTTGCATGATGTTTTCTATCATCTCAAACTTCTTGAAGTTGGACTTCAGCAATTCTGCCTGCTGCATTGCAAGCTTCTCCTCTTCTTCCAGTTGAAGCTGCAATATGCAAATAATGAAGGATGAAATCAAAAAGGCCACCCTCCATCACATACATTTGAAAGCAGTTTTATCCCTACCATTGAATCGAACAGCAACCTGAAGATTTCTAACGATGATAAACAACCAACTATAGAAAATAATCGCCAGTATAAGAACAAGAAAACAACCTTTTCCCAATAACTGAGGTTGGTTATGACACTACAAGTGATTCAACCCTCCCACAACCTTGCTTTTATTTACTTATCTGTATTCCAATACAGACTCCGTGATATTGTTAACTAGATATCTAGAAAAATATCAAGAATGACAGAGAATTCAAACTAGTCAAAATCCACAATTTTCTAGCTAACCAGATGGTTACCTTTCTCAATAACGAGTGAATTCTAAATTGGATACTTAGGAACCTCCCCATCACCTAAGCTAACACAACATGGTCAATGCTCCCTTAGATAGATCAGTGCATAAGAATCTTCCACGAAATGGATCATACTATGAATGCTAACTCTTAAACACAAAATATTACCTTAACCAAGGCCAAAGTTTCTGCCTTGTGTCTCACGACCATTTCCTTAAGCTTCTTTGCCACCTGAAAATCTGGATCAGATGGGTCCACCCAACGAACTTCTATCTTCCTGTCAGGTGGTGCAGGGCGGTCAGCAAACATCTCTGCCTTGGCGCGCCAGGCCCTGATAGGCCTTGGCATCCCAGACATCATGAACGGAAAGTCGGTCATCTCAGTGATTATGGAGTTAGCCTGCTTTGCATCCTCCATTTCCACCAGAGCACACTGTGGGATATTATAAGGTATTGTGTAGTTTGGGATAAACTCCACATTGACCACATTACCAAATTGACCAAGCGCCATTTTGATGACAGCAGGTGTAACCTTATGAGAAAGATTGTCGAGGAACACTGTCCTCCTCACTTTCTCCTCAAATTCAGCATAAGCCTTCCTGGCCTCCTCTGTATTAGTAGACATGTAGGTTGCTGTCTAATCTTCCTGCTGAACAAATTGAAAATAGGAATGCAAGGATGAAATGAAATATAGAGGAATAATAAAAGGACATGAATGCTAAAAATAATAGAAGCAGCTCAACCACAATATGGATCACACAGAGAAGGCCACCTTCATTCAATGTCTAAAATAGTTGGTCAGTTTTAGAAGAGAAAAATGAATGTCCATTATCAATGGGAACGATAAGCAATTGCCTAACAATGATGACAACGACATCGAATAGTGAATTTATAGAATTCCACTAGTCCACTCAGAGACAAAATCACACTATAAAAGAAACCTGTCTAGTAAAACATTGGTCCGAATCAGTCTGATGCTGGTATTAAGTGAAGCTTCATTAAGAACAGTACAATCAACATTATGGAAGGATAATAAAAGATATTATCTGCTTGTTACTCAAAGAGCAAAATTCAAAGCCAAGACTGGAATATAATACCAATGAATGATTGCATTCTAAGCTATCAGAAACAACACAATCTTCCAACTATTTCCCCCGTCTTTATGTCCCACCAGGGTTCATCACACCCTTTTGAAATCACAAATCAGATAGAGACATGAAAGTGGAAACACAGGAAAAGTCTGGCATTGTATAGGAAGAAATTTGGCCTATCTAAAAAATACTGTGCAGGAAAAGGATAAGAATAACAGGTTCCTGCATTCAGGAAGAAAATATCGATTTTGCATTTACCAAATAAGCCTGCATTAAAGAGGGTCAGATATAGTGTCTTGAATGTCCTAAACTGATGACCAAAAAGGTCGTTTTTTTACATAATTTTCATGGCAGGCATTAGTTTCAAGTAAAATAGACAGTGGCGAAACCTTTGGTGTTTTCACCATAGAGGATGGGCAGAAATAAGGATCCGATGATCCACAGTTTATGATGTGCCTAGAAAACACAATGGGAAAAAAAATATGGTGAAAACCTAGACATAGAACAGAAAATAAGAGTGCTGACCAGCATAAAGAGGAAGAAAGGTTAACTACATCAAATCATCAGCATAGAAGAACTCGGCTTCAGCAGAGAGGTTGAAGTTGTCGGCACATCTCAAACATGAAGTAATCATGTTCAAGAGTTCATGAAAATGTTCAAATTTCTATGCAAACCTCAATCAGGTACATATTCCACAGAATGAGAGGTAAATATAGGCCTTTGATGGACCATCCTACAGAACTTTTCATTATGTTTTAAAGGTAACAGCTTCACTATCCTTGTATGGAGACTCCTAAGCTTATTCGATGCTGTTAACTCAACAGCAGTTTTCTTTCACCTATTTACCCTATTTCTGTTGGTCAAAATCCTAATTCCTGAACTTCATAACCAAATTATAGGAAACCCTCGCAAACCTTGGATTCCTGAGATCTAGCTTTAACCTTGTTATACCATCCAGCTATTCATTATCAACAACACGTCACTTATAAAATAACAGGTCCATGGAATATTTCTAGGCATTATATTGATTGACCAAAACGTCCCACTTCAGCAGAGACATAGATGATAAGTAATTGCTAGACTTAATACGGAAATACCTTCCATATTTCAATCTCCATTGTCCACAATAACCTATACAGGAAATTCGAGTAGACATGTCACATATGCTTTCCTTCAGAATGCATTTTAAACCTAAATAAGTCCATAGATTCTACATCATCTCAGAAAAACCTCAAACAACACTTTACATTAATTTTTCAGATTTCATCATGCATCAAAAGGAATCAGAAACTTAACTGAATTCCTCTAAAAAGGAAGACATCTATAAAGAAAGAATCAGATTCAAGGCACAGAGACATGCAATAGAAGAACTCTAACCTTAAACCATCAAAATATATTATATACATGAAATAACCCACAAGTTTCATCACATCAATTTGGGAATTGTGCACCTTCTTGGAAGAAGAATATCAGCAGTTAATGAGTGCTTTCATCACTCCAGCAGTAAGCTCGAGAGGAAATACTAGGTAAAGCTTCAACATAATTATGCATAAAAATTGTTAAAAAACTCTCAGAGAAAACTGAGAATTAAGTGGACATCTTTTGATTATCAACCAACATAAACTTGAGCCTTATTGACAAATCTAGCATTTAAAATCATATCAAAGAAGCAAAGTTGTTTCTGAAAAACATATCTAACCATGTGTACCAACTATCTACAATAAATACAGATGTGTAACAGCATCATTGCCAATAAATTTTTTTTGAAAGATCAGCTCCTGGATTTAACATAAAAAAATTTTAAGTGGAGAAAAAAAATGAATACCCATCTGTACCACGCATCAAATAAATCATACTCAGGCAAACGCAATTAAACCCCAAACATGCAAACAAATCAATCAACAGCCATAACCACAACATATGCAAAAAATTGCACGAAAAGATTGATTCAAACTCTAAATTTGAAAAGAATAACAGCAAAGACTAGTTTAACTAGGAAAACATATGCCCATGAGCAGTTCAATCTCTAAAGCTTACCATGACGCGGATTTGAGAGAAAAATCTTTAACTACATGAACAATTATCAAATATAGCTAGGGACAATTTTCAGTATACCAACTAAATTTTAAAAATTAAAAGCAACAAACGTAATGAAGATTAGCAAAATTTAACTAAATGTTGCTAGAAATTCAAAGAAAAGCCGAATTTTTGATTAAAAATGAAAATTTCACAGCATGAGAAGATGGGTCAGCTTAACCACCCCCTTTCAAATCCCCACACCACAACTCTGGCCTTTGCTTTATCCTTCCCCTCTTTCTTAGATCCCCAATAATAAACAGAAACAAAACAAGAAACAAGAAGATCAAGAAAACCCTAAAAGATCTCAAATTTTAGAAACTTCTCCAACGAGAGAGAAAGAAGAGGGAGAGAGACCGTAGAACGATACCCGACGGCGTCCAATCGCAGTCGAACCTTGAGTTCGAGCCCTCGAGGTCGCGAGTGCAGACCTCGGAGTGTGGAGGAAGGGGAGAACCGGATCTCGATACCGAAATGCCTTCGTGCTTAAAAACCCCCAGATCCCAAATGCTGGACCCCTCGAGTTCAAGTTATTGCTTTGTCCAAACCGTCCGGTTCTCGTGAACCTGGATGCTTTGAACGCATCTCCGGTTCAAGCTGCAGCTTAAATGGCTTTCTAAAATTCAATTAGGACTCATTTGAATTGGAGGAAGGAAAGACAAGAGAGCATGGTCGCCAGTAAAATAAAAAAAAATTATATAAAATTTTTAAAAATTTAATGTTTATCTACTGAGAATTGAGATATTTTTTTTTCAAAAATATCATTAAATTTTTAGATAAAATGAGGTAAAGTCTTTTTCTTTATTAAAGATATAACATGTATGTTATACATTTTTTCTAAAAAAATAGATGCTCAACCACATATATGTTGTTCTGAAATGTGTCACTTTTCTATGATCAACTAAACATGCGAAATCATTTTTTTTGGATATTATATACGCAAATAGTAACTTTTCAAAAAAAATATCTCAGTGAGAGAAAATTCTTTCCACGAATCAAATGAGCCCTTAGTATTTTTAGTGAAAATAAATTAGGTTGTTTATTTGGACGTAGATTTAACCTGTTGATAAATCAAACAGATCATATAATTTAATTGGCCGGTCTAATTTAATTTCTAAAAATATTTTTTCTAAATAATATATTTTTTCGACAATATCCAACCTAATAATCTTACAACTAATTTATTCAAGAAAATAGCCTTCTCCAAACTTTAAGATCCCATGTGAGGATCCAATTAGCCAATTAATCCAACACCCACCTCAAGGAAGCAGTTTGCACCACTGTAGCTATTATGATTCTAAGGCACGAATAGTTTATCCCGCAGAGGAAGTCACCGTAGTCTTACAAGCCTATGTCATAAATGAGAACAGTTTAGGATTTGCCGCTGCTAAACCGGTTTCCAAATCAGTGATAGGTTGGTGCATGTTGTCAAGCACATTGAGTGTTGTCATGATCGCTGAATGAATTGCGCAATGGGTTCGGGTTGGATCTTTCATGCCACAGGATAATTAATCTTCTTTCACAACCTAGATTATTGGATCTAACCCTGCAAAGATCTCAATCATCTTCATTCATCAACCTGCATGATCGTGAACTTCACAGAAATAAAATCAAAGAATAAATCAGCTAACAAGCAAACAGTAATCATGGTTACAGAAATATTTGGAATACAGATTTAAACTCGGATCATGCTTCACAGCTTCAGAAAGAATAAATCACTGTAAACACGAAAAAAAAAAGGAATCGAACCTCTATCGGAAGTCGGGACTCATCGGAGTCGGGAGTAGGCGCTCAGAGCCGGAGGAGGCGCTCGGAGGAGGAGGCACCCTGAGGAGGGGCTCGGAGGAGGCGACGCCCGAAGTATGAAGAATGGTGATAGGGATTCGGGAGAAGAAAAGCTTGGCGTTGTGATTTCACCCCATTTCGGGTTCGGGTAGGCTCGGTCAGGATCGGGTCCAGATTTAGTAAACTCAAAATAGACCCAAAAAAAATAATGGGTCAGGTTGGGCCGGATCTGATTCAGATTCAGTAAATCCAGACTCGACCCAAAAAAAAGTTCGGGTTCAATTTTAAGACCCAACTCGGACCCACGGGTCCTAAAATTTGAGTCGGGTCTATATGGGTCGGGTTGGGTCTGATCACAGATCGACCCGACCCATTTGCAGCATTCAAGTGGCTATTGTACGATCCAATGGTGTATTTGTGCAAAGAAAAATAAATCTTTCCTTCGCACGAAAGATGCCAACCCTGTCCCGTGAGAAGAAGAAGGCCACTTATGGTGCCGGCTACATGCCTAGCTCCATCGCTTGGAACATGATAATCGCCGTTAGGTAAAGTGGGAGCCTCAGTCTAAGCTACATAAGCCTTGATGGCCTCCTCCCCTGAAGTTGCCAGGGAAGATGAACCGCCATTGGTCGGCAACAATGGTGGTGCCCTCTTCGTAACCTCATTTTTTTTTATGAGAAACAGTGTGAACTAATATATAGCTTGATGAGTGCCGGTATATACCAAGCTGATTAATAATGTTGTTCGATCGAATCGATATAACCTTATTGTTTGGACATTCATGGATGGTGTGAAGGGTAGAATCAATTTGAGCTCAGAGAAAGCATAAAGCCACGTTAATGGAGAAATAGAAACAATTTGACTGGCTTATGAGATAATAATAGCAATGGCGTGGTAATCAATCATCAGCACCTCAAAGAAACTTCAGAAAGAATTAATAATGAGATAAACATTGATGTTTTTTTTTGTAGTACATGAGATGCAAATTAAGCCTAGGAAGACAAATAAATGTATACCACTTGAAATCTCCAATCTGCCTTCGATCTTTAGCTGTCTCTCTTCCCACTCGGCATAGAAAGAAGCAAATATGTCTATGGAGGAATTAATCTTTTATATTTGGTACTGTTCTCGTTATTCTCTTGCTCCTTGCATGGCTTCATCCGTTCTCAAGAGTATTGACAAGATTTCTTGAGGGAGACCGGAGTGTTGAGCTTGGTCTGGTCCATAACAACAGAGCAGTGAACCCCTGTATAAAATTTGGGCTTCACCAGGCGCCCCAACACATAGGCCGTTGATCTCACCATGAAATTAAGGCTAAGGTGCACCGGGACACTGTTGTTGGTCTTCCCAGGGGAATACATCAGGCTTGGCCCTCCTCCATAGAGTGGAATCTTGCTCCCCAACACCACCACACTGAGAGTTCTATGGCTCTTCCTTGACTGATAAAATTTGTTCATCTACAAAGATAATGTAAGAGCTTCACGGATATGAATGAAGAATGGGCTGATTGTTCTGATCTCATCAGTTGAAGGATGGAGTTAGACATGCTTACATTCCCACTGGCCAATGTGAGTTGGTTGTAAGTGAGATCAAATGGTGTTGAGGTCACATGAACACCAAAGAAGGTCCCGGTGTTTCGGAATGAGAGCTTCACGGTGGAGTTCAATGTAGCCATGTCGGTCGGCACCATCGATGCATCAGTTCCAGCTTGAATGATGAAGCTCTCAAATGTGATGCTCTGTGAAAGGAAGAAAGAAGAATGAACTGTGACTACCAAGTTATGGGCACAGAATCTATAATTGTGGCCCTAGATAGAACCCAATTTTAGCTTGTTTTCGAGTGCATTGTATTGTAGAATGCCTTCATGTTTAATTGTCACCTAATGTCTGCCATGCCACCAAGTGCCGGACTATCAATATTGAGCCTACCAAATTGAAAAAATTTTGATAATCTTGGGTGTGAGTGTGTGTGTGTGTTTAATCCATCAACCTTTAGTGTAATTTTTTTCAATTTAGACTGTTTATTTGAACGTACTCGAAAGATTGATGACTAACAAATGCTGAATTGCTGCTGCTGTGTCACTAATCAGAACACCACAAGTTTAGTAAAAAGCTACGAGCCCATATTTTTTGTGTCGTAACTCATTTTCTTTTATTTTTCTTAGCTGATTGGATCCAAACATATACGGAAGTCAACATTTTCATCAAATATTTTTTTTGATGTTCTGTCTTTTTTTGAAATATAACCATTTTGTAGTTAACTGAAATTTAAAAACCCAATTATTAAAGAATAAAACATATCCTCTCAAAAAAAAAAAGGCTTTTGGATCGTGAATATAGCCCGGAATAAGCTTAGTCCTGCCACAAAAGATTTAAAAACAAGAATAAGGAAAGAATAGTTATTCTGATCAGACCTGCTTCTTTGAAAACAACTATTCCAAATGACTAGAAGAACTTTATTTGTATTTATTTCTCTTTGTTCTGTATTGGCAAAGGGAATAAACCCTCAACTCTACGGTTAATCCTGCTAGGAAACATATAAATAGATAGATAAAAAGAATAATAGCTGGAAGAGTAAGGAACAACTATTGAACAGGAATATCCCTTCTCTAATTCCCGAACCAAAGGCAGAATAGGATAAACGAGGATATTACCTTCATGGTGATTTTAGGCCTCTGCGATCTGCTGGCCGCCCAAAGGATCAACGCAAAGAAAGAGAAAATCACAATGAAAGCCAGGATAAACCCAAGGAAGTAAAGCTGCCGTCGAAACCTCTTCCCCTCCTCCTCATCCTCAAGGAGGCCTTCCTCCTCTATGACCGTGAACTCCTTCCATGTCTTCTCGCTCTTCCGGCGACCACCCTTACCTCCATCATTGCTCACAATCTTCCCAGAACCACCAGGCTTCAGAGCGCCCGAGAAGCGGCTCGAGGACGAGTCGCGGGAGTGGTGCCCCACCGAGGAGTGGGAGTGCCGTGGCGAGGCCATTGGGCTGAGGACCGGCGTCGAGTGGAGCGACGTCGTCGTCTTCTCGCCATCGTGGGAGTCCCTCGACGGGCTCTGGACGTAGTACGCAGGCCTTCTCGGGGATCTAGTCGGGGATGACGGTGCCAAACTTGTCACCTCTGAGTCGGTCTTGGCATGCATATTGGTTAATCCCTCTGATCTCGACCACCACCACCACCTCCTCCTCCACCACCACCACCACCGTCTTGTTATCTTCTTCAACTGTGCCTCTGTTCTATTGAATCAACTTGGCCAATCAAGTCTTTTGAAACCTCTTAATGATTAGAGTGGAATAAGTCTCTTTTGTTTATTCTTCCTTGAGTTGTTCCTGTTCTTGGTGCTGGATTAAGACAAGCTTGGAAGGTGGAGGACATGGGTGGACATGGGTGGTTATTAGTTATAACATTGTTTTGTAAGCTAAAAAACTGAAGAGCATCTTTCTTTAATTTGGGAGTGGAAGGCTCTTTGGCAAGTCTTTTCTTAATGTTGTCTCACGTTAGAGAAAGACTTTCACGTGAAGTGTTTCGTTTGACAGTTCATTTGCAAGCTGGCTCTCCTAATCCTCTTTTATATCTATTGGTTTTATCCCCGTTATTCCAAGCTTCTGATAATGGAGTAGTTATTCTTTTGTCAAGGTCCAACAAGTAGTTTTCCACTATTCTGCTCTCTTTTATCTTTTCGGAAATAGAAAGAGGATTAGAACCTTCTAAGGCTTCTCCTTAATGCAGAAGATCACATAAGGTACAAGAAAATTAGTTTTTTGATTAAAAGTTTCTCTCAAATTAACAGTATTAAGCATGAGCCAATCGGCAAATGTCGAAAGCGGTAGTCCAAACTTCCATGAGCATCTTCCATAAAAATTTCACTAATATCTTCATATTTACAAAAAATGAACAAATTAGACATAGGCTTTGCAATAGAAATATGTTGGCAATTGCCTTAGGGTGACTTATTAAATTCCTTCTAATGCTTAGAAATCGGAAAACATGCTTGTGTTTTAGTAGCATTGTCTAACTTATACAATGTTCATTGCCATCATAATGGAATGATTCGAGTCTTTTATGCGCATACAATGCTCGATAGAATTGATGTAAATTTTCTAAATCATGCCTCTTTATGGTTATTGATGTCATGCATTTTACATGTCTGAATCATCTGAAATGATTTTCTCTTGCATATCATCTACCAACAGCTTCGTCATAATGGCAAACTTAGATTTTGATCTTTAATCCAACAAATCTTGTTTCATGGCTTGAATGAGACAACAAATGTCAGATTCAAGTTTAACCTGATCTAATTAACAATCAAGTTCATTTTGCGACTGAAAAATAATTGAGCTGATTAATTTTGACTCTAAATTTAGATTCATCTTAGTACCATACAGTACTAAGGCCATGTTGTAGCATATCTGTTTTTTGAAGTCAGACATACTAAATGATTTCAATTTTCACTAGAAGTAGTTGTCCAGACAAGATCATAAGGATTTTGTGGATTTGATCTGAATATGCTAGCCAATCAATGGTTTTAAGGTAGATGCATTTTTTTTTTCTAGGTGAGATCAAGGTAAATTCAGTGTGGTAACATCTGGCAAGGATTTCGCTCGATCTATAATGTTGCAACATTCTCCGATGTACAATCTAGATTGATGATCAGATGGCCAAAATAGTAAGCCTATTGTCCTATTATAAATATTTCTACCTATTGATCTGCTTGACACTGCATAAGCCTACATTCGCACGCACGCACGCATGCACGCGCACACTAATATGCCTCTTGATTGTCATATAATTCAGCTGCAATTAGATGAATATTAGTAAAGAAAGGATAATTTGAAGTTGAAGTTACAACTGTGCAAACAAGGCTGAAAGGAGAGTTTTACCCCCCCCCCTTTTTGAGTTTTACCCTAATGTTTCGCATGGATAATTGTTTCATCGCTTCATGTGAAATGTTTGATGGATCGAGTTCGCGTGATCATTCTATTCAAAGGAAGACAAGAAAACAAACATTAGATCATCAAACATTTCACATGAAGTGATGAAACTATTATCCATGCGAAACATATTTGGAACTTGCGAGGTTCGATGCCTAATGTTTCGCATGGATAATAGTTTCATCACTCTATGTGAAATGTTTGATGGATATAATTATCCTATTCAGAAGAAGACAAGAAAACAAAAATTAGATCATCAACTTACAGCTCAAATCTATGCAGACAGCATCCACTTGTGCATACACAAATATGTGGCCACCAACAACACCACAAGAAGTCAACAATCAGCTTCCTGTCCTGAAGGATCCAACCAAAAGTTGGTCACATGAAGTCATGAGCCAAGATCTTGGAATTATCTAGCCATAGGATTGAACATGGGAACGTGCCTATCCCCATCCTTAATGATAGATACCTATCCCTCTATGGGACAAAAAGCTCAAGCATGCATATGAACCAATGCCACCTTTTCAAGATCAAATTAAGCACACTTGGGTAGATCCATTTTTATGAAGTTCGCACTCAATTCAACTGGAGTTTGGGCATCATATTGTGATTCAATAGTTTTCGAGTCCAAAATTCAGGCTTAGGAATGCTAAGGTTAAAACAAGATCTGCTCACTTGCATCTCTACTTCAAGTTTCAGGACAATTTTAGCAAGTTTTTGCATTCAGATGCTCTTAGGGTAACTAATGGGCAAAAGAATGTACAAGAATTTGTAATAAAATCTCTGACCAGATGACATTAATCCACCAAATTAACAAATGTTCCTTTCCAAGTGGTGAACCATTTCAATGAATCAAAGAGATCAAAGGGACCATAATTAAGGAGGTTGATCGTGATTCATAACATGGTAAACCATTTTCCAATGAGGCTTTTCCAACTCCAGATTATGCAACCACGAGCAGATAAGTATATATAGTGGGCCACTGCTTAAAATTACCATATGCTATGGATATTTACTCATGTTGGCCAATTAGTTTACTTGATACAAAGTTTTAAAGAAATAGATTCACATAAATTAGTTCTTATAATGCAGTAAATTTTTTGGTAAAAATAATATGTGACATATAAGAAGGCAAAGATGAGAAAGTAGGATACCTCTGATAAGGCTCCCCCTTGAACTGATGGTGGCTGCCATTATAGGACTTCTCACCACATACTTCCCCTTATCATCCACTAGAATGAGTGCGAAGCTTTTCTTCTCATACTTTGTCCTGGAAACCAACTTTTCCAGCATGACACTGATAAGAAAACCCCTCACAGCCTTAGCACATCGCTGCGGAATCTCCGACATTGATCGCCATCCTCTGGAACTCTTCAGCAACCTGATGACTTTTAGACATCTTGTTCGCATTGGAGAAGGCAATAGACGATGGATACCTGAGATTTAAAGATGCATTCAAGCAATTGAAAGAGTAGGCACCTAGAGACTGTCTTTATTTGCCAGGTGGTACATAAGAATCTCACCTAGTCTGATGACACCAAAAGGCTGTCCACATTAACTTATTCAGCATAACTTGGAAGCAAGGTATGAGTTAATTTGTCCTTGATCTGCTAGGAATTTAGAGGTTTGGATCTCTCTAAGAAATAGTAACCTCTTTTCTTTCCATGTCAGTGGAATGGATCCCTATATCCTATCCTTTTGGATGCGGTTTAGGCTTGCTTTGCAGGTGAAAGTAAAGGTATCAATGAGTCAGGCACAGATCATTCTAAACAGTTTGATGTTTGATCCATGAAAACAAGATCATAACAAACTAGGCCTGGACTTATATTCTACTCTAAAACAAACATAATTCTTAGTTTTAGTTTTTTCTTCTTGAGATAAATTCATTGTTGTGACAAAAAATGGCAAGGATTTCAACAGCGGAAAGAAATATAGTGGGATTTAAAAGAAAAAGAAAAAAAACTAAATTCGAAAACAAACTTAGATCATGAACTCACTGCTTGCACCTGTGCACACAGCATGCACTTATCTACACATATACGTGCACCTACAACACCACACAAGAACCTAGCTCTCTTTTTTTTTTTTTTGGTAAGGTTGGATCTATTAAATCAACCTAGTATAAATACAATCGTGGGAATATAAAAATAAAATATGCAAAAATTTAGAAAAAGAAATATGATGAAACAGTCCATAATATAGTCTCCATGTGACTGGCCATATAAATCGCCATCAAATCCATAGTTTTGTTAGCTTCTCTATAAAAATATGTCATCTCATGTGGAAGTAAAATTGTTTCTATCCTCCAAAAGCTTAGACAACTTACTAGATAGCCAGGTCAAAAGGTGGCAAGATTGCCGAAAAGTAAATGGCCAAGCAAATCTATAGAGAAGCTAATGGGATGCCAAATTTGATTGTTTTTTATGGACTGATGCGCCATGTGCTTCAAAATATTTTATTTTTAATTATTTTCGTCCATCCTATATTTTTTTTTTTTAAAAAAAGTTAATACTGGGAACGTGCCTCTCCCTATCCTGAATGAAATAATGCCGATCCCACTACGGGACGAAAAGCCAATGCATGCATGTGATCAGAAAAGCTTTTTTTTTTTTTTTGTGGTAACGTGTGATCAGAAAAGCTTGTCCATCTATTGAAAAAATAAAAGAGGAAGCAACACCCTTGCAAAGTCTTCCCTACGGAATCCACCGCCGGATTATCCACTGCTTGCTTTGAGATCTGCACAGATGGATGAATGATAGAGTTAATTTAGAGCGCTTTCACATTGGATTCGTGGGAAAGAAGGCGAATCTTTTTTTACGCATAAAAGATACAACTGCAATTTTATGAGTCTTATGACTGGTGAATTATATGCTATTGGCCCCCTAAATCGGACTCTTTCTATCCACCGATGAGCCTATGCACAGTGTCGTGCTTAAATGGCCATGCTCAATCCATTGTAATGAAATGGATCGCAAGATGACACTCAACCAAACAAAGTCTCTATCAAGAAGGTAGCTAGGCAACGTCAATGAATCAAAGAGATTAAGGGTCCACAATTAAGGAGGTCGGTCATGATTCGCGACAAGCAACTCATTCTCAAATGAGGATTTTCTGGCTCCAAATTTATAGGAGGCCAGTTCTTGAAATGACCATTTATTGTGGTTATTTTGGAATTATGCAAGATTATAAACAAAATAGTTAATGCATATGTTTCTGCTGGGGAATTTTCTTTATTCTTGCAAATTAAACTTTTGGTTAGTAAATAACTTGCAACATTTTCAATTGAAATGAGGAAGGCAAAGACAAGAAGAGGAGACATTGTAATTGGCACTCATCTTTACAATCTACAACCGGGTTGAGTTGATGGTAGTTGCCACTATAGGACTTCTCACCACATACTTCCCTTTATCATCCACCCAGCTTAATGAACCATGAAGCACCTTATCCGCTTTCTTCCCCATCTG
>JAOXJJ010000001.1:22082715-22092782 GCA_025769935.1 Phoenix roebelenii | reverse complement strand
GTGGGATGGGACTTTTATTAATTAGATGGAGTGAATTTCCCATAATGCCCCTACTTTCTCTTATAGAGAGGTTCCTTCCTGGATAAATTCTTTTCTTTACCTTGACCATTAGTGCCATGGGATGACCTTTTCCTATTCTGCTCTTGCTTGATATGGTAAACAGTATTGTCAAGCGTTATCTCAATTTTTTTATCAATTTCATGGCCCTTCTTTTAGGATAATTACTTTTCTATATTTTTATTCAAAAATTATATTAGATTGGAAAGGCTTCTTGTCTATCTTTGTTAGATTCATGTATTTTTGTTGAAATAATGTACTTGATAGTAATTTACTTCCATAATATTTTTTTAAGTATTTTATACTTATTAAAAAAAATTATTATTGAAAAAAAAGACTTCATTCATTGGATTCGCCTTAGCCCCCAAATGTATTGGGCTGCCCCTATTTGGTGGAGATTAACCTGCTACAAGTCAAGAAAGAAGGTATTCACCAAGCAGTTGGGTGTCACATTGCTACCCGTCAAGAAGAGAGGGGGGGGTGGTCTTCGCATTGCTACAAGACAAGAAGTCAAGAAGAGGGGTAGGGGGTTGGGTGCTTTGGGTCACATTACTACAAGCCAAGAACGGGGGCATGAAATATACATATGATTATATCGTTGATGGATTTACCATATATTTTCTTTTAAAATGCATGATCCATCAAATGAGAGATCCATGTCTGTGTAGCTAGGTATGATGAAGGCATTGCAAAAAATTGTATGCTTAAGAAACAAAAGTGATCTGGAGGAATAATATAAGGACAATAATTAGGTAACTACTACATGTAGCTCACATAAAAATATTATACAACTGGTGTTAGATTAGTAGTGTGTGGCATTTTATTGCTCCATTTATACCACATCAACAGTATGCTGACACTTAAGAAGCGTTCGCAAAGCTTCATTTGATTTTTCTGAGTCAGATCTATCTATATAGAATAGGGAGGCCATTAATTCATTCGCATTATTAAAAATTATTATTTAGCGCATGATGCATGTGTTTGATGAATTAAGAAAACAAATATTTCAGATACTAACTGGCTCAGTCCATTCCATAGGGCATTCTCTCTCAGTTGTTATACTCTTTTGCATTAATCTCTCTCTCTCTCTCTCTCTCTCTCTCTCTCATTTTAACTAGGGAACACTACGCTATAACAATCATATATAGTTATTGAACAAGAATGTTAAGCTCATAGAATTATTAGTGTTGTTCGATAAAAATAATTAATGGATTGAAGTGACACAAGATGGGTTTTAAAAGTACTGTCTTTCGTTGTCAAGACTGTCTCTCTGTCCATCCTCCTGCAGCCGGCAGCATAATTAACTCACGGAAAATGCTTAACAACGGACCATGAGACATCAAATTCACTGTAACTTAGACTTTGACTGTGTGGGATCAAAACCATCGGATCTATTAAAACTAAGGTGTTTGGCCAATCACCATTAAAACTAAGGTGCTTATACAACGCGCGTGCAACGTCATGGACATGGTCCAAAAAGGTACGTGGGAGCCCGCTGCATGGCCCACAGGCAGCCTTAACCGCACGCATGGCCAGGGCACAAAGGCAGAAGCTTAGAACTCCAAAACCCGGGCCAGGTTATCCGGAGAGTATGGTTAACCTATTTGTAATTTGTAGATATCTCCGCAAGTGACAAACCCTTAATGCAGCCAAGGCTAACAGCAGGTCAGGTTGCATGAGGTCTGTGATTCATGACTTATTCCAGTGCTTATATAAATGGAATCAAAAGTTCGTATCCGATCCCGATTCACTTCAACTTAAGTTGCATTTGATTGCATTAAGGTTTATTATTGTCGATCCATTATGTTTTTTGTCACGACCCAGATTCAAATCCGTGACATAGCCGTGCTATTGCCGACGACCGCCCACAATAGCACAAAGTCTCATGTACGAATAATAGGGTAGTCAAGCTGGTCAACTTTTATTCATATAACATCTCTAGTGTAACTTATAGGAAAGTTCGAAGTACAGAGCCCCTATAAGCATTTTAAGTACACAACAGTATGTTTACCCCAAAAAAAATGAAAACATGATGCTAAAAAGGTGTCTCCAGGTGCTATCATTGGCGGTGGTCTAAAATATATATATATATAAATAAATGGATATGAGCTACACGACTCAGTAAGTAATCATGCATAATCTTATTAGATCAAATATAATACTAAGCATTTTTAAACAGTGTTTGAGAAGCTAATAAGTATATCATATAACAGTTTTTTATAATAAAACATTCACATTGAGCCGGTAAATCGGTGTATGTACCAACATATCTTTTCATGAAAAATGCATCGTGAAACTGTATGCCGGCATGCAATGGTTTAAAATCTACACTCTCAGATTTATAGCTACGACCGTACTTAACTCCCACGACAGGGATCGTATGCTCAGTTACTCTTACCCACTAGTGGGAGCCATCCATAGCATCTAAGAGCTCATAAATAGTACTTTTCACAAATAGTATGCATAGATAGAGTGAAAACACATCGACGGCAATCAACATCTGATCTTAGGTTTATACCACAAATACTGCACTTATAACATCATAATTCATCTCATACATAATTCAAAATGCATGAATAACACTTTAAAATCTTTATAAAACATGATATATACATGATCTATGAATTTAAGGCAAGTTATTTACCCTTAATTCGCTTTCCAATTCCTTAAATCCGGGTGACAAATCCTCAATCACTTAAAATAATATCATAGGGATCACATTATTTCTTGTTACATAATTTCTTAGCTCATCATATTAGGAACTTACTTGCTTGGATCCAGTTGGTTCGGCCCAGCTCTTCAACCAGGCCTAGGCCGAGCTCGATTGGGCTCAGCCCAGTTCCACAATTTGGGTCTGGGCCGGGCCTAATCATTTGACACATACAAGTATGGCTTAGATTAGTTGGGTGGCATCCCTATCCCCTTAGGAGAGGTCCAGGCTTCAAACCTTGGTGGTGGGTATTCCCACCATATTTCTCAAAAAAGGAAAAAAATTCATTTGAGACATTACATACAAAAGTTATGGATAAGATAGGAGTGAGCAAAAAATGAAATAACTGTAAATCAGTACATAAACAAGTGTATTGTGGAACTCTAAACATTTTCAGTCCCTCCTCCAGTAGGGATTTTTCAAAAAGAAGTTCCCATTTCTTTGACAAAAAAAGGATTTATGCTTGAATTTTTTAACATACAAACAAACATTATGTGATAAAGAGCATTAAAAGATGTTGCTGTTCTCTCCATTTCTAAAGAATTCAAATATTTAAAGTCAAAAAAATATTATATGATCGGATACTTTTGGGGCAAAACAGGAGCACCCATATTATAGCTTCTTGAACCATTTAAGTCAGATTGGTGATACTACAAAAATAGAATTAGAAGGTTACTATCAGTATCAATTCCGTTTTCCAGAATTGTTTACATATTTTCCTAATAAATTATTCTGCGACCATCTGGTCCTAACTATTTTACATCTTGTTATTAGATTAAAGGTCAAATGTGGCATCTCATCATCTCTAGCATGAGCTATGTACTTAAAAATCATAAGACATTGACAAATAATTATATTAAGGAGTTATTCTAGACGAAGAAAAGCAACCAATTCTCAGAATGATCAAACCTGAGAGAATGCTAAGCCCTTGAACACCAAAGAAGCAACTAGCCATGTCAACAGCTACCATGTTGTCGCCTTGGTTTGCAAGTGTAACAAACACTGCATTGCAACAGACAATTAATGTGATAACCCAGCCCATTGGGTTAGTGGGCCGGCCTGAAGAGGCCAGACCCAATTGAAGTGAGCCCTGTTGCTCGCGATGGATGATGGAGAAGACTCCCAATCAGAGTCTTATTCCTCCTCCATTTCCTGCGAAAATTGCTGATACCCAGGCAATCCAAGTTCGAGTAGAACTTAAGGATTACACCTATTTATTCCTCCTTCCTCCTAGCTTCATCGATGAAGACTGAGATCAAGTTGCCAATTTGAGTCTCAATTCCGAGTTTCTTTCTTGGATTGTAGCCGAGAAGAAGCGTCGAATGCTTCGCCGGACTGAGCGAGCTACCGGAATGTTTTGAAATAGAGCATTTCTTATTTTCTTTTTCTTTTCTCTTTGTTTTTGCTAACCACCGCTGGCCACCATCACCCACTATCGCCCTTGGTTGTTTCTTGACTGCACGACAAGCAATTGGTCGCCCACTGTGGTTGAAAGAGAAGGGATGAAAAGAAGGGTCGAGCCCTTCTTTCTTTCCTCTTTTCTTCTGTCCGACCGACCTTAGTCATTGTTTCCTTCCATCCGGCCGACCTTAGTTGTCATTGACGTCACTGGGCCAGCCGTCGTCATCGGGGCTGGGTCGCTTGGTGGTCGTCACCCCTGTTCCGAGAAGAAGGGGAGAGTGGGCTCTCCCCTATTTTGAGAAGAAAGAAGACAGTCTTCTCTCTTCTCTTTCTCTTTCCTCTCTCTACTTTCTTCTCTTTGTTTTTCTCTACTTTCTCTCTCTAGAAGATCTAAGAAATTTCTAATCCGGTCCTGTTGACCTGATCTACGAACCCGAATTGACCCCTAAAAAAAGACCTTGAATTGCCTTGTCAAGTGTCTATGGAAGCCACTAATGATGAATTATGTTAAGCGACCTTGGCCCTGATTGAGTCCATGCTCTATGATTTATTGATCGAATCGCTCGGGCTTGACCCACCCGAAATCGTCGAACGCTCATCCTTGTTTCTTATTATTTTAATTCGACTAAAATC
This sequence comes from Phoenix roebelenii, assembly GCA_025769935.1. Classification (NCBI taxonomy): domain Eukaryota; kingdom Viridiplantae; phylum Streptophyta; class Magnoliopsida; order Arecales; family Arecaceae; genus Phoenix; species Phoenix roebelenii. The sequence goes on along the minus strand of JAOXJJ010000001.1, from coordinate 22,087,981 downwards.
GTCAAACAGAAATTAATTTTGCCTTTAATATTTTTATAGGTTTAACTGAATTGCCTAGTGAAGTTTGACGGTCTAAGACGAAAGAAGTAAATAAATCTCATACTCCTTACTAATTTTTGAACTTGTTAGTAGATCTTGCACTCATTATTATCTTTTAAATGATTATGTCTTCCGTTCATAAAACTTGCTTATGAAAATACCATGCTTTTTTTAAATTATGAACGGCATATGTGTTATGAAAATTTTGCTTTATTATGAAAAAAGTTTTATAAATGATTTGATGAAAATAACTTTGTTATGAAATATGAATCTGATCATGTCATTTAGTATTTTTTATCTATAAATGTGTTTGTTTGAAAGTAAAAAATATAAGTTTTCTAAAGGCACTCAGATTGCTATAGCCGCCTCTAGAAATAGGGATCAATCGACACCCTTGAGCTAGCATCCAACGAAAACGACCCTCTGCCAACGTGTTAAAGTTGGTAACGAATATGAACTACGTTGTTCTGTTGATTACGGAAATAGCCCTATCACGGGTTAATAGTGACTACAGCACGAATACTTATGAACAATATTTTAATTTATGATAGGATTACATGACATGAAGAACGATTTACAAATTTGTTTGCAATATAAATTTGGTACTATGCTTATAAAAGATGGAAGATTTGTTTATGCATGATTTGGTTTATGACCTATTTTTAATATACTGTATTAGCTTATTTTGTAATAACTGTTATTTTTCTTAAATGATGCATCGATATGGAAAAACTTATGCTTGATCCGATAAGATAGTGAAGGGCTACTAAGTTGTCTTGCTCATATACCTCTATTTTTATTTTTTTCTCACTAGGAGAATAGGGTCGATAGGATCAAAGGATGGTCCAAGCTTGGAGTTCGCACTAGCAAGCTTAGCGATCTATTTAGCAGAGCAAAACTTTAGTTCTTCAGTTGATTATGAAATTGTAGTTAGTGAATTTCTGAATAGTAAAGATTATAGATTTAATTTTTATGTTTGAATGTAGATGCTCTAAGCTAATATTAATTTTATTTAATGGATGTTGAAATTAGACTTTTAGCTATTCTAATTTGTTTGTGATGGATTTGAAAGCTAAATGTAATGTTGGCTTCGTATTATTGTAGGCTATACCCTTCAGTAGTACGGCCCTGTCATGCTTTGGATCTGAGATATAACAAATATGGTATCAAGGCAATAGGTTTGATCATGGGTTAAGCTTAAAAGTCTAGTAATGGGTCGAAGTTAAGCTTAGGTTTATGATTCGTATAATTAGGCATGTGATGGGTATAGAAGAGTTAGTTTTGATCAGAGCAAGGAGGAAAAAATGTGAGGCCCAATCTCATTGGACTGGCCTGTTGGCCCGACCTAGCACCAAATCGTGGCCCAAAGGGCCGTTTTAGTCAGAATACAAAGCAAAGCCCTGGTTGATCGTGAAGGAGGAGGAGGAAGAGTCCTCCACCACGAACTCTGTTAGAGGCTAGGATAAGCCTAGCCTCCACTCCTATTTAAACCCCTCCCCAACCCCCCAACCCCCCTGCGATGGGCCTCCACCTATGATCATCGAGCTTCTTTCTCTCTTTTCTCCCATTGAGTTCACGGTTGCTTGTGTTTGTGCTTGCCAAAAATCAAGGTCGTCGATGCCTCCAGAGCTGAGGTAACACTCCGATCCTTTTCTCCTTTCCTTGTTCTTCTTCCCACAATCTGGAATTGCGGCCGCCAATCGAGAAATCGGCCAAAAATCAACGACAAAAGAAAATCCTATTTTTCTCCTATTTTGGCCAAGTTGTTTGTTGCTCTTTTCGGCCACCAACACTACCGGCTCATGGCATCGGACCTCCGATTGAGTCTCACGGCCCCCCTGCTATCTTCCACGATGGAGCTATGGCCGCCAATGACTGAAAATTAAGGAAAAGTCCGATTCCACTATTTTTCAGGCCTTTTCCTTGGATTTTCTTATCGGTTGGCCACTACCGCCAGCTGCCACCTTGCCGGACCACCATGACCATAGCCACCATCCGCCTCCTTTTTTCTCTATTTTGCCAAAAAATAAGAAGAGGAGAGAGAGAATTATCCCTCTCTTTCTCTCTCTTTTTTTCTCTCTGCTATTTGTTTCTCTCTCTACTTTTTCTTTCCAGAAGATCTATGGAATCCCGTATCGGATCTTGTCGACCTAATCTACGAACCCAAGATAGACTACTGTAAAAGGCTCTAATCCGCCTGGGTGATCGGTCGTGATCAGTCGTACATAAAATCTACTTGTAAAATATCATGCTTTTCTTAAAATTATGGTATCAGATCTTAGGTTTAAGATCATTGGGGATCATAACAAAATTAAAATCAGAGCATCTATTGAAGACCAATAGGGACTGTAATAGAAATGTATGAGAGCATAAGGTTTAAGATCACCAGGGATTGTGATAGAAGTGTCTCGATGTTACGATCACTTAAGACATGACAAAAGTAGCAAAAATAAATCAGAGCTTAAGTGTAAGTTCACTAGGCATTATGATAAAACGTATGTATTAGGTTTGACATTTGAGTACAGAAGGATTGGATGATTTGTCTCTGATCATGATAAAAAAGGTTTGACCTAAGGATATTATAGAAAGGTTAACCATGGTATACGATATTAGTAGGTTATACAATACCATATTTATTTGTTCAGATGTTTAAATGACTTGAAAGTTTAAACTTAATATGGGTGTAGACGTGATAGCACTTTTAGTCTTAGAACTAATTATTAGAGTGAAATTTGCACATGGATCTTTTATAGTAAGCTAAAAAAGATTTTTCATAGTACCCCAAAAAATTATAATAAAATAATATATACAATAGAAGTCAAATAAAAAAAAGGAATAATTAAAAGAAGCGAGTACCATCACTTGATCGTTATACAGGCCGGCCTTGTGATGTTAAATGTGGTCAACAATAGAAGATTTGTAAGATTTGAAATTGAAAAGGCTCCATTGGAAGGATTTAGTAGTATAACAGGCTGTCAACTTGATTCTAATTTTTGGAAATCAGTGCCAAATCCCGGCTTGGGCAGATTCAAGAAAGCTATCTATCATAAAACCTGTTATCCTAGTTGGTGGTTAGAGAGACCTACTTTAGTGTTTATAATTTAAGCTCGAGCAACTCGGAGGTAATCTTCTGAGTTCTGAAATTCCCCTAGACTTGGAAAGATTTTAGGAGAGAGAGATAATGATTACGTGTTGAATAACTTTACCTTAAGAATAAAATTGTGCCTCTAGGAAAATAAATTTGCACGGTAAATGATAATATTTACTTGTTTGAATTTAGTAGTTCTCCAAATAATAATAAATGCTAAAGGTAAACAAGTTAGTTTATATATAGTATTTATTGTTATACATGGTATATATCAAGGATCGTCGTTTCGCCTCGAACCACACAATTTGGGACGTATCGAGCGGTACTCGAGACTGACAAGCGCTATTCTAGCCCTCGATTCGAAAAATTTGCGAGGAAAGAGAAAAGGGAGAAGGAAAGTGAGAAACATAGAGAGAGGAGGCAGGGAGAGAAGGAGGGAGATGCCAGGAGAGGGTGAGAGAGAGGGCATGGAAGCCCTTCTATCCTCCTTTGTTTGTCCGCAAAGGGTGCGAGGTGGAGCCCCTATTCTGGAACCCTATTTCGAATAAGTTTGAAATAGGGGCTCTGCTCCAAAGATGGTCCCAATTTTTTTTTATTTCTTTAAGTGAAGTTGGTCCCGATTTTTTATTTTTTTCTTATTCTTTAAGTGAAGTCGACAAATTTTGTACTGACTTTATTTAAAAAAATATATATATAAATTGAGGTCGATGTTGTGTTTCATTCGAAATAAGGGCTCTGCTCAATGCCCCTATGGACGAGAAGTGGAGGAGAAGGGGGCTTTTGAGGCCACTCATCTCACCTTGTTCCCGCATCTCCCTCGCTCCCCCTCCTCCTATCTCTGCCTCCCTCTCTAGTTTTTCTTCGTCGGTACATGCCCAAGCGACACAATACGATATTGTACCATCCCATACTACTGGCCAACCAACATGGGTGCCGGTTCCGATACCGTAAACCTTGATATATATAGATAAATTCACTAGAGTTGTGTCATACGTTAAGAGGAACATGAACTTCCAAGTCTCATTATTAGGCTTGAGTTACCATTGCAAAAGCAAAAGGAAGAGATGCATGTCTACTTTCTTTGTCTTCACGTGTATGACACAAACACACAGGGTACCGATACTAGGAAATAGAGATACATCTGCTTGATTATTGAGGGAGCACGAAGAGACATCATGAAGAATCCTATCATATTAATTTGCTGCTTGTTTAGGAGTTTGACTAATAATGATCTAAGTTGTTTCCTAATTGGCTCAGGTGAGAGAGATGAGGTAGAGACGGGCCAGTAAATCTGCAATATGCCCGCTGCCCTTACACCACAATCACAAACACCAATTGTTGTCTTAACTTTTCGGAAAACTGGTTGATATATAGATTTTTCATTCATTGGTTAATCCTATTAATTAATGCCTACCTCTAGATGGACAGTGAGGCGAGATGATTGGATGTATCACTACTATATTGGTGTAACTTCCTGAGACGTACAATTTTTACTTTAATGTACTTATTATTTGTTCTTTAAAAAGCTTTTTTCACCGTAGTGGCATTTCAAATCTGAAAATATATAATTTTTATAATAATTAATGGCCGGTCATTAATCATCGTAAGAGAAAATACTCTAAACACCGTCATTCATCCATCTACACATATTTCAAAGTAAGAAATGCATGATCCGGCGTGGGATTTGTACGTAGGAAGGTGAAATATCCACCGATGAGCCTATGCATAGCGTCTTGCTTGAATGAGAATGCTCGATACATTATAATAAAATGGGCTGCAAGATGACAGTCAACCAAAAAATGTGTCTATCAAGAAGGTAAGGCAATGTCAATGAATCATAGGATTGAGGGTCCGCAAGGAGGTCGGTCATGATTCACGACAAGCAACTCATTCTCAAATGATGATTTTCTGGCTCCAAATTTATGCAACCATAAGCAGAGAATCATAGCAGGCCACTCCTTGAAATGGCCATTTATTTCGGTTATTTTAGCATAATAGAAGATTAACACTCCTTACAATCTACAACCGGGTTGAGTTGATGGTAGTTGCCACTATAGGGCTCCTCACCACATACTTCCCTTTATCATCCACCCAGCTTAATGAACCATGAAGCACCTTATCCGCTTTCTTCCCCATCTG
>JAOXJJ010000001.1:22068267-22082615 GCA_025769935.1 Phoenix roebelenii | reverse complement strand
GCTGACAGTGACCCTCCCTGTGCTGCTCAGGGACCCCGCAAGGTATGGCCCGCACAGCGGCAGAATATGTCCAACATGATGATTTACGTGCGTGTGTTCATGATATGCTTACAACATGTATAAATAGGGATGCAAATGGGTCGCGTCGGATCATGAGTGATCCTGACCCAACTCAGTTTCTTGCTCGGGTTCTAATTTTGGGCTTAGACATGACCCAATAAAAGATCGGGCTGGGTCAGATCGGATCCACGACTATAATTTTTGATCCAATGAGTCATTTGGGTTGGGTCAGGTTCTTATATAATTCGGACCTGATTTGAAAATTCAGGTTCGAGTCGGGTTCGAGTCGGGTCCGGATCGGCTTCAGGTCGGCCGCAAGTTTGGATCCTGGGTATTATTTTTGCCGAACAAGTGAGGGCTTTCTGGAGCTTGCCAAATCGAGCAAATCCGTGGACGGTGGCAGTGGAGTCGGTTGGGCAGGTGGGGCGGCTGTCGAGGGACCGGCGAGCATCGTCAATAGTAGTAGTGGTGTCGACGACAATGGGGCTGAGGAGGATGATGACGAGGATGATGACAAAGAGGGAGGTGATGTTGTAGGCAAGGATGAGGAGGAAGGCCTAGATGAAGGTGACCATGGGGCGGCACTAGACCTTGGGGACAACGGAGAGGACCTTGGGGAAGGAGAGCTCCTTAGCTATGTAGATGGAGGCGACGAAGTAGACGACGGCGAAGTTGGAAAGGATGGAAAGGATGAGGAGGGCAAAGAGGTAGGTAACCTTGAAGAGGAGGAAGGTGGACCATTCAGACGAAAGGCAAGAGAGGATGCCGGATTTGGAGGGGGAGCCACGGGGCATCATCGAGGGTATCCTTGTTGCGGTCGATCTTGGAGAAGAGGAGGTGGGAGACGTGATGTGAGCGAGGTAGAGGATGGAGAGGGGGAGGACGAGGGCGAGGACGAGGATGATCTGGGAGAAGAAACGTCACCATGAGAGCACGATCATAGACGCATCTTGACACTAGATCCATGCTAAGGTTACGATTAGGGTTCCTCTATGTGGGCAGATTGGGGAAGAATTGGGGGAGAGAGATATAAGGAGAGGAAGGAGTATTTTGGGAATGAAGAGGGAATGGTGGGCTGGTGGAGGATTTGGATTGGGGGGATTGCCGTAGTCTTCTATCTAAATTGGTTGTAGTATCAGCCGTTCGATATCAATCTAACGGCCAGCAAATTTTAAGCGGTTTGTACCAGCAGCCCATAGGCCCACATAATTTTATAAATTTGGTTCAGATCGGGTCGGATCGTAGGATTGAAAATATAAAATTATCCAAATTTTAAATGGGTCAGATCGGGTTGGATTTGAATTCAGTAAACCCAAACCCGACTCAAAAAATAGAACACATACAATTTTAGGACTTGACCGGCCCTACGGGTCCTCCAAAATGGGTCGGGTCAAATCGGATCTAAGTAGGTTGGGTTGGGTTGGATCACGGGTCAACCCGACCCATTTGCAGCCTTATACATAAAGATTCAATGGAGCAATCACTCAGAGAGAGAGGCTACTTGGAAGAAGATGATATGAAGACCAAATATCTGTTTGAGAATTAAGGTATGTCAAATTTCAAGGATGATTTTTTTAGGAGAGAAGAATGTAAGAATTAGGCCTAACGGGCCTAATCTGGACTAAACTCAGCAGGTTCAACCGGCTTTAATTGAAACTAAAAAAAATGGATTGAAATAGAGGATCGTGATTCCCTACTCGATCAACTGGAACGGCCACCATTGAGGCATAGCAAGGGAGGCACGACTGGCGCGAACTCTGCGGAGCTGGTGCTAACGGCCAGCGATCATTAGGGCTTATTCCAACCAGCGAACAGCCAGTCGGTGCCACCATTTGTCCAAGTTTATCTCTCTCTCTCTCTTGTGGCTTCTATATAAATTCCTTCCCTTCGATTGATCCCTCACCACTCACGTACCCTGCTTCCTCCTGCTTCTTTGGTGGTCAGTGAGCCACCTTGATCAAGAGCCACCTCCTGAATCATCCTCTTATTTCGAGTACCCTACTGCGAGAACCATCATCTCTCTTCTCTCGGAATCTGCCAGAACCCATCTCCTCAGCCAAAATTCACCGCCTCCAACCCTCGCTGATGAGTTCCATACCCGCATCGTCGCTCCCTTTGGATGAGTTGGCTGCCACCGAAGCAACTAGGGGCACTGCCCCTCTTTCTTTCTTTCTCTATCTTGGCCGAGCACAGCTATTCCCATTGGCCATTGACGGACGCTCTCGGCTGCCGCCACTACTGTCGGCTGCCGCCACTGCCCCACCACCATGGTCAATCACCGGCTGCCTCCTTCCTCATCTGTTTTGACAAGAAAGAAGAAGAAAGAAGAAGAAGAGGAGGAGGAGGAGAGAGAGAACTCATTCCTCCATCTTTCTCTTATTTTCTCTCTTTTCTCTTCTCTCTAATCTCTCTCTTTTTCTCTCTAAATGACCTATGAACCCTAAGAGGGTCCCAATTGCCCATCCAATGGACCCCGGGTTGACCTCTGCATAGAGACAGTGAACCGCCCTAGTACCCGGGCCGCTTCTTGGACCGATCACCCCAGTCTTATTGAATATCCCTAAAACCCCTATTGATGAACCTTGTTGATTGACCTTGGCTCTAATTGAATCCGATTCATTGAACGAATCGTGAAGACCTAACCCACTAGCAACCACCATACGCCCGATCGAGGCTTCTCATATTATTTGTAATTTCATTAAAGTCATCAAATTGAATTTAATTTTGCTGTTAATGTTTTAAATAGGTCTAGCGAAGACGCTTAACGAAGTTTGAAAGTCTAAGATAAAAAAGAGAAGTAGATATTACACTCCTTATTTACTTTTTAGATTATTATGTTTTCTTTGCAAAAGATTTGCTTGTGAAGATATCATGTTTTACTTAAAATTATGGATCAACATAGGTAATAAAAATCATTCTTATTTATGAAAATAGTTGCATGAATATATTTTTTTTAAAAGTTTTGTTATGAAATATGAATCTGATCGTATCATTTAGTGTTTTTTGTCTATTTATATGTATGTTTTAAGAAAAGGATATGAATACCTCAAAGGCTCTTAGAGAGCTATGTATTATCTCCAGAATTGGAAAGATCGACACTCAGAGCTAGCATCCATATGAAACATAGCCCTGCCAATGGGTATAAAGTTAGCATACGAAAGAAGAATCTTTATCGATTATGAAATATGATGCTATTACAGGCATAAAATGATCATAGGACGAATATCTGTGAGCGATGTTTTGAATTATATTATGGCTACATGGTAGAAGAATGGTTTATCAATGCATTTGATATTTTAACTATGTTATCATAACTCCTCTATCGACTTTGAGTTAAAATTTTTGATGGGCTGAAGCTTTCCCACCATATGCTAAACAATTTCTAGTCTCAGTATCATTCTTTTGCCAATATGATCCCAACATATATAAGTCCAACATCTTCTTCCACATAGAGTGTCAAAGGGAGCCATTTAGATGATAGCTTGATAGTTGTTGTTATACGGAATATCCACAAAAGATAAGTGCTCATGCTAGGATCCCTTCAAATCCAATACACATGACCTCAATGTATCTTTGAAAGGTTTGAATCGTCATTTCTGATTGTCCATTTGTCTAAGGGTGAAAGGTTATAATGAATTTTAATTTACCCTTCATAGCTTGATGCATTCTCATCCAACACTGAGAGAAATCATGTATCCCTATCAAACATAAAAAAGATTGGAGCACCATAAAGCCTTATAATTTTGTTAATATACAATTCGACTAGCCTTTCCATAAAGAAACCGACTTTGATGGGCAAAAAATATGCTGACTTAAGAAACCGACTTTGATGGGCAAAAAATATGCTGACTTTGTCAGTTGGTACAATCACCCAGATAGCATCATTTTTTTTAAGAGTCCTTGCTTACCCGAAATGAGATCCATCGTTGTATGTTCCAAATTCCAAATTAGAATAAAGAGAGGTTGCTATGGTCATGATGGCAATTGGTGCACCACCTTTACCTACTAATAAGTCAAACATTGAGCAACGTACTGAGCTATTTGCCCTTTTATGCCATTTCATCAGAAATTTTCTCTTAAATTCTTGAACATTTTAGTACTTGTAGGATGTACTTATAGGTAGTGTTGTTAGCCTCAGACAAAATTTCTTTCTTCAGTTTGCATTATTTGGGTATTGCCAAATCTTAAGGACTATCTTCATGAATTCCCAATTTAGATGCCATACCAGATTGTACCTTTTTTCTATTCTCTATAGCTCTCTATCATCTCCTTGGGATTCTTCGATTCTCTGAATCAAGGTAGGTTGCATCTTTAGAGTAGCAAGCAGGAGATTCTAAATTGTACAATCGTACCTCAATTTCTAGTCTTTTTAAGTCTTGTAGAATATACTTCTATAAGATAATGAAAGCTGCTATACCACCTGATGTTTTTTTGCTCAAGGCATCTACCACTATATTTGCTTGCCTTGGAGGTAATTGATGGTTAAGTTATAATCCTTTATCAAGTCTAACCACCTCCTCTGCTTCAAATTTAGTTCTTTTTGTGTAAAGATGTACTTGAGAAAAAATTCACATAGAACACTATACAAATAATATCTACAAATCTTTAGGGCAAACACTACTGCAGTTAACTCCAAATCATGAGTAGGGTAGTTTTGCTTATACAACTTTAGTTATCTGGTGGTATATGCTACCAAATTCCCATGCTACATCAGAACACATCCAAGCCTCTCTAAGGAGGCGTCACTATAGATAGCAAAATCTCTACTTCCAAATGGTAGAGCAAAGATAAGAGCTTGGCATAAAGGATCGAAATAGAAAGTCTTTATCCCTTCTTTATTGTTTCTTTATAAAGGACAAGCTCATCATTCCTATGTAATGTCACCAGCCAGAAGTCCCAAGCAACTCTAGGGTGAAGCTTTGAGGGATGTGGTGCTCAACACAAATCTTTATTGGATCGTCCTCCCTTAATTTATTTTTCTTAGTAGCTAGGGTAAAATCAGCTACTGGCGAGGGTTCTTTTGAGCTTGCACCGAGCCATAGGCTCATTAGCTAAAAAGAAAAAAAAGGGAAGGTGTTAGGTGTCATCTTGTGTATTTCCTTTCTTAAGCATTGGATAGGTCTGGGGATCACAAAGAGACTTGTGAAAATATTATGTATTTTATCAACTACATCTTCCACCTTTTTATGATAATTGATTTATCTTTTCAATCCTAGGAGACCTTTAGTCCTGAAATTTAAGGTCAGATGGTTCGAGATTAAGATAATAGTAAATTCTTGACTTGCATCGGCCCTTTAAAAAGAAGTGCATGTCTACAGTACAAAATATGTTCAATAAGGAAGATCACCAAATAGTCAAAGCATGAAAAAATATTTAAATTTTATAGGCAGCATTGTAGGAGGATTGTAATTTAGCTCTTGCAAGTTGCAATAGACTAATTGCACCATTATGGGTTTTTAGCTTACGTGGGACGGTACATATTTGGGGAGTTTTACAAAATTTTTTTCTTTTTAGAGGCGTCATTTAAATTAAACTTGAAACCGTTATTTTCCATATCTTTCACCTTTTTTGGGCTACTTCTTGAGCTGCTTCAGAATTAGGCTAAGAGATAGAGTGATATGGTTGAAGTTAAACTACGTTATCGAATAAGATCGGAAAAACCAAAAAGAGTTGTTGTGGGCAACTAATTCTAGATTTATATGGCAACTAAATCAAATTTTAAACATGATTTATCTTGTTGCTTATATCCCGGGCCAAAGGTTCCGTGATCAGGGAAAACCTTTTTTTTTTGGTAAATAAAAGTCATCCTTTCGAGATTTTTTCTCACGCTAACCTCCTGCCGGAGCCCTACCAAGTCTCATCTTTTTCTGGCTCATCTTTTGACAGGAAACCTCCCTCTCTTTGTTTTCCATATGGCGTCACTCGAGGAGAAAACCGAAGCAGATGGAAAAGGCAACGCTCTCAAACGATTCAATTCATTCATCAAGGAAAGAGATATTCTCTATCTCCCAGACCACGGTGAGGAACGCATCGCCACAGAAGAGTCTCCAAAACCCAAAGCAGAAGGATCGGACAACGTCAGAAACGGTGAAAGTTTTCAGTGTCTACCATTCCTTGAACTGTATCCTTTTTTGTTAATCCTTTTTAACAATTCGATGAATAAGAAATATTCGTTCGTCAACAATGCAACTTTTCTCCATAAGCACATCTACTGTTTACATATACATGGAAAAGATAGCATATCTAATGTAGTTAAGTATCTAGATTTTTAACATGCTTCTGCTTTTTATCATAATCTGGCAAATTTTAAATGACTGCAAAAAGAGCCCAAAACTATGGACAGTAGATTCAATATGCACCTTCTTTCTTTCAGTTTCACACACACAGAGAGAGAGAGAGGGCAGATCTACACTCTCACTTTTGTCACCCCTAAATACAATACAGCTTGCTCTCTCTGTTACTGTAGGGATTGGGCTCCATGTGGTACTTATATTTCTTTCTTTTTGGATTGAAGGTACTTATATTTCTAGACGGTCAAGGGGTGTAGATTTTTCTACTACTGGAGATGGTTCTGGGGACGAAGTCATCAATGTCAACTCTAAGCTTTTATCCCGGAAGAGCGATCTGTTTCGCAAGGTTGGGGAACCAGAGTTAGATTTCAGCTTAGTTCCTTATTATGTTGTTTAAATCACTTAACTTCCCATTGCTCTATTTTGAAGTTGTTCAATGAAATGAAGACAGCATTACTAGAGGAACCTCTAACTATTCAAATTGAAGCATCTGGTATGTGCTAAATTATCATGCACGTGATATTTCGCTTATGTTTTTTTTTTTTTTTTTTCTCTCTCTCTGTGTAACAGTTTGAATATGATTTGATGGAACAGAGGAAAAAGCCTTCCTCGGGCTTCTGGAGTTCATCTATTTTTCCAGTCTCTCAGCATCCTCTTACGAAGAAATTGTGGACTTGCTGATGATCTCAGACGAGTTCCAAGTTCTTTCATGTGCTTACGAATGCATAGAACAGCTGGTCCACACGCTAAACTCAGCACTCCCTTGCTTTGAGCTTTCGCATAAAGCAAGCTGGATCCAAGTAAAAGAGTTGCTAGCAAAGGAGGCAATAAAGTATGTCACCCAAACTGACCCTCAAAGAATGATGTTTCCAAAACTTAAAGAAGACCGTGATATAATGAGGTGACTCCTGATCAGCTACTCTCTTCTTTTTCTATAGGTTTCACGAACGATCGTTATGAATCAATTAAAACTTTTGATTCTTCTGACCAGCATGAAAGATGAACTACTTCGGCTACCGTTTTCCGGAATCGAGGCAATCTTTCGCATGGACCGTATCCCAGTTGAATCAGAAGATGCTGTCTATGATTTTATCCAGTATTGGGCACAGACCCACTACCCAAAACCAGAGGACCATTCCGCTGCCAAGGAACTGCACCTCGAGCGCCTCATCCGCTTCAATTACCTGACACCTCAAAAGCTGGAAGAGGCCCTGCAGAGTGACTTCTTTCACCCCGAATCCGCATCCATGGCTGTCATCGAGGCCCTGGCTTTGAAGGCCAGGGACCCATACACACGCGGACTCGGCCCGGGTTGGTGCTCGAGCAACCACTTACGTGAGCGGCGTTACAAGCGACCGCCCGTAACAGTTAACAGGCTTTGGTACCCAGAATTCGACCGTTGCGAAGTATATTGTAGCCTCACCATGTCTGATTTATTGGACATGTTTCACTCCATGGGCAGTAGAGAGTCCGAGGACTTCCAGTTCGGCCACCAACTTTTCAGTCTAGTGGCTTCCTGCAAAGTTGGCACAAGCGAATTTTCTTTTGAGCTATGCATTACTGCGAAGGCAGAAATCTTGGGCAAGAATGTCTATGCCACTAGGTTTCTAGCAATGAAAGAAGTAGATGACTTGGTGGATTTTGTTGAGATGGGAACGGGCACCTTTATGCCTTCTAAAGAGGAAAAAGCTGGCTGTGATGACCTCTTACCTGGGTTCTGGCCTCAACTTCTTACTGGTACAGGCCCTTTCGTACGCTGTGGAATTCTTCTTTTATGCGTGGAGATCACTTGCAGACGGTAAGACGGACCTTATGCCAGTTAAGCTCTTGCAAGAAATGCCTTTCTCACTGCAAAGGTAGAATGGTGGCAGTACTTTCAATTTGCTGAATTAATCAGATTATGCAGGAAGTTTCTTTATCCAGAGATATATATATATGCATGTATTGGAATCAAACATATGCTGTTAAACTTAGAATACATTTTAACTATATTTTGTTTTTTTGAGTTCATTGCATTAATCCATGGAGACACCAAAGAAAGATTGATTGACTAGTCATGAGCAAACTATTCACGCATATTCATTACCATAAATATATGATCATAGACCACTGAATACACCTGAAAAATAGAGGTGTAAATTTGAGATCCAGCAGATGCAAGGGAAAATCAAAAGGCTGTGTATCAGACCAGTGCAGTGCATGGCATTCATGAGGATCACCAACCAATGGAGCGGGTGTGAATAATCTGGATTATATAAGAAAGTTGGTTTCCAGGCAAAAAGCTTTCACCAGATCTCTAGCTACTGATTTGTGTTAGTTAAAGGAGTGCCCATGCATTTCTGGTATCAATCAATGGAATAAGAGCTTACTGTGAGTCCAAAACGGTGTAATGCGCCACCAGCTCTGAAGCTCGCCCTATTTCTGTCATCATATTCCCCTCTCCGGCACCTCTTCAATCAGAATAAAGTCCTGGCTAGAGTTGTAAGCATAACGGGTGGGATTAGGAACGGGCATAACCCAGCAGAGCCTATATCGATCTAAATCGGGTCAAAATGTAATCCAAACACCAACCATAATATATATATATGTTGATTTTCAACGGTTCAAGAACCTAGGATCACCATCTTTGCTTCAGAAGAGCTCTAAATTGTGAGCAAACATTGTAAGTTACCTCTATCCCTAGTTTTTTATCATGCACATTATCTGATTTATGATTGTTATCTGCAATTTAAATTATGGATATTATCTGTACATATAATATGTTTAAATTAAATATCACATATGCTCTGCACAAAAATAATTTGAAATATTGGATCAAGTATGACATGATTTATTTAGGATGGACTAAATTTTATTGCATCGATAAATATGTTGATTTAATCTTGTTGCTATTGTAAAACCTGGCCCTTTAAGCGAATTGGGCCTAGTCCATTCGACCGGCCCAAAGGAATTTGGCTCAAGACGCACACAAAACAAAAAGAAAAAAATTCTTGGGGCTTGTGGGCCGGCCTAGAGTGACCAGGCCTAGCCCGATCCACTAGCCCAACCCGACGCACAGGCGGAGAAGAAGACTCCGATGGGAGTCTTCCTCTTCCTCCTCCTTGATTCATTGCCGGAAACAACCATCGGAACCTCATTGGACCGAGGTAATTGCCCTACGCCTCCTCTTTCTTTTTCTTTTTTTAGAGCTGCTACCATGTTGGATATAGCCGGTAAATCGTCAGAATTTCATCCAAAAATAGAGTGCTCTGTTTCGGCGACCCATTCCTCTGAGTTGCGCCACCATCGGCTGCTGGATTCGGTCGGGTTTTACTGCCATCTAGAACCCTTGAGAACATATGGTTGCCAGTTAGGGAGTTGGCCATGGTTCATGTCGAGTTTGATCGGTTTTTTGATGACCTTCTTCCGCTTCTTCCCTTCTTCATATCGGCTAAGCACCATCGCCGTTGGTGCCGCAACTGAAGGCCGGAGCTCGACCACCTTGGGCAGCCACCCCCCTGATATAAGAAGAAGAGGGTGAGATCGGGCTTTTCCCTATTTGAAGGGAAAAGAAAAGAGTCTTCTTTCTCTCTCCTCTCTCTAGTTCCTCTATCTTTCTATTTCTCTCTCTTTATCACTTTTTCTATCTCTACTCATTCTCTATCTATAGGTTTTAGTGGACTAGTGGAAGGACTAGGTATTTTCTAAAGTCGGGCCAACCCTTAGAGGAGTCCCGGTCAGTGTTGTGTAACCTGGAGCTTCAGACCGTTGTTGGTGTTGGGTCAGCGTTATGTAATCATAGGAAGGGCTCCAAGTCGGTGTTGTGTGGCTGACGAGGGATTCGAATTTTCGGGTTGACCTCTCTCTATCTTGGTATTCTCTCTCTTCTTTCTCTCTCCTCTCTCTTAGTTTTCTCATTCTTGTTCCTCTTCATCTGGATTGTTTCTCTCTCTTATTTTTTCCTCTTCATGTGGTTCTATGGATCCAACAGGAGGGTCCTAGATGTTTTCATTGTGGACCTAGATAGACCCTGGTAGACGATCCTAGATTAGTATCGCTGCGACCACCTGTCGCACTAGTCTTAACCTGACCATCGTCGAGTACCAGTGGACTCTATCATTATGAATCTCTATTATGTTACTTGAACCATAGTCTGATTCTTATTTTATGACTTGACTGGCTTGATTGGCCAAAGTGGATCGATGCGGATCGTCGAACGCTGCTACCTATTGACCCTATCCATCCTACATACGATTGTTGTCAGCCACCATTGGACCCATAATTGGTAACCCCTAATCAATTTTCTTAGTTTGATATATAATTCTTGATCAAATGAATTGGATTATGTTGTGCTGATCGATTCGAACAATTGAACGTTGTTATCTAGCTGGCATCATATATCTTCCTACATGAATCTATTTTCACAGTCAACCCTGATTTTGTATGGGGCTACAGTCATCTGGAGAGCTCCGAACTAATGGACATGGTGCTCTAGACTAACCATGTTATATTGGTTACCACGTCGTAGCTTAAAAACATGAATGTGGTTAGTCTAAAACTGGAAATTAAAAAAAATTGATGTGTGGATGTGAACTGGATTGAATAAACAAGGACTTTGAGCTTATCTCGCTAATATAGCAGGCCCCATCACAGGCTGAAAATATGGTACTTCTGAAGGTTCCATCATAAGCTAGAAATGTGAAACTATATCAGGCCCCATCAAATGATGGAAATGCAAAACTATAGTAGCCCTGCCACAGGCTGAAAATGTGATACCTTGGGAGGCCTCATCACAGGTTGGAAAATGTGACCGAGATTTGGCCCAAAGTTGAAAAGATAATTGATTCGGATCAAGTTAAAAAGAAATGTAATGAAAAGTATTGAAAATACTAATGAAGATTTATGAGATATTATATTCTATATCACTCTTGAGTGGATGGATTTCTATTGATATTAGACATACATACTTATACTGATTATTCGAGCATTATTGATAACCGGTTTGTGATTTTATAATGCGTGCAACGATTCCTTGTGGTTTTCAAACTTATATTATTATTGTATTGGTGTGAATGTGTCGAAATTCTTACTGGGCTGTAAAGCTCACAACCCTTTTTTCTTTCTCTTTTTGAGAATTGCAAGTTGTATAGTATATGGCTATGGTTGAGATCACATGTGAAGAAAATGATTGGATAGAGCATTACTGATCTTGGTTTGATGATCAAATTTTGTAATTGGATCAACTTTGTTATCTACTATTAATTAAGATAATTATTAATTACAGATATTGAGGTTGTATTATATTTTTAGGCCTTGCATGTTCTCTAGGGCTCTACTCTAGTGAGTGTGCAGTTGTGTCGCGTGCAGAACCCGGATGTTAGGTCCGAGGCATGATAGCTATCTAGTCTATGATCAGATGGGTTCAGGATTTAGTTTTCTTCCAAGCCTTTGGTGAGGTGAGCATATATATGCTCATTGATGACATGTCGTAGCCAAGATCTAGTTTTTTTTTGAGCATAGCCGGTCGAAGCTAATCACTGGCACATTTTGATGGAAACATAATTTCTATGTGATTATAAAGCAAATTTTCTTCCAAACCTCCACTAGGGCAATTAGATGTATTAAACACTTTGAACTCTATAATTAAAAATTTTGTACTTTCAAAATTGATATTATATTTATAATATGTTTGATCCTGCTAAAGATAAAGGTTATTTAATGAGCCTATATAATTCACTATCTCTTTTCTATTTTTTTGGGATGCAGATGAATAGCTGGGAAGAAGAATCTAAGATCTAGAAGACACCTTTGGTTGTTTTGAATTAATAAACATGACCAGGCATTTGCATAAAATTTCTTCATTACTTTTTGAGATTGTAGACCTTCATCTGAATAATTATTAGATCCATTATTGCTTTTACCATCACTGCTTGAGTTTAGAATAACTGACATAAATATAAAAATGGCAGGCTCTGCATATCTTGCAGGGGACTAAATTTTATGGATGTGCGGCCGTTTGCCACGTGCTTGGCTTGTTTACTCAGATCAGGGTATAACACCCATCTTTCTTCTAAAAAAAAATAAAATAAAAAATTCTTGAGGAAAAAAGATATTGTCTCTAAGGTAGATTACCAAATGGTCAAAACCGGAAGGAAATTTAAGTTTCTTAGGTATTAGCTTATTTGGGATGCTAGATACGGAGTGTATTCACAGTTTTGGTGAGAGTTCTTCCAACTAAAAAACAGCAGCAGCACCAAAGCTAAATGATCCAACGGTGGATTCGCGCGATCCTTTCGCGCGAATAATGCAACCGCGACCTTCACAGCGGTTGCAACAGTCGTCTCTTTGCGTGCGAAAGACCGTTATTTCCCTCATCTTGGCGGGCATCTTCTTTCTCCCTTCTCCTTCCTTCGTTCCCTCTGCTACTTCTTGGGTTCTGCTTTGGGTTAGGATAGGGTTAACGAGATCTCCCCATCTCTCTCTCTCTCGTCCCCCCTCCCTCCATCCCTCCCTTCGCGCCCCGCCCCCGCCCACCCCCCCTCCCCCAATACCCGGAATCTATGGAGTCACCCAAGCAGACGACCGAAGGAGATGGAAGGAAGACTCTGAGACGCTTCATGAAAAGGGAAGTTATCTACCCCTCCGACCACCCCCTCAGAGTGCGAATTGTTTCCAAGCCACAACCTGATGGAAGGGAAAACATTGGCACAGAAGATTCTCTGAAGTCCAAAGCAGAGTTATTTGATGACATCAAAAATGGTGAAGATTCCATTCTTTCTTGAGATATTTTTTTTTTCTTCTATTAACTCAAT
Source organism: Phoenix roebelenii (assembly GCA_025769935.1). NCBI lineage: Eukaryota > Viridiplantae > Streptophyta > Magnoliopsida > Arecales > Arecaceae > Phoenix > Phoenix roebelenii. Next base: position 22,069,474 of record JAOXJJ010000001.1, on the reverse strand, counting down.
GAGGATTTGCAATTCCTGATAAATTGTTTTCGGACTGCTTTTACTTAGATGAATTACCTGATTTTCATCAGTATCTTTTTCTTATCTCATTTGAAAAGAATTTGTATCAGTAGGAAATTGGGTATGGAAGATATGCTAATAGCAAGGAAGAATCAGAAAAGATTCAAGAAAGCATTTGAAAAAAATTAATCGGGCGGGTATGGATACCCGACGTATTTATCTTTTTTTTAATAGGATGGAATTGGAATTTTTGGAAAAAATTTTAATCGAGTTTGGGATAGATTTGGATAGTAGAATTTTTAACCGGTTTGGATACAGGTAGGATAAATTTTGGGAGTATTCCATCCGCTGCCATTCCTAGTTTCCTCTGAGCTTTTATCATATTTGACTTTGTGCCTAGATGCGTAGATAATGTGGCTAGACTTCTGCAATACTTTTTGAACACAGATGATGGAACTTACTTCCATGTAGACAACTCTAAGTTACTGTCTGCAAAAGTCATATCAGCATGTCTGAAGTTGCTGAATATTGACTTTTGGTTCATCAGTAAATTAAGTTGGATCATGTGTTTTGAACTGTTGGCTAATAAGCACATCTGACATTTTTTTGTCAAAGAGAAAGAAAACCATATCTAATGAATTTAGGTATCTAAATTCATCATTACTGTACCGTGATGTCTGTAACATTTTAGCATCGCAGAACATGCTTATACTTTGCATCATAGTTTGGCAAATTTTGAATCACTGCATTCATACTTGTTGTCTACCCAGCTTCAAGTTATATTAAGTATGAATAAGAGGCCTAAAACGATTGACAGTAGCTGTAAATTTGCACTTCTTTCCATTCCGAGGGAAAGAGGAAACAGAGTTGCACTTCCACCCGAATAATGGCTGCACTCTATGTTACTGTAGGGTTTGGGGCTCCGTGTGGTACTTATATTTCGAGGCGGTCAAGGGGTGTGGATTATTCTAATTCTGAAGGTGATTCTGTGGAAGAAGTCATCGATGTTGATTCCAAACTTCTATCCCAGGAAAGCCATCTGTTCCGCAAGGTAGAACATGAGCTAAATTTCAGCTTAGTTCCTATGTTATGTTGCTTAATTCACTCAACCACCTATTGCTCTGTTTTGGAAGTTATTCAATGAAATGAAGACAGCATTACTAAAGGAACCTCTAACTATTCAAATAGAAGCATCAGGTATGTGCTA
>JAOXJJ010000001.1:22044811-22064035 GCA_025769935.1 Phoenix roebelenii | reverse complement strand
ACTAGAGTAAGTTATGGTTTGATAAGAGTAAGATATAAATCAGATAGATAAGATATGGTTTGGACTAACTACATCATGGGATAGCCTCCACGAGTTTATGCATGGTATAGCTTCCACGGGCTTATGCGTGAGATAGCCACCATGAGCTTATGCGGGAGATAACTTCTATAGGCTTATGCATAGGATAGCCTCAACAGGCTTACGCGTAGGATTTTGTTTAGTAGTCCTATTCTGGGTCATAATCTTGGTTAGTCCAAAGTCAAAAAAATAGTATTATGAAATCTAGAAATCAAGTTAATGAGAAACATATGACATGACATAAGAAACTATTGTTGAACAATTGATTAAATTTGAGATATATATATATGTGTGTGTGTGTATGCTTGTTTGATAAGATAGGCTTATGTGCATAAGCTCTCCGAGTATTGATATGGTATTCATTTTATCTGGTATTATTTATTTAATTATTTTTTTATTACTTATGATGCAGTAGTTTAGGATTCTTACTGAGATTCTTATGATGCAGTGGTTTGGAATTCTTACTGCAGTTTTAGAGTCAAAGAAGGTGTAGTTTTGAATGGGAGGGATATAGAATTTGTGCAGTTAGTAGTTAGTTAGCTAGTTATCTCTTTTATTTTGCTGATATCGATGACATCTGAAACTTTATAATTAAACTAGTTGATTATTTGAGGTTAGTATTTTATTGGATTAATTTGATTATATTTATTGGTATTATGTGGATATTGTTTATCTTAGGCCTTGCATATTTTCTCGGGCCTTATCCTAAAGTATATGCGGCCATGGCCGACCCGGGTGGCTGGTTTGGATGTGACAGTAAGAGAATTGTCTTGATACGAAAAACTTATGAAGAAGCACTATTGCACGGTCTCCCTTGGCCCATACCCCTCATTCCGAAAACAAATGGAAAATCTACTGAAAGAAATGCACATCCATTCAAGGAATCATCCATGTTTCTCTATCCAACATTTGCTGCTCCTCGCACACTCCATACCATCCTATTACCTGCTCTAAGAAACCTCCCCTCCTCTTCACGAGCGAGGCCCTTAAAACTAGTGCCTGCTTCTGCTATGGTAGCTCAAGGCATCTCAAACCCAACTGCTAAAATCCCATTCCTTGTTTCTAGTGCCTCCACTTCGGCCACTCCATAAAACCTTGCAAGACTACACTAATCCATTCAAACAACTCATCTCGCTTCCAGCCTAAAACTACCTTCCCCTTGCCAATCATGCAAACTCAACAATCCTCCCACTCAATCATCATTCCCAACCACAAACCTTCGCACTAAATCCTTGCAGCAATTCACAGAGGAGATAATAGGCATTCTTCTTATTTGGGCCCGGTTGCGCTCGCTGAATCCTTTGGCCGACCAATAAAGATTCATGATATATCTGCCACCTTGATGCACAGGGCAAGAAAGATTGGTTTTTGGACCACCAGGCAATTCTTTGCCAACAAATTCTTCATCTCTTTTCCGAACCATGAAGTCTTCCAATCTCTCATGATAGAATGACACATCCGTAGTGATGGATTCTTATTGATCATCAGTCACTAGGACTAGCTAGTTTAAAGGACGCATATTCCATCATCTCCGCAAATATATATTCTACTCTACAATTCTCAGCCTTTCGTTATTCCATTGGACAGCCGTTGTAGTCGCTGTTATCCTTTTAGGTTTTGACATCCCCAACTGAGCTAGTAGATCGAGGAGCCTTCTATGTGAGATCTGGCTGGATTTGATGCAATATTCTTCTCTGAAAACCTCTCCAACATTTCAGAGATAGCAGAAGTCATAATAGATCCTTACACATACTCTCTGAAGATTGTAATCAACTATATTGTCGAACAAACCTCCCATTTCTATTGCTTATCCTCCTCCAATGGTGAAAGAAACAATGATGGAAGGATGACTAGGAATTTTGGAGCGGACTGGGAGAAGGCGATCCGGCCGAACCCACACATCATCAAATCCTAGCTGAATTGTTTCCATTGGATGCTAGAAAGCTACACAGCCTCATTTGCTAGTTGAACTGAACCCGATATTCATGAACCAAATACCAAATCAGCTCCTCATCCAGATAGCCTGTCTCCTCTCTCTGATTTTGCATTCATATCTTCCCATATCTGTTACCTGTCCTTTTGATGATGTGATTGGTCACACATGCTTCCTCAAGTTCCTCACATTGCTACTATCTCAAGACTTTCTTGCTTAACTAGGTTGAAGAATCCCAGTAAATTAAAAAAATATATATCATAAATATGAATTGGAATTTCCATGAAAAAGGAGTTTGAAATTTCTATCATGAGCCAAACTTTTTGAGAAGGAATGATCACTAGGCTTACCATAAGAAGCTTGCAATTTGGAAGCTATCTGTTCTACCCTTTCCCTAAAAAAATAAAGACAATAAAGAATTTTTGAGGAAAATTGATATGGTCACCAAGGAAGATTACCAAATAGTAAAAACCAGAAGGAAATTTAAGTTTCTTAGGTAGCAACATGGAAATTTTAGCGATGCTATTTGGGGAGTTTGTACACTGCTTTAGAGTGCTTTCTTCAAATAAAAATTGCGAGGAGCGCCAAGGCTAAATGATCCAACGGTAGATTCGCACGAAGGAAGGTGAATCCTTCTTTCGCGCGAAAGATACAACCGTGCCCCTCGCAGCTGTTGCAACGGTCATCTCCTGGGTGTCAATAGCCGTTTTCTCCCTCATCTTGGCAGGCTTTCCATCTTTCTTTCTCCCTTCTCCTTCCTTCGCTCTCTCAGCTACTTCTTGGATTCTGCTTCAGAATTAGGGTTAGATAGAATCAGTGAGATCTCCACTCTCTCTCTCTCTCTCGTACCTAGAATCTATGGAGTCACCTAAGGAGAAGATCGAAGGAGATGGAAGGAAGGCCCTGAGGCATTTCAAGAAAAGGGAAGTCATCCATCCTCCAGACAAACCCCTCAGAGTGCGGATTGTTTCGAAGCCGCAACCTGATGACGGGGAGCACATCGGCACAGAAGATTCTCGGAAGTCCGAAGCAGAGATATTGGTTGATTTCAATAATGGTGAATGTTTCATTCTTTCTTGATCTGTATTCTTTCATTCTGTTCGTGAATACGATGAGGATTTGCATTCCTGAAAGATTGTGTTCCCTTTCACTCAACAATTTGAAATGCGCCTTTGACATCATCTTCATGATGCACTATAGTTTTTCTCTGCTCCCAAGAAGATAGAGGACTGCTTCTCCTTAGATGAATTCTCCTTTTCATCAGTATCTTCAGTATCTTTTTCTTTTCTCATTTGAAAGGAATTTATATCAATAGGAAATTGTGTGTGGAAGATATGTTAATAGTATAAAAGATATGACAAGACTTAAGAAAGCTTGCTTTAATCTTGAGATTTATCTGCAATATTTGAACCCAATTATTATTTCAGTTTTATGACCATTCCGTCATTCGTTTCTTGTTCCATCATTCCAATTATTCTCTCTTTTCTTCCCTTTTTCAGCAGTGGATGATTAACTAGATTAGTTTTATTATGTAAAGATATTCAGTATAACTATAATCCTCTTGACTAGTCATTTCTTTGAGAAATTACTGGTTGCTTTCCTTTTCCCTTTCTTGGTTTGAAGAAGTTATAGTTGTAGGAAAATGAATCTGGTAATTATGCAGACAGCAAGAAGAAGCAGAAGGTTAACAAGGAATGATACCTGAATTTTGAGAATCATTTTGGCAAATTATATAGTATTAGATATTTTAGCTATATGATAATTCTGCCAAATCTATTGTTTTGAGTGTGTCTGTGTATTCCTTTTGCTTGTTTAAAATTTATCTGGGATAAAAAGCAGTTCATTTCATATCGTTGTTTAATACTGAAAGAAATAATTCAAATGGACCAATATGATCATTGAACGGTTTTCATGATTATGGCAATATTTGGATAAAGGCTAATTAAATGACTAAATATTGTGAAATATAAAATAAGCTAAGAAGCAAGAAGTTAGTTGAAGTAACAGGAAAAAGGGGAGAAACATTTAGGCAAAGATATTGGCACTTCTCTAAGTTGATGTCTATAAGATCATATCGGCATGTTCATAGTTGCTGTAACTTGGAACTTTGGTTCATCAGCAAAAGGGCAAGTTTGAGCATGCGTTTTGAACTGCTGGCTAATAAATACATCTGACTTGTTATTGTCAAAAGGAAAAGAAAACCATATCTAACGAGTTTAGATGCCTAAATTTCATCATATACTCTATTGTGATGTCTAACAGTTTGGCAAATTTTAGATTGCTGCCTTAATACTTGTTGTCTACCCTGCTTCAAGTTATGCTGTCATCATCCATATGCTATTGCCAAATATGAATTAAGATGCCTAAATTAGCTGTAGATTTCGACTTTTTTAGACTTTGTGGGAAAGAGAGCAGATGTGCAGTTTCATCCCTCGATAGAGTAACTGTTGCACGCTGTGTTACCACAGGGATTGCGGCTCGGAGTGGTACTTTTATTTCGAGGCGGTCAAGGGGTGTAGATTTTTCTACTTCTGGAGACGATTCTGTGGAAGAAGTCATTTATGTCAATTCTGAAATTTTATCCCGGGAAAGCTATCTCTTCTTCAAGGTAGAATCTGATATAAGCTTAATTCCTCATTATATTGTTTAATCCACTCAAACGCCTATTGCTCTCTTTCGAAGTTATTCAATGAAATGAAGACAGGATCGCAAGAGGAACCTCTAACCATTCAAATTGAAGCATCTGGTATGTGCTGAAGTATTTTTTTACTTTAAGGTGACAAAGTCCACCCTGCAATCCGAGTGATAATTTGAATATGGTTTGACGGAACAGAGGAGCATGCCTTGGTCGCGCTTCTGGAGTTCATATATTTTTCCAGCATGCCACCACCTTCTTACGAAGAAATCGTCGATCTGCTGATGACCTCAGACGAGTTCCAGGTTCTTTCATGTGCTATCCAATGCACATACCAGCTAGTGTACAAGCTGAACTCACCATTCTCTTGCTTCGAGCTTTGTCATAAGGTGCAATGGGTCAATGTGAGAGAGTTTCTAGCTGCGGAAGCAATGACTTACGTTACTCAAACTGACAGTGATATAATGAGGTAACTCCTTATCAGTTCGCCTGATAGTTCGGGATAAATCTTTGCTTTCAAGGGACTAATAAAACTTTTGATTCTACCGAGCAGCATTAAGAAGGAACTTCTTCAGCAACCATTTTCTCGAATTAAGGCGCTCTTCTGCATGGACTATCTTAAGGTTGAATCAGAAGATGTTGTGTATGATTTTGTACTGTGTTGGGCTCAGACACACTACCCAAAACCAGAAGACCACTGCACTGCCAAGGAACTGCACCTCGAACGCCTCATCCGCTTCATTTACCTGACACGCCAAAAGCAGGAAGACGCCCTGCAATGCGACTTCTTCTACCCTGAATCCGTATCCGGGGCTATCATCGAGGCCCTGGCTTTCAAGGTCAGGGAGACATACAGACGCAGACTCCCCAGGGGGTGGTGGTCGAGCGACCAATTTCTTGAGCGGCGTTACAGGCGCACGCCCATAGCAGTCAACAGGCTCTGGTTCCCAGAATTCGACCGCTGCGAAGTGTACTTCAGCCTCGCTAATTCTGAGCTGCTAGATATGTTTCACTCCTTGGGCAGAAGAGAGTCCGAGGACTTCCAGTTTGGCCTCCAACTACTAAGTCTTGTGGCTTCCTGCAAAGAGGTTAGAAGGACATTCTTTTTTGATCTGAGCATTACCGCGAAGGCAGAAATCTTGGACGAGAATGCCTACGCCACAAGGTTTATGGTACGTACTGGGGTGGAGTGGCTTGAGATGGGCACGGGCGCCTTTATTCCTGCTGGACAGGAAAATGCCGGAGGTAATGACCTGCTCCCTGGGTTCTGGACCCAACTTCTTAGCAGGACCTGCCCTTTTATACTCGGCGACATTCTTCATTTATGTGTGGAGATCACTTGCAAACGGTGAGACAGATCTTGTGCAAGTTGAATTCTTGGAAGAATTGGCTTCCCACGGCAAACTTAGAATGGTGGCAGTACTCTCAATTTGCTGAATAAAGCAGTCCATGCGGGAAATTTCTGAACGGAGAGATAAATATGTTTTTGTATTGTAATTAAACTACAGAAGGAAATCTAGCTACGAATTTGTGTGAAACGAGTTCCCCTGCTTTCCTATTGCCCCTCTTTCCTGTCTCTCTATGACAAGAGTTTATGAGGACTTCCAAAAAGGTACAATGCGCCTCCGATCGAGCTCGTCATATTCCTGTCTTCATGTACCCCTCTTCATCATTTCTTTGATCACAATAAAGTCATGGCAGGAGCCACAAGTAGATTGGGTTGGATGGGGAATGGGCCAGTCAAAAAAATGGAATCTAATCCTAATCAGCATTTCTCTCTTCCCTCCTAGTTTCACAGCTGACTCCTTCCGATCTCGGAGCATGAAGAGGGTGAGTTTGAATCCTCTGCAATATATGTTTGCATGGGCGACAAATCGACCATCTTAGAAATGGATAGCTATTGTCCATTGGGCTCGCATGCAAAAGATGGATGGTGTGTCAATGTTGTGGGTTGAAGGACGGATGCCAGCATGATGTCTGGCAGCCATCCATTCTCGAGATTCCAAACATGCACCGCCTTCTGCGGTGCAAAGCATGCACCACGGAGGATCCCAGCTTGAAGTGAGCCTATTATCTAGCCTATTCTACCTCCACTTGTGCTTCTAGCAAAGTCAAGGCCCAAGAAGTTGTTAAGGAAGTCCAGCTAGGTTGACCACACTCTATACAAAGGAAAAAAAGTATTCCAAGCGTGCTACTGACTCAAAGCCAATCTTCCGTTGAATGAGCTACCTATTGAGGTATTGGTTAAATGGATTCACTTTTGAAAGAATAGAGAGTGGAGTTGGTTATAAACATATCTGGTTGGTCAGGTGATTGTGCTCGACTGGCTAGGTCGATCCGAGCAAGGAGGATTCAATGGTAAAGATCAAAAAGTAGTCCAAACTAGTTGGGGTTAAAGTAATGGACTGGTCGACCGTCCGGATATCAAGACGGTGGAGTGCGTCCACCTAGGGATCAACTTAGATCCGAGTAAAAAGGAAGCTAGGGATTTGAACTAAAATTCTTAGGTCTGGTTTAGAGAGAGAATCTTGGTCCAAGTCCTGGTCTGATGCTAATCAAGGGCCTGGATTGAGTGGTTCGGGTCGACCATTTGGGGAGATGTCTAGATCTAATCATAATGTGGGCTTGCATAGAGAGAGAAAGAGAGACGATCTAAGGCTAGTTGTGTTTTTTAGCCTGATTTATTTAGTTTCGAGCCGAATCCACGAAGTTTGGTCCAATTAGAGGCTTGACCTATTCAGTCCGGTTTGACCAAAATAGAAAAAGAAAAAGTTGGCCTGGGTCGACTGGATAAATCAATGTATCTGGTCCACAAGTCAATTAAAGAGAGACAAAGAGGGTTTTCCTTCTCTCTCTCTCTCTCTCTCTCTCTCTCTGACCCAAAATGAACCAGCTCGCCCACAATGGATATATAGAGCCCAACAGGGCCCACAATAGATGCATAGGGCCCAACAAGGCCCAAAAGGATACAACCCGCAATGAATGAACAGGCCCCAAGAGAAATACGGTCCACCATAGACAGCCCAACAGGATAATAGGGCCCAAACTCGGCCCATGATGGACACAACCCAACATAAAGAAACAGGGCTGAACTTGGCCCACAATGGATGTGGCCCAACAGGGTGAACAAGACCCAATAAGTATACGACCTACAATAAACACGACCCAACAGGATGAACAGGCCTAAACTCGGCCCACAATGGACACGACCCAACAAGGCCCAAATGATTGAATCGAGTCCAAATTTGGCCCACAATGGGTATGGCCTACCGGGCCCAAAATGACTAAACTGGGCCCAAATTTGGCCCACAATGGGCACGACCCAACAGTGCCCAACATAGATGAATACGGCCCAAGCAGATGAAACAGCCCAACACGACCCAATTAGATAAACTCGACCTAAGTAGATGAAATGGCCCAACACGGCCCAAGGAAGAACTCGGCCCAAGTAGATGAAACAGCCCAATAAGATAAATAGAGGGAATCTTCATCATTTTTTCCCACTTGGCCCAAAATGGGGTGGACACGGCCCAAGAGAGTTCCTTCAACCCGTTGCGAAAACAAGGAGGAAGAGGGAAGAGAAGGAAGAGAGGGAGGTGATGTCGGAAGGTCCGGCAGTGGCCGGGCCTGGGTGGCACGGTGGAGCTGGCGATGGAGGCGACGGAGACTGCAGTGGCAGGCAGCAGAAGTGGGAAACAACCGGCGGGAAGGAAAATCGAGACAGTCTTAGTTTGGGGCCGTAATAGAGGAAGAAGAACAACTTTACAAAACGAAAAATAGAGAAGAATATGGAAGGAAAGCTTATCAGCAATCGACGGAGGCAAAGGACCTCGGCCGCGGCTGCTCAACCGGTGGTGACTAGTGGCAACGGCACTCAAAAACAAGGAGGAATCAAAGGAACAGAGCAATCGTGGAGAATTTTGGATGGAGCTTGGCCGGGGTGGCATGCTGGCCACCTGAGAAGGAGGAGGGAGGAGTGGGAGGAGAGAGCTCGAAGATGGTGGCTTGGTGGCAGAGAAAGGGGGGATTTATAGGAAAACATTTTTGAACGGTTCACCGCTGTGATTTCCATGACGGTTAAGTGTGATCGGCAGCCGCTCAAGCGGCCGTGGGGCGACTCCGAAACAGTCTCAGTGCCTCCGCTCGCGTCTCGCCCGAGGAAGCTGGAGCAGAGGATCCCGAAACGGTCGCAATGCCTCCGCTCGTGTCTCACCCGAGGAAGCTGAAGCAAAGGATCGCAATCCTCTATTCTCGCTTGCGCCATGGGCTGAAGCCGGCAAGGGACTGCCAACTTCAGCCCATTATTCTCACATATTGTGTGCATCTTGCTCCCCATACATGTCAAACGTTTGAAATACAAGGCTTCTCTATATAATGGGCGGCCAATACTCCTAAGGAGTAGGAACCCAAAAGCACACAACAAACATTATAATCAGCAAGATGATCTGCCTTCAGCCAATCCTCCTTTCCTCTATGCATCCCCCTCCTTCAAAAACTTGGTACAAAATCCACAATGAAATAAAAATAACAACTCAGTATCCAACCCAGTTGTTGAACAACCCAGTCATGTTGAAGCTACCTTTGGCTCATCGAGCAGTTTCTTTGCAAGAGGATGCAGCGCAACAGCTCCATATTGAGGGCTCGAGTACTTCTTATAAACCACCTTCAGCTCACTCTCTGACAGGGAATGAAATCTCACTTGATGCTGTGCACAATCCCTGTGTCCAGACATGTTGAATTGGTTCAGTTATCGTGCTCAATGGAGAAACTAAATGGAGAAAGAGCAAACACTTGTCAGCTAAGATAGGTAAACTGTCTTCTACATAACCCACCATGGATAACTGATCTTTAGCATCCAAAGCATCGATATCTTGAACCAGATCCTTTGGTTCATCAACAATCCCACAAGCAGCCTGAATTGAAATTTCAATGCAGGCAAGAAATTTAATGATTAATCTATATTTAATAATAACATTCAGTCCATGACTAGACATTATGATGCAAGGAAAATGGGTTCATTGAGGGGGAAAATGATAGAGATCATCATTTATACCTCCTTAGCAGCAACGTATTAGATGTTCTAGGAAGTAACTAAACTTCCTGAAAAAATTTCCAATGTCTCCAAGTGCTTTTCGGTTCTTTCCATCACCTCCAATGCCAAAAGTTGTGCATTCCATCAATGCCAATTTGCAGTGCATTGATGTCCAAGACCAAAAGTTTTTGATCATAGTTTGTTCTAGGAATGGAGCTTTTCGAAGCCAGCATCCCGAGTAGGAGAATAATCATTCTAATCACTGAGTAGGAGAATACTAAACATATTTCGATGAAGATAGAAAAATATAGTTTCTGTTCTATTTGCGCATCCATAGATGCAGCTGTATGCGAATCCATGTTTTGGGACAAATATATCAAATATAGATTGCTTGTTAATTGAAGCAGTGGATGAAGAGGCAATCCCTGCAAAAAAAGAAAAAAAATTCTTTTTGTTCCTAGCAGCTCATTTGCATGAGATGTCAATAGCTTTTACATGAACCATTAAGCCCGTTTCTTGCGATAGTTTATATGAAAAACCATTATGTTACTAATATGTCAAAACTGGTTTGAAATTTAACTTAGAGAAAATTAGAAGGGCACCCCTCCAAGTTTGAACCATTTACACTTTGACCTCAAAAGTTTAAAATATATTAATTAGCTACTAAAACTTTAAATTCATTACAATGTGGCACTTTGAGATTTGTGCATGCAAATACTTTACAAACAAAGAGCTTTGAGATCTGTACAGAAAAATGGATCATAGTCATAGTACTTTGAGATTAGTGCAGGTAGATGGATAATAAAGAACATAGCTCTTTAAGATCTATGCAGAAAAATAGAGCATAGCCATAGTGCTTTGGGATTAGTGCAGATAGATTGATAACAAAGAATAGAGTTCTTTGAGATTTGTGCATGTAGATGGATGATTGAGGCTGGAGTACTTTAAGATATATGCTAGCAAATGAATGACAAAGAATAGAGTACTTTAAAATCTATGCTGGTAAATGAGTGATAGATAATGGAATGCTTTGAGATTTATGTAGATAAATGAATGAAAGAGAATGGAACGCTTTATGATCTGTATAGGTGGATGGATTATAAAGGATGGAACACTTTAATATCTGTACATGTAGATGAATGACAAAAGGACAACCTCTTTGAATCAAGGGTATTTTTGTCTTTTTTGTGCACCATTAATGGTGTTGGAGTCCAGATAGATGATTAGGCCATATTACAATAAATTTAAACTTTTGGTGACTAATTAATTGATACTTGATGCAAATATGCTCTCAAAAGATGAAATTAGTGATATCAAGTTCTTGTAAATAGTGATGAGGTACATTTGGCATTAATGTTCTTAAGTGTCAAAATATCCATCAACTTTGACCTAAAATATCAAGAATCATGCCATAAAAATATGCATTGAGTGTTGCAAATACTCATAAACCCAAGAACTGCAGCTTTAAAATTCAGAGCTACCGTACTGGGACTGAGGATCGCCATCCGAATCGTTCACGTGAAAGAGCAAGTTCTAAGACGACGTGTTATTGCAAGTATAGATAGAGGTGCAAATGGGTCAGATCAGATTATGAGTGATCCTGACCCAACTCAGTTTCTTGTTCGGATTCTAATTTTGGACTCAGACATGATCTAATAAAAGATTGGGCTAGATCGGGTTGGATCCATGACTATAATTTTTGATCTAATTGGTCATTCAGGTTGGATCAGGTTCTTACATAACCTGGACCCGACCCAACTATTCGGGTTCGAGTTGGGTCCGGATCGGTACCGGGTCAACCGCAGGTCTGGGTCCTAGGTATTGTTTTTGGCGAACAAGTGAAGGCTTTCTGGAGCTTTCCAAACCGAGCAAATCCATGGACGGTGGCAGCAGAGGCGGCTAGGCGGGCAGGGCGGCTGTCGAGGGAGCGGCGAGCATTGTCGATAGTGGCAATGGCGTCAACGATAATGGGGCCAAGGAGGAGGATGACGAGGATGATGATGAAGAGGGAGACGATGTTGTCGGCGAGGAGGAGGAAGGCCTAGATGAAGGTGACCATGAGGTGGCGCTAGACCTTGGGGAAGACGAAGAGGAGCTTGGGGAAGCAGAGCTCCTTGGTTGTGTAGATGGAGGTGATGGAGTAGACAATGGCAGAGATGGAAGGGACGGAGAGGATGAGGAGGGCAAGGAGGTAGGCAGCCTTGAAGAGGAGGAAGGTGGACCATTCGAACGAGAGGCAAAAGAGGATGTCGGATTTGGAGGGGGAGCTATGGGGCATCGTCGAGGGTGTCTTTGTTGCGGTCGATCTTGGAGAAGAGGTGGTGGGAGACGTAGATGTGAACGAGGTAGAGGATGGAGAGGGGGAGGACAAGGGCGAGGAAGATCTAGGAGAAGATACGTCACCAGGAGAGCACGATCTTAGACGCATCTTGACACCAGATCCATGCTATGGTTATGATTAGGGTTCCTTTATGTGGGGAGATTGGGGAAGAATTGGGAGAGAGATACAAGGAGATGGAGTATTTTGGGGACAAAGAGGGAATGGTGGGCGGGTGGAGGACTTTGGATTTGGGGGATTGCCCTAATCTTCTATCTAAATTGGTTATAGAATCAGCCGTTAGATATCAATCTAATGGCCAGCAAATTTTAAGCGGATTGTACCAGCGGCCCATAGGCCCAAATAATTTTACAGATTCAATTCAAATCGATCAGGTTGGGTCATAGGATTGAAAATCTGAAATTATCCAAATTTTAATTGGGTCGGGTCAAGTCGGTTGGATCTGAATTCAGTAAACCCAAACCCAACTCAAAAAATAGAATGAGCACAATTTTAGGACCTGACCGGCCTCACGGGTCCTCCAAAATGGGTCGGGTCGGGTTGGGTTGGGTCACGGATTAACCCGACCCATTTGCAGCCTTATACATAAAGATTCAATTGAGCAATCACTTAGAAAAAGAGAGGCTACTTGGGAGAGGATGATATGAAGACCAAATACCTGTTCGAGAATTAAGGTATGTCAAATTTCAAGAATGATTTTTTTTTAGGAAAGAAGAATGTAAGAATTAGGCCAAACTGGCCTAATCTGGACCAAAGTCAGCAGGCCTAGCCGGCTTTGATTGAAATTAAAAAAAAATGGATTGAAATAGAGGATCATGATTCTCTGCCCGATCAGCTCGAACGACAACCATTGAGGCATAGTAGAGGAGGCACGACTGGCGTGAACTCCGTGGAGCTGGTGTTAACGGCCAACGATCATTCTGGGTTGTTGCAACCAACAAATGGCCGGTCAGTGCCACCATTTGTCCAAGTTTATCACTCTCTCCTGTGGCTTCTATATAAATCCCTCCCCTTCGATTGATCCCTCACCACTCACGGCCCAGCTTCCTTCTCCTTCTCCAGTGACCGGCGAGCCACCTTGACCGAGGCCACTTTCCGAATCTTCCTCTTATTCTGACTACCCTATTGCAAGAACCATCATCTCTCTTTTCTCGGAATCCTCTAGAACCCACCTTCTCAGCCAAACTCCACTGCCTCCAACCCTCGTCGATGAGTTCCACACCCCCATCGTCGCTCCCTTTGGATGAGTTGGCTGCCACCAAAGCAGCTAGGGGCGCTGCCCTCTTTTCTTCTTTCTCCATCTTGGTTGAGCACTGTTGTTCCCATTGGCCATTGACAAATGCTCTCTGCAGTCGCCACCGCTGTCGGCTGCCGTCACCACTGCACCACCATGGTCAATCACCAGTCGCCTCCTTCCTTATCTGTTTTGCCAAGAAAGAATAAGAAGAAAGAAGAAGAAGAGGAGGAGAGAGAGAACTCATTCCTTCCTCTTTCTCCCTCTTATTTTCTTTCTCTTCTCTTCTCTCTAATCTCCCTCTTTTTCTCTCTAAAAGACCTATGAACCCTAAGAGGATCCCAATTGCCCATCCAATGGACCTCGGGTTGACCTCTGCATAGAGACTGTGAACCGTCCTAGTGCCCAGGCCGCTTCTCAGACCTATCATCCTAATCTTATTGAATGTCCCTAAAACCTCCATTGATAAACCTTCTTGATTGATCTTGACTCTGATTAAGTCTGATTCATTGAACGAATCATCTAGACCTAATCCACTCACAACCATCGTACGCCCGATCAAGTCTTCTCGTATTATTTTTAATTTCATTAAAGTCATCAAATAAAAATTAATTTTGCTGTTAATATTTTAAATAGGTCTAGCGGAGTTGCCTAACAAAGCTTGATAATATAAGACAAAAAAGACAAGTAGATCTTACACTCCTTTTCAAATTATTATGTTTTCTTTGCATAAAATTTGCTTGTGAAGATATCTTGTTTTACTTAAAATTATGGATCAACATAGGTAATAAAAATTATTCTTATTTATAAAAATAGTTCATGAATATTTTTTAAGAAATAGTTTTGTTATAAAAGATGAATCTGATCGTGTCATTTAGTGTTTTTCGTCGATTTATATGTATGTTTTAAGAAAGGATACGAATATCTCAAAGGCTCTTAGAGACCTACGTATAATCTCCAGAATTGGAAAGATCGATACTCAGAGCTAGCATCCATGCGAAACACAACCCTGCCAATGGGTATAATGTTAGCATATGAAAGAAGAATCTTTATTGATTATGAAATATGACCCTATCACATGTATAAAGTGATCATAGGAAGAATATCTGTGAGCGATGTTTTGAATTATGTTGCTAAATGGTAGAAGAATGGTTTATGAATGCATTTAAAATTATAACTATGTTATCAACATAACTCCTCTATCGACTTTGAGTTAAAACTTTTGATGGCTTGAAGCTTGCCCACCATATGCTAAATAATTTCTAGTCTCGGTATCTTTCTTTGCCAATATGATCCCAACATATATAAGTCCAACAGCTTCTTCCACATAGAGTGTCAAAGGGAGCCATTTAGATGATAGCTTGATAGTTGTTATACGGAATATCCACAAAAGATAAGTGCTCATGCTAGGATCCCTTCAAATACAATACACATGCCCTCAATGTATCCTTGAAAGGTTTGAATCGTCATTTCTGACTGTCCATTTGTCTGAGGGTGAAAGAATATAACGAATTCTAATTTACCCTTCATAGCTTGATGCATTCTCATCCAACATTGAGAGACATCATGTATCCCTATCAAACATAAAAAGGATAGGAGCACCATAAAGCCTTATAATTTTGTTAATATACAATTCGACTAGCCTTTCCATAAAGAAACCGACTTTGATGGGCAAGAAATATGCTGACTTTGTCAATTAGTCTACAATCACCCAGATAGCATCATTTTTGGTAAGAGTCCTTGCTTACCTGGAATGAGATCCATCGCTATATGTTCCAAATTCCAAATTAGAATAAATAGAGGCTGCTATGGTCCTGATGGCAATTGGTGCACCGCCTTTACCTACTAATAAGTCAAACATTGAACAATGTACTGAGCTATTTGCCCTTTTATGCCATTTCATCAGAAAATTTCTCTTAAATCCTTGAACATTTTAGTACTTATAGGATGTACTTGTAGGTAGTGTTGTTAGCCACAGACAAAATTTCTTTCTTCAGTTTGCATTATTTGGGTATTGCCAAATCTTAAGACCTATCTTCATGAACCCAATTCAGATGCCATACCAGATTGTACGCTTTTTCTATCCTCTATAGCTCTATATCATCTCCTTGGGATTCTTTGATTCTCTGAATCAAGATAGGTTGCATCTTTAGAGTAGCAAGCAGAGAATTCTAAATTGTACAATCGTACCTCAAGTTCTAGTCTTTTTAAGTCTTGTAGAATATACTTCTATAAGATAATCAAAGCTGCTATACCACCTGACGATTTTTTGCTCAAGGCATCTCCCACTATATTTGCTTTCCTTGGAGGTAATTGATGGTCAAGTTATAATCCTTTATCAAGTCTAACCACCTCCTCTGCTTCAAATTTAGTTCTTTTTTTGTGAAGATGTACTTGAGAAAAATTTCAGATAAAACTCTATGCAAATAATATCTACAATTTTCTAGGGAAAACACTACTGCAGTTAACTCCAAATCATGGGTAGGATAGTTTTGCGTATACAACTTTAGCTATCTGGGGGTATATGCTACCAACTTCCCATGCTGCATCAGAACACATCCTAGCCTCTCTAAGGAGGCATCACTATAGATAGCAAAGTCTCTACTTCCAAATGGTAGAGTAAAGATAGGAGCTTGGCAAAAAGGATCAAAATAGAAAATCTTTATCCTTTCTTTAGTGTTTCCTCATAAAGGACGAGCTCATCATTCCTATGTAATGTCACCAGCCAAAAGTCTCAGGCAACTCTAGAGTGAAGCTTTAAGGGATGTGATACTTAATGCAAATCTTTATCAGGTCGGCCTCTCTTAATTTATTTTTCTTAGTAGCTAGGGTAAAATCAGCTGCCGGTGAGGGTTCTTTCGAGCTCGTAGAGCCTCAATCTGGAGATCATCGAGCCACAGGCTCATTATCTAAAAAAAAAAAAAAAACTCCACTATTTACCTCATCATTTCTTCTGATCAAACAAAAAGAAAAAAGGGAAGGAGTTAGATTGCATCTTGTGTATTTCCTTTCTTAAGCATTGGATAGGTCTGGAAATCACAAAGAGACTTATGAAAATATTATGTGTTTTATCAACTACATCTTCCACCTTCTTAATGATAAGTGATTTATCTTTTCAATCCCAAGAGACTTTGGTCATGAAATTTAAGGTCATATGGTTCAAGATTAAGATATCATAGGATAGTAAATTCTTGACTTGCATTGTCCCTTTAAATAGAAGTGCATGTCTAGAATACAAAATATGTTCAATAAGGAAGATCACCAAATAGTCAAAGCATGAAAAAATATTTAATTTTCATAGGTAGCATTGTATGAGGATAGTGATTTAGCTCTTGCAAGTTGCAATAGACTTGTTGCACCATTATGGGTTTTTAGCTTACATGGGATAGTACATATTTGGGGAGTTTTACAAAAAAAATTTCATTTTAAAGGCATCATTTAAATTAAACTTGAAACCGTTATTTCCCATATCTCCCCTTTTTCCAGATCTAGTTTCTCCTTTTTTGAGCTACTTCTTGAGCTACTTCAAAATTAGGCTAAGAGATATAACGATATAGTTGAAGTTAAACTACCTTATCGAATAAGATCGGAAAAACCAAAAAGAGTTTTTGTGGGCAACTAATTCTAGATTTATATAGCAACTAAATCAAAAATTAAACATGATTTATCTTATCGCTTATATCTCGAGCCAAAGGTTCCGTGATTGGGGAAAACCCTTTTTTGTTGGTAAATAAAACTCCGCCTTTCGAGATCTCTCTCACGCTAACCTCCTGTCGGAGCCCTACCAAATCTCATCTTTCTCTTGCTCATCTTTTGATAGGAAAACCTCCCTCTCTTCGTTTTCCATATGGTGTCACCCGAGGAGAAGACCGAAGCAGATGGAAATGGCAATGCTCTCAAACGATTCAATTCATTCATCAAGGAAAGAGATCTTCTCTATCGCCCAGACCATGCCCTAAGGGAATGGATAGTTTCGATTCTTTCCATCACCTCCAATGCCAAAACTTGTGCATTCCATCAATGTCAATTTGCCGTGCATTGATGTCCAAGACCAAAAGTTTTTCATTCTGATCACCGAGTAGGAGAAAATTGAACATATTTCGATGAAGATGGAAAAATATAGTTTCTGATCTGTTTGGGCATCCATAGATACAGCTGTATGAGAATCCATGTTTTGGGACAAATATATCAAATATAGATTGCTTGTTAATTGAATCAGTGGATGAAGAGGCAATCCCTGCAAGCAAAAAAAAACAATTCTTTTTGCTCCTAGCAGCTCATTTGCATGAGATGTTAATAGCCTTTACATGAACCATTAAGCCCATTTCTTGTGATAGTTTATATGAAAAGCCATTATGTTACTAATATGCCAAAACTGGTTTGAAATTTAACTTAGATAAAATTATAAGAGCACCCCTCCAAGTTTGAGTCATTTACACTTTGACCTCAAAAGTTTAAAATGTATTAATTAGCCACTAAAACTTTAAATTCATTATAGTATAGCACAATCGTCTATCTCCATTGGAAAATAGTATCACGTGATGATCACATAATAACTAATTTTTTGTAAAATTTCAGGACCGTCCTTCCATCCTTCCCACTAACATAGCAAAGGATTCTTGTTTTGGCAGAAATTGAAGGTAAGGGGAGGAAGAGTAGCACATGGAGTGATTTGAGATCTGTGCAGGCAGATAGATGATAAAAGATGGAGTGTTTTGAGATTTATGCAAGTGGATAGATGATAAAGGACAAAGCACTTTAAGATCTACGTAGACAAATGAATGGCAAAAGATAGAGTGGTGTAAGATCTGTGCAAGCAGATGGATGATAAAGAATGGATTGCTTTGAGATTTCTGCAACGAATTGATGATAGAGGATTGAGCACTTTGAGATCTATGCATGCAAATAGTTTACAAACAAAGAGCTTTGAGATCTGTGTAGAAAAATGGATCATAGTCATAGTACCTTGAGATTAGTGCAGGTAGATGGATAATAAAGAACATAGCTCTTTGAGATCCATGCAGAAAAATAGAGCATAGCTATAGTGCTTTGGAATTAGTGCAGGTAGATTGATAACAAAGAATAGAGTTCTATGAGATCTGTGCATATAAATGGATGATTGAGGCTAGAGCACTTTAAGATCTATGCTAGCAAACGAATGACAAAGAATAGAGCACTTTAAAATCTATACAGATAAATGAGTGATAGATAATGAAATGCTTTGAGATCTATGTAGATGAATGGATGAAAGAGAGTGGAATGCTTTATGATCTGTATAGGCGGATGGATTATGAAGGATGGAACACTTTAATATCAGTACATGTAGATGAATGACAAAAGGACAATCTCTTTGAATCAAGGATATTTTTGTCTTTTTTGTGCTCCATTAATGATGTTAGAGTCTGGATAGATGATTAGGCCATATTGCAACAAATTTAAACTTTTAGTGACTAATTGATACTTTATATATATATATATATTATTGTCCTCTTTACTCCATATGTCATATTTTACCCTCGTGCATCCCTCTTATATATCTTACCAATTTTATGTTAATTAGCCTAGTAACATTCTTGCCCATGTTAACTACCAAATGTCCCTGTGAGCTCTCTCTCTTTTTCCAATAAATTTTTGCCCCTTTCAAAAAGCTCAAATAGTTTGGGCTTTATATATTTCTTTAATTTGACTCCTTAACAAATTGGACTCTTTGATTTGACTCCGAACAGATTGAGCTCTACCATAGGTAAAGGCCCACTAAACATATAAGAGACATGCAATCTACAAATGGGAAGATCAGTTTCAACAACGAGATTATTCCACGGTAATGGGCCCTCATGGAAGCTGTTATTGATTGCTTTATAATAGCATTATAATAGAGAATAACTAGCAATTATATATGTTGGGGGAAAAGTTGATCAAGCAGAGGGCCACGGAGCCCCGCCGACCAGCGAGCGCCCCGCCGACCAGCGAGCGC
>JAOXJJ010000001.1:22030760-22041580 GCA_025769935.1 Phoenix roebelenii | reverse complement strand
CGAGAATCGGGAGGGGGTTAGAGATTTGTAAGGGAGGGGGTTTGAGGGATCGGAAGGGGGAGGGGATTTGTAGAGAGGAGGGGGGAGGGGGCGAGCGGCGGAGAGAGAAGGGGAGGGGGGCGGCTGGATGGGTTGGAATCGGGAGGAATTTGCAGCGAGGAGGGGGGAGGGGGATAATGGCCTCCGACGACGCTTTCTAAAGCGTCGTTGGGAGGGGAAAAAAAAACAAGGAAGATGGCTTCGCTGACGCTTAAAAGCGTCGGCCCAAGCAAGATTTTTACTCACAACTTATAATTTTTGTAATGACGCTTATATCACGCTTTTAAAAAGCGTTCGGTAAATTTTGGCACTTAGCAAAAATTACAGTGAGAGATGCCTGTGGATGGATAGATCTGTGGTAGGGTTAACATGGCCACAATTCACTCAGGCTTTATGTACTCAATTGAGCTTCCCAATGATGCAGATTTAGGAGGAATGCTTTCAAAATTATGCCAATTCAAAACTGTTCTAGAATACCAAACATGGTTCGAGAGAATTGCCAACAGTATAAATGGTTTACTCAAATCATTTTTGGTTACCTATTTTGGTGTCAGGTCTCCAAGATGAAATCAACATAGCAGTTGTTGCTAGAAATTTGACCCGGGGGTGACCACTCGGCCGAGGGGGAGAAGCTCCGGTGTGAGTCGATGGGCGGCAATCCGTCGGCGGACGGCGTCCTCCGGAAGATCTGCAAAGAAGCCGGTAGCCGGGCTTTTCGGCGCCGGCCCTCCGATGCCAAAGTCAGAGGGGGGCAAGAGGTATATGTGGAGAATATAAGTGTTAATTCTTTTTCGGAGAGAGTCCCCGGTCCCCTTCTGGGAGTTTTCCATTTATAGAAGGGTGACGGGTTTACCTGCGAGGTGACAGAACGGGGGTACTGTCATACGATTAGACATGTAGGGAGAATTAATGCCCAGACGTGCGAACTGATGCCGCTTCCGTAGAGGAATGGGCTGGAGATTTTGCATTATCGTGAAGCCATGCTGTTATTTATGGCTGAGCAGGCTTGCCGTATGAAACTGGATATCCGTAGATAACAGGAGCCATATACTTGATTGTTGAGTGAACTTGGCGTTTGGGAGAGCTGAGCAGGCTTGCCGTATGAAACTGGATATCCGTAGATAACAGGAGCCATACACTTGATTGTTGAGTGAACTTGGCATTTGGGAGAGCCATACGCTTTAATTGTTGCGTAGAAGTTGTCGAGAATGGCGGGGTGTACGGTGAGAGAATGCGACAAGGAGGACGCTCGGTAGCTCCCTGCTCGGAGGGACGCTCGGTAGCTCCCTGCTCGGAGGGATGCTCGGTTACAGCTTTTCCCCAACATGAGTAAAGGTCCTTCAAACAACAACTCACCTCCAAGCATTCTCCTTGGCTCGTCTTCATCAGGGGGCTGTGCAAATTAATTCTCAAAAATGGCAAGAAGCAAATTGTGAGCCAAATATTTTGGTTTCTAAGGAAAAGGATCAGGCTTGTTTTCTGTTGAGATCTGTGAAAGGTGGAAGGAAGGACCATGCTTCAACTATGATGAAAAACTTTTGGTCTTGGACATCAATGCACGGCAAATTGGCATTGATGGAATGCACAACTTTTGGAAAAGATGATGAAAATTTGAAGGCAAATGAAGTTTTAAATAACCTTTGAGGACAAGTATTGCTTAAGCGGGGTCGGATATTACATACCTATCTTTTCAATTTTTTTATATATTTTTTCTGTTTCCAACAATCATAGGTTTGACTAGATTATTCCATATGATCCTTAAGATATGGTTTGATGGCATTGTGCTTGCCCATCAAATATCTACCTTATTTAGGTGAGTCATGGATCTCTATTTTGAATAATCATGCATGTATCTTAGGGGAAGAAAAGATGTTCTATTAATGCAGGTTAGTGGCTGGAACCCTGAAAGAGATCCATCTTCTTCCCTCTTTTCTCATATTCTAATATTTATAATTAATATATATACCTTAGTTGTGTGTCAATAACAAATAACAATCATTATTCCTACTATGTAATAACAGAATAATAGTCAAGTACCAAAGATCCTTACTTAGCCATTACTAATATAAATAATATTATAACATAATAATACAGCTAATTTTTTTTTTTTTTGTTTGTTTTGGTCCAGCTAAGATTATTTTCTTGAGATAAGCCATTATAACATAATAATAGCCATTATTATAAAATGATGAGCTAGATGAAGTCTTCTATACACACGCGTGTATACTGCCAAAACCTGGTTCAAAACATTATCATTTTCTTCTTCCATTCTCATTCTACTCTTAAGAGGTTCGAATTTCAATTAACAGTAGTAAAAATAATCTATTTTTCAAGCAAGAATATGAAAATAACCTATCATGGGTGTCTTTTCGCTCTCCAGCTATTCGCATGTGCTTTGTCGCTTATGGCTTCAAAGTCCAACTCCAAGATGCAAAGTAGGAAAGAAATGATTTTTTGTTATACAACTTTAGTATATTCTCAAGAGTTAGAAGGAATAATCATGGACCCACCAAACCCATGCAAGCTGCCTCCTACTACCTTTTCAGACGAATCAGACAGCTTTTCCTGGCTTTATTTACTGAATCGAGGAGGACTAATGCATCCGAGTCCAAGTTAAATAAGCTCGGAGTTGTATGAGTGCCCACAAGGAAAAAAATTAATGATGGATCCTACATTTATATGAAGAGAGTTCCCAAAGAGAAGAAAAAGTTTTCTAATAATCTTCTCTTCGTTATCTCCCTCTCTCCTTTCCTCCATCCTGAGTCTCCACCCTCCTCCATAACTGTTGGAACTTAAGAACTTGATATGACTTGTGAATTAATTGGACATTTAAAAAAATCACCTTAGATTTTACCTGTGCTCATTGGATAAGTTGTATCATCTAGGCCATGCTTCTCTTTCCTACACGTCGCCCCATTTTATTGGAGAAAGAAACTCTTCAGTTTATCTCCAATAGCTTTTCATATGGAAGTTAGGACTGGGATTAAAGAAACCCTTGGCATCAACTTCCAATATATTGATTTGTAGTATAAGCATCCAAATGATTTAGAATAAGAACCGGGTTGTAGACCGTTGAATTCAAACAAAGCAATCCCACATGCTCATGTTATCAAGCAGAAGATTCTCTAAACCACCAATATATTAAAACTTACATCTACACAACTAGACACCATATTTAAAGCATCTAATCACATGACAGAACGCAAGAAACTATGATCAATATAGAGAGCCTACCAAACCTATTACACTACCATAGTAACCAAAACCAAATCTTAGAAAGACCTTTCCCTTTTAAACACTAGTGCCACTTTCAATAACTAGGTTGTTATTGCTGCTGTTGGTGGCGGCAGTGGTGGCGGCAGCGGTGGTGGTGGTCGTGGTGGAAGAAGTGGTGTCTTTGAGACTAAGCATCATTTGACGAATGCCTCTAGCATACTCCAGCAACGTATCGATGGCCGGAATGATTTCCTTCACCTCCTTCTGCTCCTCAAAGTCTCGGAGCCATGCATGGAAGAGGGGGAATGCCTCGGAGTCGACGAGCTTCACCTCCATGACCTCATTAAACACGGCGAGCCAATAGGAGCCGCATCCGAGTACAATGTCCAAGATACCAATCCTATCGCCACCAAAGAACCTTCTCCCCTTGAAAGCTCCCTCCCGGAGCTCAGTTTCGATTAGCTTCAGATTCTCATGGACTTGGCACACAGCAGCCTTCTGCTCCTCACCTGATGACCCGAACACTGCGCCGGCCGCAGGGCCAAGCTGCATTGCCATGCATCCAAAGCCTCAGTGATGATACAAAAAATGTGCATGGAAGACTGATAGCTTAACAAGTCTAGGAAATTAATGGGGCAGAAGATAACCTTATCGTCGGCGAAGTGGCACCAGAAGCGGGCAATGGCCCGCTCAAAGGGATCGATGGGCATGATCGGGTGGTCGGTCCAGGTCTCGTCTATGTATTCGAGGATGATGACCGACTCGACGATCGGGCGGTCGAGGTGGAGCAGCACGGGGACCTTCTTGTAGACATGGTTGTATAGGAGGAGGGAGGGGCTCTTGTTAGTGAGGTCCTCCTCCACATACTCAAATTCTAGGCCCTTGAGCTTGAGGGCAAGTTGGACTCGGTGGGTGTAGGAGCTGGCCCATGAGCCGAAGAGTTTAGGACAAGAGGGGGGCTGCTCCATGGCTGGAAGGGTTTTAGGAAGGGTTGGCTTTTGCCTTTCCTATGGCTTCCAAGCCAAGGGTTATGTAGAAGAGGCTTGCAATCCAAGGGTCATATAGAAGGGGAGGGAGGTGAGCTTTGGGGCCCAGCAGTGGGGTTAACGCGGTTGTGCATGATATAGGGGTAAGAAACCCTAGGTTGATTGATAAGGATGGCGGGCTTCTTCACCAAGCCACTCTTTTCAGGGTTGGCTTTCATTTCAAAAACTTATTTAGTAAATAACTATATATATATCCAAATAAGAAACGACATGGGTTACAAAGAAGAAAAAGTACCGTACGTAACAAAATAATACATACAATGGTTAAGTTGATGGCCTGAGGGGCCCCCATTGTGTCATACATAAATGAGCAACTCAGGCATCTAAATAACACTATGGTACGTACTTACCATCATTATATTGTCGCAATGGCTAGCTCTTATTTGAACGTTGCACCGGACACAGAATAAAGTAGTCTCGAAAGAAAGAACATTAGATTAAATATACTAGCAGTGATTTTTGTTGAATATCTCCTATAGTTTACCATGATCTTTCTTTATTTATTATCTTATTCCATAAAGATGCAATCAAAAACTGAACTTGGTGGAGAATAGTCATTATTTCCTTTCCATGCCATCAATTAAATAATGATATAAAATGGTGGGGCACAAAGACTGAATAGTAGCAATATTAAGAACTTTAGAGACAGATACATAAGGTTTTATAAGTAGATATATGATGATGCCTAAGCTAGTGGAAAGGAATCCGGAAAGGCTTATAATGAAGAGGGTGCAATAGTGTTTGTAAAGCCGTGCGATGGAGATCCGTGACACAGGTAGGCCCAGGCAGTTGCACCATTGTCTGTACGTAGGTCACATGGAGCCAAAGCTCTATCTTTATCCAACGTAACAATTATGGATTACATAGATCCAACAAAAACAGGTGTTATTGTTACCGTGCTCGTCTTCACTTCATTCTTTAAGTGCCTTAACCACAGGGAGACAAGTCTAGATAAAGAAACACTAGCTCCAAGTAACCCAAGGCTCTATCTTTATCCAACGCAACAACTATGTATTATTTGGATAGAACAAGAACGGGTGTTATGGCACTGTGCTTGTCTTCACTTCATTCTTTAAGTGCCTTAACCACAGGGAGACAAAGTTTAGTTAAAGAAACACTAGCTCCAGGTACAAATAGAACTGAAAACCGAATACAAGCACCCAAGTAGGCTCGTTTGTCTTGGTACAAACCAAAGTAGGCTCCTTTGTCCGGTATCCACGCAAAATCCACGCGCAGAGGATTTGGTGGTCACGTCCACAGCAAAATCGCTTGGCAATCTCTAGCTTTCCGTATAGACATGTCCTCCCTCCCCTCCAAAGTCTTCTCACTTTTTTTTTTTTTGCTAGAAGTCTTCTCACTTCTCCCATCCATAATTGAAAGGGCAAGGCTGCTCAACTCCCTGCGGCAATAGCGACGCGTCCCAGTAAGCAATTTAAAGGGCGTGCACGAGAGAGAGAAAGGAGAATCTCCATTCTTTTCTTTTCTAAAAAAAAAACATCCACATAGATCAGAAAATAAAATAGTAGAAAAATTTTAAAAATCTAATAATACAGTTCACAAAATAGTTTTTATATAATTGCCATCGGCATTTCATCGACATTATTTTAAACTTTTCAAAAAGTTTGTGTCACATCATAAAAAAATAGAGTAGAAGCTATTCTTCAGAAAAACGTACCTTAGTAGATGAAAAAAACACAAGCATTTGGTAGATTAGGTAGCCATCAAATCACTGGTCTTCAAGTATGATGTAAAAAGTCTTTAGACGGTTTGTAAAATTCTTCTACTTGTGGAAATACAGAACCCATGCTGGTGGGTCCTACCTTTCACTTTGTGTATGTCATCCCAGAAATGGAAGGACATTAATTGGAGGGTGGTTAGGTGTGAGCGTGGCATATCTTTGCTGACCGGATTCTTCTCTTTCTTGCATCAATGGCTTAGTGGCACTGCAACACTGTTAACGAGTTTGGTAGGGGAAGGGAAAGAGTAGTACTTCTTTTACTGGACCCAATTGTCATTGCTTGCACTCACACTGCTGTACGTCTCTTCCTGCAGTTTGTTCTGCGCCCTTTATTAGACGTTTACCAAACACAAAGACCTGACGACGCCAGCTCTTCAGTCTTCTCAGGAAAAGGTGCATCCTGATCTGTGAGTACAATACAAGCCATCTGCCTTGTATAGACCAGGCCAGAGCTTACCAAGCCACCAGTAACTTGTTGAAGTACCATGCAAGGAGTAATTCTTCTCAAAAAAAACTACTTGAGAGTAAACAAGCTCAGCACAAAAAAACCAGTTCCACCTCAAGCTTGGCTCATTTGCAATTGATCCAAGCTCGAGCCACCTTATTTCACTACAAAGTTGTGTGTGTGTGTATGTGTGTGTGTGTGAGAGAGAGAGAGAGAGAAATTTTATTTTTTTGTAGTTTTATTAAATAATTCAAAATTGGATTATAACTTAATCTCATAATTAAAAATGCAATCTGTTAAATAAATACGAAAATATTTTTACATAAAAAATAATAATATATAACTATATAAGCGGAGCTTGAGTGAGCTCTTTTGCTAATTGAGCGACTTGAACTCAGGCCTCATTTTGAGCCAAGGATGAGCTCGCTCACCAATACTTTGCTCATCTGGCTGCCACTACTAAGTAGGTGCATGGTTGAAATGGTTTACACAGGGTGATATTTTCTGTATGACTCACATAGTAAGGTACATTCTGCTTGAGCTCAGAATATTGCAGCAGGGGTGCATGCGTGCGTCCGTATGGTCCAGGGTCCCACACTGAAATTTATATATGGAGTTAGTACACGTGAGAACTAATTCGGTGCACTGTGGTGCAACTGTTGCTATATTTATATGTGTACGTAAGGCCGAAAGGAAGCATCTCAAAGCAGATGCTGTGTAGGAAGCACATGGAATCACGGGGCTCGAGGAGAGGCGAACGACCCTTTTGAATGGAACGAGTGGATGCTATGTATGGGCGATGGCTTTACATTACTTTTCAGAAAGGCATATATTTTCCCTGCAGGTTTTGTGTGTTTAGTGTGGGCATGTCTCCCATCCATCGCTCACATCACTGTTCTGAGCTTTCTTTGAGGCAACGCATGATGGCATCTCTCCATTGTGCTGCGCAAAGAAGAAATGAAGATAGTGAGTTTTCAGTAAGTTTAAACTAAGGTATCATGGAGGCATGTAAAGGGACGAAGGAACACCAAGGTCCATTAGTAGCTGTCTGAAAAAGTTTGGTCATGTTGGAGGTGTTACCGTGTGGTCTCACGTCTTACGTTTAGCTTTCACTTTTACCCGTTAATGGGACGTGACACTACGCATATCACCCTGTGTAGTCGAAGCTTTCCTTGCTAAAATATTCACACTAACATGGCGTTATCCTAACCGAGAGCATGCCCACGCCAGTTACTAATTGGAGACTTTTATCACATATCAGCCTACAGTAGTAATTGGACGCACCAAACATTGGAGCATTGCAGTTAACGAGTATTTGGTTTGGCTTTTGCATTGGTTTCTTAAAAAGCATTTGATTGATTGCCATTATTCCAGAGAGCCAAATTGTTAAAACATTAGATGAATGCACAAGAAGCACGTCGAAGAATATTGTGGATTGAGTGTGTGTGTGTGTAGAGATGAAAATGGAAGGGAGAAACACTGAGCCCCTACCCAACATATTGGTTTATAATAGTAGATATTGAGGTTCAGCTTGATCTCCAAAATGTGTAAGTAATAAATATCCTTTACTATACAATGAGAACTTTGATCGACCGTCGCCTATGGTCAGGATGTTCAACCATCTCATGCATGTATCGAATCAAATTCATAGAAGTGTGCATAGCACATGCAAATTTCTAGTCAGATAAGAAGGGTATTGCACCCATAGTGCTGAGTACTAAGACAAAAGCAAAACCTAGATATCCTTTGATAGCATAGCTTTGTTGCACCAAGCTTCATATTTTAGCCAATACATCAGCATCATGCAGACTATTATCTTCAGCCTACACCTGAAAATATTAGCCAAACATTCTCAACTCAGATTGTAGAGGCTTCGATACCCCTCTCTGGGGGAAAACCTTTAGCTCATATCATGGTTGAAGCAAGAGCTAATGGATCAACTACAACCCAGTGGATACATAACAACTAGCCTAAATTTGACAATCTGCTAACTATACATGTCCAGATTTCACAATTAGACACTTCCCACTGTAAGATCATTGACCGTGGGTACAAACTGAATAGTGTTGGACGGTGGGTACAGTTTTAGGCTAACATTGCGCACAGTAAAAAATACAATTTAGGTACACCAAATGGCCGGTGCACTGCCACATATAACATATGTTGTACCAAAGAGATGCCATTGACGACCACGCGTATCCCTTTTGAATTAATAAGAAATGCAAACCTTTGGGAGCATGGGAGACAGAGTCCAGGAAAGAATGAGCTTTAACTGGCCTAAAAGCCAGCTCCAAGGAAAAAACACAAGACTTGAAGACCAAGTTAGCTTACAAAAGAACAAATATGCCCTAGTAGTCTATGAGAAGAATGAGAGCATGCTTTCGAAATTCAAAAGTTCAAAGCTGAAACAGTCAAAAATTATTACACTAAGTGGTCAAATAATTGCAACAGAATGCATAACAGCTTGAGAAGTTTAATGGGAGTAGGTAAAAAAAAAATCTCGATATTTTAAATCAGAACAGCTCGATCACTTATATATATATATATTTATGGTATACAGAAATGCATGTAAAAAAGAAAGTAAAATCTTATGCATGAGAAGAAACGAAGCAGGAGTATACGCTGTTTCTGTCTTAAATACGCACACCACTAATGGGTACCTCTTAGACCGAAAAACTTCTACAGGAACATCACACGATAAAATCTGCAGTTCTTCAGCAAACTCTCTTTGTCAACAACCTTAGCAATTTATAGGCAGGACGAGCAGCCAAAAAAAACACAGCAGAAGAGCTTTGGCAATACAACAACAGATCTCAAATGTAAAATGAAGCAAACTGATCGTCTTTTTTAGACCATCCCTTTTTTTTTAGTGTACTTCTGTAACCATTTTTGGAGAGGCTGGGTGGTTAAGGAAATAGAAAGGAGTGTAATAAGGAAAAGAATTTAGTTAGGTAAGGCACTTTCGGGGAGCTTTCTAAAAGATAGTGATTTTCCCCCTTATGGATGCAAAAGGACTCTTGGAAATCCTAGCCTCAGGATACAATACTCAAAACAAAGGTGATATAAGATTGCACTTCGATCTTAATCACCTTAATCAAGAACCCACACGCACAAAAAAAGAAGTGTAGAAGGAAAGTTTTAGAAAAGAAAAGATATAAAATAGAAGGTCAAAAAAAGTTGTATCCGGTTTCTCATGTCCCAATAAATTTATAAGAGTCCATTAGATCACATACGTCCAAAGCAAAGCGACTTTCCAGAGTCCGTACATTGCATACGTATTTTTCCAGGAATAATACAACTCTATGTATTTTTTTAAATAATGTAGAAATTCCCAACAGCTAGAACTTTCCAGGAATCTAAAAGCTTTTAAAAAACTTCATATCAATAGGACTCCTAATTAAATAAAATCCATGCAAGTTTTTATCCTTTTAAATTATTATTATTATTATTATTATTATTATTATTATTATTATTATTATTATTATTAAACTCTCCTTTCTCTTTTAGCAGTGTACAAGTCAAAAATGGTAGTGAATTTATCCAGCTATATAAATAATTAAAAATTTCACAGCTATCCATTCTTTCCCTCACATGCATTACACATGCCAAAATCTTCTTTTGATAAGGGCAAACAAGTCTCTAGGCATATCAGGATTTAACGACTATGATCAAATGAAGTGATATGAGAGTTTGTCTATCAAATAGCAATGGAGATTGAATAATTAATGTGATTTCATGATGAATGAGAGGTTGTTTCTTATTTTAAGAGTAACATATAGTTTTCAACTAGTTATTTTTACTAGAAATCTAAAATATTGCAGCAAATAGTTCAATATAAAACAATTTTAGAACACATGTCCATAGAGGAAGATAATTATTAGAGAAAGTGCATTTTTGTACCATCAAATTTAGGGATACTAGCAATCAAGTTATCCAAGTTCGGCTTGTGGCAATTTAGTCAACAAAGTCGAAAAATCGAGTGAAATCAGAAAATCGGACAAACGAAGCTCAATGCTATCTGCTCTTGAATGTCACATGACCGCACGTGATCGATAATTGATCTAATGTGGCAGATTAAAGAAGGGTAAAAGGTAGTTAGTTTCGATCAAAAATGTCAATTAAATCAAGAAAAATTAAGATTGCCCTAGTTCTCTCTCTCTCCTAACCCAACAATTCTAGGGGCTTCCTCTCCGGTGTTGACCTCAGCTTGATCTACCAAGCCTACCACTTGCTCGACAAAATCTAGTGCCCACCTATTCTGTTGATTATTTTGGACTTTGCTCCAAATAGTTGTTTTGAGAGGGTCTTATTTGCAAGAATGACATCCCATTATATA
>JAOXJJ010000001.1:22007320-22020754 GCA_025769935.1 Phoenix roebelenii | reverse complement strand
CCTATCTGTCATTCTTTTTTCTAATGTTTCTTAGAATAATAATGAGCATGATACTAGTTTGATTTGTCAGGTCATTGGCCAAAATCAAAACTTTCAAAGGATTGCTGAAAAGGTCAAGCCTTGGATCAATAAAACAAAATAAAAACTTTCAAGGAGCAAGATACAATGAATGGATCCAAACACATGATTTTATATAAGAGTTCAAATAATTTGCACAAGATCATAAGTCAAATATTTGTTTGAAAGTTCAAGCAAAAATTCACCAGAACAATTTGATAATGAAAATGCCAAAATCAATATCTTCAAATAAAAATAAGGAGTTAGACAATGTAAGAGGATCAGAGCATGTTTTATATTTTAGAGAACCAATGGCATTTCACGTAGTTCTATATTTTCTCATAATGGTTCATTTATATTCTTAAGGCTACAAAGATTCTTACTGTTAAATGAAACCAAATATAGCCTACTGCAAACTAGATGAGGCCACATAATCCATGAAGCCCGCACATACCAATTGGCCAAGACTCCACATAGATCCTCATATATAATTCAACTAAGGACATACATACCGCTTAAATAAAGGTCCATACACATCCTCTTCGAGAATTCAAATGAGGCCAAATATAACACCTAGCTTGAGGGCCACAAATAATTCAAAATTATATCATTATTGTCAAATTTAATAAAAAATTGATAAATCACATTAAAAGCTAGAAAAAAATCAAAAATATAGATGTTCTAATCAAGGACGGCAGAACCGGTACTAGGCACCATACCAGTTGTCCGATGGGAAGAGTTGGTACGAACCCGCTTCGTACCGTGCCGAGCTCATACCCACACAGTAGAGAAAGCGAGGGAGAGAAAAAGAGAGAGACAGAAGGGAGAGATGGAGGGAGGCCGGCGGAGGGTAGCGGAAGCTGGCAAAGGGCCGTCAAAGGCTGGCGACCTGGGCAGAAGGTGGAGAAAACCTCCGTGGCCAAAAAACAGGACGGGTCCTCTATTTCCCTGCCGCAAAGTTGTGGAGCCCAGAGGAGTGTCCTTTGCGTGGCTTGCCGGCCTCCGTCGGCCGGCCTATACCTCCCTCTCTCTTCCTCTCCCTCTCCCTCCTTCCCCTGTTCGCTCTCTCTTTTTCCTTCTCCTTCTCCCTCTTCGACAATGGATTTTGTTTCCGTTATCGGAACCGTACCGGTCAGCTGCCGGAACGGTCGAAACTGCCCGATTCGGCACGGTTCTGCCGACCCTAGTTCTAATACATATAGGGTTTCAAGTGTAAGCACATGGATACAAGTTCAGAAACATCATTCTAAAATGTCATGATTCAGAATTTTTATATAAAATTCATAACACCCAAACTAATCAAAGTACCAAATTTCTCTAACTTTGCAACTAATCGAAGAATTCATAATTTACGGTAACCTTAATATTAAATCTGGTCATAGAGTCCAAAATTTCAGAAGAAATCCTAAGTTTTGGAAATTATGTTTTCGATTTTAAAATAATAGGCTTCAAACTAATAAAAAAATAAAAAAGAAACAAGACGAACACTAAAGGGGCGTTTGCTATAGCGTGATGACCCCAAGATCAACAGTGATGTAAGTGGAGATGACTGGATCACCATGTTTTTTTGCACTCCAGTGATCCTATGTGGTAGTGATCCCAAATTACTCCAACTCCTAAAATCACCACCCAACCCCATGATCTTAAACTTGTCAATAAGGACGAGTTTCCAAAATCACCCAGGTCCGCGATCTTAGGCTAAAATTTGGGAACAGAAATGTCACTTAGTCCAGCAAGAAAAATTGGCATATCAATATATCATTATATATTCATGATATATTACGTTATAATATATTATTCATCATATTATTATTCAATCATTTTTTATAATTATAATAGAAATATATTATTGTACTTTATATTTATATTATAAAATTATTTAATATATTACTTCTATTTGCTTTATCTTCTAATCAAAATAAATATTAGTATTAAAATAATAACATAATATAACTATAAATGAAAATACTAATTCTATTATAATAATTAATAATATTTATAGGATTTACAAGTTTGTTGTCAAAATTATAATTGGTCTATCCAAATAATTCTACATATAAATAGCATGGCCTACTGTTTACCATTCACGTGTGTTTTACCATGACTTATTTAAGAATTCTGATTAGTAGCTACCAATATATAGAATATATCAGGGGTAGTTTTTGCTAGTCATTCATGCGTGTTTTACTATAACTTATTTGAGAATTCTGTTTAGTTATTGCCAAATATATGGAATATATTAAGGGTAGTTTAGTTATCATATGATCAGCAATCTTGGATTCCCATGATATACCAAACAGGTTACTCATGGATAACCAAGGATCTTTAACCATTGGAATATAGCATACCAAACATGGAGATCTTAGATTATCAAGGATCATATTACCACGAGATAAGAATCAACAACGATCTACGATCACTGTAGTGATCCCATTTGGGCCATGAAATGCCACCTAAGCTTTCATAACAGACAATGTTGTTTAGATTTTCAATATGATGCTGAGGTTAGTTTGTGCTACAAGGTTGAAGATATGAAATATAACTAAAAAACATGATGGTTGATAAAAGTAGCTGCGAAGGAAACTATAAATTCTGAAAACAACATACAATTTAGAATTTTTAGAGCAACAAAAAGCATAAGATCGACTATAAATTTTGAAAATAAAAAACCTAAACTTAAGATAGACATAGATTTTTATGACCATAATTTGCTAATAGAACCCTAAGGCTGCATTTGGAAGCGGAATAAGCACGACTAAAGGTCATTTAACCCAATTATTCCACCATTTTCAGCCAAACACTCACTAGAGCACCTGGATTAAAACGCTTCTTCGGAAGGGCAAAACAAGTATTTCTGAACAGCTCGTACACAACTTCTTGCCTTCCAAACCACTTTACCCCACTTAGCCCAAGAATAAATTAGCCCTACCATGTAAGATGGAGTAATTAATTCCAGAGTAAAGAGAAGTAGGAGTAAACTAACCCATTAACTCTAGGTTACCTATTTCTGCTTCCAAACTTAACTTAAAACCTTTCTTCAAGTTTCTCCTATTTTTTCTTGTTCTCTAGTCTAGGTACTCTTTCCTTCCCTTAGCTTACCTTCCTTGCTTATTTAATAGGCAACATAGGTCAATCAACCTACTCAAGTCAACTTCCTAAGCAAGTCGATTACACCAACATTTGTCAGCATGTAGATTGATCCAACTAAATGACTCATCAAACATAAAGCTCACTTTAGCAGACAAAATTACTAACAAACAAAGTTACTAACTGTAGAACTTATTTGCATGAATGTCATTAAGTAAATGCCCTTTTAACTGTTCTACCTCCATGAAATTAAGGTGTTACATGCAAATAAAATCAAATTCCAAAAGAAATAATGTTGATTTCCAAACAAATTCCAAACTTTTGGTGTTCAGTCAAAATCAGAACTTCTACATGCTAAGGTACTTCTCAAATTTTCAAAGCTCGATTTTTATTATACAAAAATATTGCCAAAACACAAATGCCAGTAAGAAGTCTTATTCATTGTTTCCAAGACATGTCATCTAATATAGTGCTAATAAGCACTCAGTGAATCAACAAAACAGTTCAAATTCCAGTCTTACAAGCATAGAACCATATATGTATCTAACTATATAATCGGTTGTAACATTTGTTTTTAAGATTATAAGTGATACCATGTTTCATGAGCGTATGGAGCATATCAAGACCAATTGTCATTTCATTCACCAACATTAGCTTGTGGGAGGCTCAACATATTTCTTCCACTTCGTAAATCGTCGACCTTTCTCCAAGTAACTAAACCTCTTTAGAAAAACTGTGTTTAAGACACAGTAAGTTTAAAAGATGAACAATAAGTGGTTCTTAGTGTTCTCACATCATTATGTTTTACATGGATTGAACATACTCTAAGTACATCTTTGTATGTATGTACATTAACCATTATGTTGACCACATCTTAAGCTTCCATCGGGGAAAAGAAAATAAAAAGGAATTTATATTAAAGCTTAGATTATTATCACACATAGAACATGAAGTTTACACGGGCAAAATGTACAAAAGTAACACAAACATACATTCCTGTTCCTTCTATGGTTCTCCGATCAATTAGATCTTTAACAAATCTGTTTGCTTCCATCACATCCTGAGCAGAAAATGCTGGATTGGCAGAACCTGTTAACAGATCAGAAGACAAGCAGATAAAATGAAGTCAGGTGATTTCTAGATACAAATGCTTGCTCTACACCTTCAAACGCAATAAAGATCTTTCTTTCTTGGTTGCGTGGATTTAATAGCTTGTCATAGAGGCATCAGGCATGCAGCTACACTTGGACTAATTTCTAGAGTTATGATTCCTCATGTGAAATAATTATCAAGGTAAAAATTAAGAAATAAATAAAAACTCAGTTTCTTATTATATTAGATTTTACCAGTAAATTTATAGGGAGAGCAATGTGTTCTTATAGTTACATGAACCAGTGCAAGGACGGAAACATGATTCTATGACCACAGCATTTCAATCAATAGGCTTATAAGTTTCCAATTGAAACAGTTCTCAGATTGGTCTCAATTCAAAAATAGAAGAGTAGAAAACATTTCTTTAAGAATTCAACAAGATGATACAAATCAAACTAAATGCACAAAAGCATGGTCTTGTAATTCAGAATACAAGAATGAAATGATGCAATAGCTATAGTTTATATGTTTTATATACCAGTTATGGGGAAAGGTTACATACCAATTATGGAGAAAAAGTTTTAAGTCTACAATACATGTACATGGAAACATCCAGGAAATATATTACTGAAAATAGCAATACATGAAAATTGAAGCTTACAGCTTGCTTACTTCCAGCTATAAACAATCCACCTGTACTGATTGCTAAACTTCTGTTGTAGGTTGCTTCCAACCCACTCTTTTTTTTTCATTAGTTATAGCCAGCTTAACTCCTATACCCTAGAAACTCAAAGCTTCTGTCACTGTCATTTAACATGTAAATCAAGTTATATTGGTCTAGAAGTGCAATATAGGACAATAGAGTGAGTTTCTAATACCTATTATGCAAGTCGCCCTGCCTATAACTCAACCTTACCGCTTAATCCAAAAGTGACCGGCCTAAGTGGCATAGGTCTAGAAGAGCAGCTTAGGTGCCTGCTGGTGGTCACTCCACATAGAAGAAAGCCAGGGAATCAGGCAAGTGAAGTAATAGAGAAAGCACTGAAGCACCTAAAATTAGGCAACCCAACTGGCTGCATTTGAAAACGGTTATCTGGTATCGTGTACCTGGCCTCGCGTACAAGTACCAGACCAATCAAAATATTTTCAAATTTTTTGTAGGTGAAACATTTCAATAACTTCAAAATGCGAGTAGAACAATTTTAAACAATTTTGTCCCTAAAATATCTTGTGTAAGGTCCAAGGTTCCAATACCAATGACAACAACCAAAACATGACAGCACTCAAGATTCTACATTACACAAATGAATGCACAAACACAAAAATCAAAACAAAGTCAAGAGAATCTAAAATTTCACATCTCAACATATCACACATTATATTAATGGGCCGCATAGCATCATACTGGATTTGGGTTCAAAGGAACAAAAGGTTGAATTTAGTAGCTAAAAAGTGGGGAAGAAAGCAGTATTTAGTAGCTAAAAAGTAGGCAAGAAAGCAGCAAGCATGAAGTCTCTTTGCTGGAATCTCAGCATCGGTCCTTATAGAATTGAGTTAAGCTGATAACCAACTAACAAAATCCTTTCATGAAGCATTCCTCTACTCAGATTTGTGTTCCATAGCTCATGAGTTAATTTAAGGTCATGCAATACAATTTGGAGAAGAATGAATATGTAAAAAGGTGACAGAATGGGCAAATGATCCAATCATCAAGCCATAAACCAGCTACTTTGGGTTGATTTTATGAATCTTTTTCTTCATCATTTGTACCAAAAGCTATATCAATGCCACTATTCTTTCAATACTTTATCACAACCTAAGTCCATGCTAGGCTTTCCTTTCTCTTTCCTACTTTTCAAAGAAATTAGGGCCTTATCCATTTTTGAAAATTCTTTCTTGCACATTGACATCAATATACCAGCTTAACTGGGTTCACTTTGATTTTAATTGTTGCAACCAGTAATTTCCTTTGTTGTACTCATTCCTTACTTTATCCTTCTTAGAGTTACAACACTAGGGATGGCAATAGGGTGGGTATGGGTCGGGTAGAGTTAGGCTGGGAGGATCAGGATGGGTTGGGGCAAGTTCAGATTGGTCGAGGCTAAGAAAAGCTGCAAATATCATTTTTTTGCATACAAATCAAACAAATAAAAAAAAGAATATAAAAGTAATCTTCATATAATATTAAACAAAATAAGAGTCGAAAACATAGAACATACCCAACCAAATTTTGCACAATAATAGAAATAACAAACAAAAATATTGTTCTTTAGGAAGTCAAATGTTCCTTAAACTAAAAAAAGCAATCAACTAAAAAACAAACAACTAAGCATATATCTTGTAGCCTTTCATATGATTAATCTTTCTCATGATAGATCACAATACTTTCTTCTCCATTTTCATCATAATCAACATAATAATCAAGACTTATATATAATTACGTCGGGTCAAGGCATGCATTGCCATTATCTGCACCTGCACAAGATCCATTGCGGGTTTTAGAATGAAGACCCATCCCCACCATCAACTCTAAACAAGTCGGGTAAAACCCTCCCCATCAAAGTCGAGTCATAGTCGATATCGAATTGCCATCCCTATACAACACCTTACATTTTAATGATGTCATTACTAGCACACTCGCTTTGTGCACTTGCCAATATTTATAACCCAAAACTCTAAATCCGACAAAATCATAGACTATATGATCATCATACAACAATTTCCTTTGCCTCAAAAGTATGTGTTGTTTCCGTAACAACCTAAAAGCACCTCCCACTTCTTCCACCTATCTAGACCTTTGCTTTTATTGAATTTGCTTCATTTATTTGTCTTTTTATGAGAAATATTTCTTTGCATTTTTGTATAGAATTCTGGCATCCCTAGGCAATCTTTTTGATCAAGGGCAGTCGAGCACACATGCAAAAGCATTTAAATCTTTGGGAAAGTTCTAACAATTAAAATCCCTCTAAATTGGAGATATGTATATACACATACATATAAATATATATGTGTGTGTGTGTGTGTGTAAATATACATATGTATATGTACATACATGCATATAAGTATATGTATACACACATATGTGTAAATGTACATATATCTACACATTATAAGGTGTGTTTATATTATGAACAGGGTATAAAATGAGGTCTTTAGATCCACTAAATGTTTCAATGTTGGGATAAAAAATGCAAAAGCTAAACCACCAGATATAATATACAAGACCTAGAATGCTAGTATACAAAAAACCTACATGTTTAGTGGCCCCTTGCCTATGCATCTAGTCACCATGTATATGGGAAGTTTAGATGCATAAGAAAGGAGCATTCAGAAGATGGAAGTTTCACACATAAGCATTTCAGGATTGTAGAATACATCCAAAGCAGTTTCGATTTGCATTTTTCAACCCCCAACACTAAAATACATAGTGAATGTAATGTCATCAAGTTTATAACCACGCCCATATATATCCAACATATTTGTTTTGGGTTCATATTTGAACAAATAGAACATAATATGACTAGGATGCAGTGATAAATAAATATATATTCCTTACATGTATGCAAGGAAAACACTTATAAAGCATAACAAATTATCATCATAACATATTTCGTAATCAAAAAATAGCATCAACATCCACAAACTCCATAATTTACTCATCATTGAAATCCATAGACTACCATCCATACTCCATTAGCTTCACAAACTCTAACACTTTGTTTGCTTCACTGGAATGAGCATTGGAATGGAATGAAAATTCTAGCTTTGACCTATTTGGAATGACAATAGATTCAAGAATCACACTTCATAAGGAATCACCATTGCTTCATTTTCTTTTTACTTTTGAATGGGAAAAATATTCATTCCCTTAAGAAGGAGAATGTATAATATTTTCAGAAACAAACTAATTAGTAAAATATATGGCATAAAATAGGAACAAATAATGTATTTGACATGAGTTAATATCAATTATTATGATATGAAATTAAAATAAATGATAAATAATTTATGTAACCTCACCCAAAAAACTAGTTATAAGGTACTAACGGGAAGTCTAGATTCTCCAGCCCTGTACAACTACCCAAAACCTCCCCAACACAAAAACTAGTGGAGGACTAAACACATATCCGCATGAATCCCCGCATTTATATTCAATAAAAAATTATTATTCTATTGAAAAATAAAAATTTCAAGTAACATGTATTATAATATTATATCAATTGTTATTTAAAGGTTTACACTGTATTATACTAACAAATAAGCATTATGCAATGCATGTCAAACAAAAGATAAAAATATAAATATAAATTCTTAATACCTTTTGTTCCTTGCCATCCACTAAAATAACCTTTAATACTAATCTATCATATGCTTTCTCCAAGTCCATAGCTAATGACCCTATTTGTTCTGTCTGAGCCTTTCCATGAATTACCTCAGCAAGAAAATAGACTCCATTGCTCACTTCCATAGCATAATCTATAACCTCCTCCCTATCTTTATAGTGTATCTCATGTGTTTTATTTCATCACCATTTGTCGGATTTCTTTTTTCAATAGTTTTCTCCTTGTAGGTTATTACCTATAAGCTGTCTCCAATCATTTGGTATTTTTCTTTTCTATCTTCAAGATTTTTTTGAGTATGCTAATCAACCAATTAATAACTTCCAATTGCATAAACATATGTAGGTCCTTGTACCTACCAACTGAATTTGTAGGTTTCATAACAGCCCACTCTCTAGCTCAATGTTAACTCCTCTAGAAATTGACACAGATTTAGCGGATCAGTACCATGTCAAGAGCTAGTCATGCAGCAATATCAAACTTTGACAGACCACACATTCATTCATAACCCTAATCGTACATATCAATTAATTTAGTGAGGTTCTAATTTCTTGTCACCATCAATGACCAGAATGGTATAGGCTTCTCCAAAGAGTCTTCATTACACTCAAACCCCTATTCAGTTTGAACAACACTACAACTCAAAAAGTACACCAAAGTCAACCAACACATGCGATCCTTCCTCCATTTTGTTGCTCAAGTAACCATTAAATCCTTCCTTTCCCAGAAAATCCACCTTCAAAATTCTAACTAGACAAATAGATTTCTTTTTTTTCACAGGCGACAATTCATAAAACTGTTAAATGCTTTGTACAAACAAAGGACTCATGGAAAGTTTTGGAATTCATAAAAGGATGGAACCACTAAAAAATGTGACCTTTTGGGGAGCTAACCTGGCATGAGGGCATTCTCGGAGATGTAGGTGTTCTTGGCCAGCACGGGGAGGAGGAGGAGGGCGATGATCCCCGCGATGCAGCAGACAACACTGATACCATTCATCAAAATACAAGCAACAATTCAATCCAAATATCAGCTAAAAAAGAGATAGGAACGAGGAACAGGGGGAGAATTCAAAAAAGAGGGAAGATACCTAACGAACACGTTGTGAGAGACAAGGAATGCCCCGAGGCGGACAATGAGCCTGGATCTAGCCACCCCTCCCTTGGGCTTCTGCTCCTCCTCCAAGGCCATCTCCCCGCCGGGAGGGCTAGAGAGAAAGGGAAGGCCGGCCGGAGGGCACTGTCGTCTCCGGCGGAGAGAGAGAAGAGACCTCTTCGGCGACGACGTCAATCGACTGTAGAGAGAGTAAGGCGAGCAGAGAGACCAGAGCGGAGGAGGAAAGAGGGATCGGATGGAGAGACGGATCGATATACGATTTTCTTTGAAAAGGAAAAAAATATATATTGATATAAAAAGACTAAAATACCCCCAAATTTCAAATCGAGGGTATATTTTGGTTAATAGGAAAAACTGAACCAGTCAAGAATTTTGTACCTGGAGATATAAATGGTACTTAAAATCTGATAGCTTGACTAGATTATAATACAATAAGTGAGAATGAATACAATTCAACTTTCTGTGAGCTTTATTCGATCAAAATCTGGTTCTCTGCATAGAGTTTAATTTCTTAAATATTCAAGCTCAGGTATAGCTATATCTAAATTTTCGAACCCAATAATTCAGATATACACATATACTATATTATATCCGATGTATATAAAGATAGAAATATATAAGGATTGGCTACGTGTTAATTCTTTTCTTCATATGTAGGGTTGTGTTTTTGTTCTCAAGCATGATCCTCTTAATTCTCACCTTCTTCCATTTCAATTTCAAAATCAGTATTTAGATATAATTTTATTTCAATCAAATCAAACATAAATAAAATTTTAAATATATTCCCAAAGTGATTAGCTTGTTTGGGTTGCGATAATTTGCTGCAGCCCCAATCTTCGCACTTATAGTTGATTTCCACATGATACACATTAGAAGTAGCTCGAGTGAGAGTTTATAATGACAAAGTGATGTGAATGAAGGCAATAACTTTAACGCCCATGCTACTAAGAGTTTCTAGTCCTGCTACTCCCATCTTATTATATCAAGAGAGAGAGAGAGAGAGAGAGAGAGAGAGAGAGGCATTCTATGATGAAGCCCAAATCAATCTCTCCCCCTTATCTTCCATTTTCAAGCAGGAGTTTATCTCTTGCTGCTATCTTACCAACCGAATACTAACACTAGAATTCATGGGATTAGATATGGACGTCCTTACTGGAAATATATAGTTCCAGAACCAATCAAAAACAAAAAAACACCTCTTAAAATCTTCCATGCTCTCATCTAGCTAGAATCCTAAATCTATTCTGACTAAGATGCTTCCTAAGTGACTGCCATATGAATTTCTGAACCTCGCAATAAACTCTAAAGATTCTAAAAGCATGAACTTCTAATCCTAGAAATGAACTCTTACATGTCTCAAGTTCACTGGATTGGAAAAAGGGCTTAAAGTTGCCATGGTAACATGGAAAGAGATAGAACCATGGAAAGAGGATTGCAAAAATGAAGATACATATCAATCTACCAAAAGAAACTATTGAAACAGAAGTTATAGTTCTTGCAGTGTTGCTCCAAATAAAGGTAGCCCATTGATCTGTGATGAAAGGAATATTTATTAGAACTTTTGAGAGATGTGCCAAACGAAGATTTACATCAAAAAGTAAAAGTGTGAAATGAAGATTGTCTCAAATATTTAGCTAGTTCCATTGTGTGCTCTGGCAAGATAATGGAAGAGAGATTAGATCTAGCCAGCTAATAAAGAAAAGAGAGAACAGAGTTTTCTTTTGAAAAAACTTTTTTCATAGAAATAAAATACAATAAAATAGAGTAACGGGATGAAGACATCCATACCATTAGAATTAAGATACCATATCTATTAAGATTGTTTTGCAATTATGGACTCTCGCATGAGCAACTCATGACACCTACCATATGGAAGTCAGCTATAGGCACAAAAGTTGAAGTCGTAGTAAATTCTTACAATTGGGGTTGCAGAGGGTTGTTAGATTTTTTTTTCCAAAATCAATCGCTTACTTTCCTTATTGTGCCCCTCTCCCACGACAATCTATTAAAGATTTACTATTTATGGAGGACTATCATAACAAGAAACTTTTCATTTTGGGAGACGCTGACCATCGGCAAGTTGCTGTACTAAAATCATATGTTAAATTAAACCTCAGGAAAACTCAAACCCAAACTTGAATCCAATTATTAATTAAGTTTAGATGCAATTCCAAAGCTTACTTATTTTGATATTTTTGAACTGAATTTTTCTTATCAAGATCAGATGCAGATACAACATGGATCAAACTCGAATCTAACCTATAACATCCCTGGCTCCACACAAAAAAGAAACCCACAACTAATTGGCAAGATTTTATCTGGTTTAGTTACATTTTCAATCTTTTGAAGAAACTAGCCTAACCCGAGTCCCATTCGCCATGTTTTGGGTCTCACTAGCCATCTATTCCATGTTAAATTACTAAGAAGTTTAATCATGTGATGAAGATAAAAATCCTACTTTAGTTAGAAGGATGATTGGAGTTGGAAGGATGGACGATCCCCATCCACCGTTTGGTTCAAAAACTCCTAGAAAGGATGGATGACAAGGGAGAATTGTCAGATCCATCCTGGCCCACCAATTTGTATCATATCAAGTTAGGAGAATGTAGGGAAGGATGGGTGGCGAATGTGAGGGATGGATTTCTATGCTAACAAAAATACCCCTAATTAATTTTTGACAAAATCTTAACTCTTCTTTACTCTTTTCTATTTATATTCACTATTTTTAGTTAATTATTTATATAAAATTAATTGAATATTTAAATTAAATAATTATTTATATAATTAATATATAAAATCATTTATTAAATTAAACTAAAATAAAATTAAATATTTATATAATATTTATATAATTATAAATCATAAAGATTATAAGTTTATAAAATTGCCACACTTCTTTAGTATAAGTAAGTGCTTAAAATGATGATAATAATAATAATACTATTTTATCAAGGAGTAATTTAGTAAAATATCCTACAAATGTCATCCATCCTCCCTTTCCTTCCTCCTATACCAAATTTAGGAGGGAATCATTTCCATCCAATATTTCATGCTTCACCAAAGATATGGGAGAATGGATGAAAGACCCATCCATCCTCTCTCATTCATCCTTCCTCCTTATCTATCCTTCCTCCAGTCCATCCTTCATACCAACCAGAGAATGCAAGTGGATCACCAGCCAAGGTCAAACTACGAGGATAAAACTATGCAAAATCCAAACAAGCCCTCAAACTACCTCGGATAGTACAAAGGATTCTAATCGATCTCTACTCATCCAAGAAGAAAAGTAACAATCAAAGGAGGAACAAAGTTCAGGGCTGAAATCGAATATTGATATATCCATATTTGTCAATAAATATAGATATGGATGCGGATATTAAATAGATATCAAAATTAATA
Source organism: Phoenix roebelenii (assembly GCA_025769935.1). Lineage (NCBI taxonomy): Eukaryota > Viridiplantae > Streptophyta > Magnoliopsida > Arecales > Arecaceae > Phoenix > Phoenix roebelenii. Next base: position 22,007,663 of record JAOXJJ010000001.1, on the reverse strand, counting down.
TTCATATTTGTTCTAAACAGATATGAATACGAATCAGCTATTAAGCATATCCATTTTTGTTATAAATTGATACGGATACAAAATGGATATTAAACATACCCATTTTTTTTAATCCGAATACGGATATACTTTTTTGGATATTAACTAAAACTTGGCTTAAGTTGGATTCACTGTTGCCACCCTTTCCAAATTTCATGTTAGATATATTCCTATCTTTAAGATGGAATATTATTGGCCAAAAGTTTCTTACCTTTTATTTCCTTTTAGAGTTATAGGAACAACACTTTTTCTTTTGGGGGGGGGGGGGGGTAAATAGGCAAAATCAAACCAATATAAAAACATT
>JAOXJJ010000001.1:21981951-21994299 GCA_025769935.1 Phoenix roebelenii | reverse complement strand
CACAAATATTAGTGATTATACTTCAAGGTTTTGTGATCATCAAAATCAATCTTTAAATCAATCTTTGGGTCATCAATCTATTCAGCGGTATTCCACATTTAGCATTGCTGCTTTATAGCCTGAAATTACCCCCCCACATTTGAAGGTTCCTGTTGGGAACCATCATTCATTGAAGTGCATTACTAATCATGCTGTTTAACCTGCTAGTTTCCAATTTCTCAGATATTGATGTCAAGTTCTTATATCAATATGAGATGATGCAATAGTGATATGTCAATGGGAAGATAGGTGGCATAGGTTGACTAGTATGGTATTATGTTCCTTTGTTTCCAGAAAATGGTCCTCGTCTTTGAATTTGTACTGTTGCAATTTTGTTATTGTGGGGGCTTTCTCCTAAAGTTTCAGAATAATTGAAGAGAAACATTGAAGGGAATCCGCACTCTTTCAATCCATAAGTTGGCTGTTTTCCTTCTGCAGTACGCGTATCGAAATAACTGTTTCAGAGAGAAGTTTGAATTAACGAGACAAGACAGGCTGTCATGCCGACACCTATCTTTTGGGATATGCGCCGTTCTCCAGCCCTCTTTTTCTCCCTCTCCCGGCTTATAGAAATAAATACTAAAGTTTTTGGGATAAAGACTAGCCCTAAAATGATAAATATATAATTTGCGAGGATAAATAAAAAAAATAAAAAATAAAAAAAATATGGTTATCCTCCATCAGGTGATCGATCTATCTCGTAGTGAACAATAATAAAAAAAATAAAAAATTTGAAAGGGGTAAATACTAAGTATTTTAAAATAATTATTAATGCACTGAAAGTAAATATTAATTTTGTAAAAATAAATACTAAAAAATTTATGATAAACACTTATTTTTGATCTAAATGTAAATAAACGCAAACCTTGCAGAAATAATTAAAAGAATTGAAAAAGAGAGGAAGAGAGAGATGTCTTGGATGGGCATGGGTATAGATGATGCGTTATGTCCCATCTCATTAATAATATGTGCTATACTCGAGAATGGAGAAAAGAAAAAAAAAAGCATAAATGCCATCCTATCTCATTAATATTTTGTTTTTTCTTCTTTGGATGAAACGGTGGGCTGGCCCGAGGCGACCGGATCGGGGCTTAGCCTAGTCCACCTACGCCTAATGAGCTCTCTAAAAGAACAAAATGCATAGAACCTTTAGCTCTTGAAGCTCATTGGGCTGCGCAAGAATCTTGGGAGAGGATAGGCTTCAGGCAGGAGAGCTGGTGATGAATACACTTCGGAATGGGTAAATAATGTATTGAATTGTATCTAGACTGAAAATTTTCTGCAACTTCGGCACATTCCATCCATGAAATCAGTAATTAAAGAGGAAAGCAGCTTTACCATCTAACTGAAAAGTACTGTCCATAGGTTCTATTATGGCTTACCTAGCCTATCATATATGGTTGGCTAGGAATGACCGTCTATTCGAGGGTGGTCGGCTGACACCACGGGCTGTGATGGAGAGAGCTTTGAGGCAGGCAGCGGAGACATCTACGATGGCCACGTCGGCACCACCTGGGAGGTCCAGGGATATTCGGGGTATCTGTACTGTTGTTTCAGCGTCCGGGTTCAATTACTTCTCTTGGGTATCTTCATTCCCTGGTTATCTTAAGGTGAATTTCGATGGTGGCATGGCGGAGGATGGCGCCTTTGGAGGCGTGGGTTTCGTGATCAGGGACCACAGGGGCACCTTTATTGCTGGTGGGGGATAGAGCATTCTTGGCGGTTCGGCGGTGGGAGCAGAGATACAGGCTGCTTGGGAGGGTGTTTTGTTTGCGAGACGAGTACTGGGGGCCGACAGACTCGTTCTCGAGGATGACTGTTCTACAGTGATTGACTAGATACGAGGTGTGGACACGTATGGGGATGGCCACCTTTTGATACGGGACACTCGTAGTTTAATGTGGGAGCTGATCTTCTGTCAGATTGCCCATGTTTATCGAGAGGCGAATAGTGCAGCAGACTGGATCGCCTCTTATGTTGCCCGGCATACTGAGCGGTCTTCTGGTCTTGTTTAGATGGCGTTCCACATGCATTATTTTGTTTACTTTTCTTTAATATGTCTGGTTGTATTTACGTTAGAGGTACTGTCCATTGGAATAAGTTTTATGTTGAGTGGTATGTTATATTCATGCATCCCTCAGAATATTGATACTTTCACCATTGCCAATCTGCCTTTAAAATGCACACTGAATAGAATCAGCCTCCTTAGCTATAGATCTCCACATGGCCGAGACTTTTATCGCTACATCGGTGCTCCTCCCCAGACGTTTTGAAATTATACTAAGCAGCGATGAGTTTAGCCCGGAACAAATCAGGATTAAGCATAAGATTGGCGGCCTTGCCTGCATGCAGGAGATCATGAATGCCCAAACCACCCAAATCCTTTGATCCACACATATCCTCCCAAGTAACAAGGTGAATGCCTATTTGTCCAATGTCATGATGTCCCCCAGAAAAAGGATTTAAAGATCCGCTGAAGCCTGTCCACCAATGAAAGAGGAACAGAATTGCAGCAAAATAAAGCGGCCAACTTGTGTCGCCATTTTCATCCATCTAATTTATTATATGAATCTTCTCGAAGAGGAAATTGAACTCAGATGCCTTTATACACCTACCAGATAGAGGAACACCGAGAGATAAGTGAACACATATATATCTCTGAAGCAAGGTTTGCCATCTCGGTATCGGACTTCATATTGGTACCATATTTGCACAGTTCAATACAGTATGGTATGAATTTTTTTTTGATGTATTGAGTGTAGGCATGCTACCGGTACCAAATCATTATGGTACGGTACGTTTTATACTGTTCGGTTCAGGTTGGTGCGACATACTATGCTCTTAAGTATCATCTTTGCGCTTCGGCCTAACCATCAATAATGACTTCTCAACATTAACCTATTGCCTTGACTGTAATGATCACGGTATGCTATCATAATATTCTTCGAGCATTATGCACAGGCTTTGGTAGTGAGAAGTAAATCATTTGCAAACCTAAGATGAGATATGTGAGGCCCTGCTCTGGCCGGCTCAAAGGTCATCATCTCTCCATCAGACACTGAATCTTGTAATGTTCTGCTAAGCATATTAGAGCAAAGGACAAACAAAAAGGGGGATAAGGGTCAGTGTTGTTACGATCCAATAGTCGAATCGAACCAGGAAATACGGAATCCATTCAATAAAATAGAGAAGCTTGGATTGGAGACGCATAACGTGATCCGATAAACATAAGACTGATGGAAACCATGGTGCTGAAGGATAGCTTGAAGGTAGCTTCATTTCACTCTATCTTAAGCATGCTTCATATCAACTTTCATCACCATCGAGAAATTTCTCTTGGATGCAAATTCCATTGAATGAAGGATCTTCTGAACAATTAGAATGTTGTCAGAAATTTGCCGGCCTCGTATAAAAGCCTCCTGCTCCTCCGAAATCAACTTAGGCAATACATACTTCATCCTGGCTACAATTTTTTATATAATGTTTTACACAAACTTATTGGCCTGAAATCTTTGACTTGCTGCGGATTAGGCTTCTTAGGAATGAGTGAGATAAAAAGTCCACCTCCAAACAGGTGGCATAGAACCAGTTCAAAAAACCTCCTGCCGGCCTCAACAATATCATGCTTGATAATGATCCAAAAGGCCTTATAGAAATACTGGTGAAAATCCATCCGAGCCCAGGGGATTTTTCTGAAGCAAGGCTCTTAAACAACATCCTCAGCCTCTTTGTCTGTGACAGATGCCTTCCACATAGCATCATCTGCATCAGAAGTTTGTGAGGACTGGGAGGAAGATCTCCTGAGGTCGAGGAGGAAGATCTCCTAAAACTTGGAACTAAAAACAACTTATAATGATTCAAACTATAGCAAAATCTAAACAACTCCTAATACTTCTTAAGGAGACTTGTACAAATCATTTCTACAGTTTAGCAAGAATAAGTAGCAGGTTGAAGCATCCGAGTAACGAGCCATGTGCATGAAAGTAATTTACAGTGATAGATCACAAGCACATAACATCCCTTCCCCCCTAAAGAACTCTATCCTCAAGCTTCAGGAAAACGAATTGGGAGCTCATCGAGGTCTATCCTCAAGCAAATGAATTAAAGCTTCTCAGCTTCTCCTTTTACATCGATCAATAGTGGTTTGGAAATATAGGTAATGCTCTTGAATTTCCATTTTTGCTCCTACCTTCCTCTTAAGCAAGGAGACATGGAACGCTGAATGGAAGTTCAGAGCTTTATGGTAATTTGAGCTAGTTTGCTAGCAGTCCAATTTTCTCAATGATCTCAAATGGTCCATAGTATCTAGGAGATAATTTAAGATTCCCTCGAAGCGGATGCCTGCCGATAGTCGATATGGCTGCAACTGTAGATAAACAAAATCCCCAACATTATTGAAACTTTTCTCAGTTCTGTGAGCATCATAAAACTTTTTCATGCATTGTTGGGCCACATTCAATTGCGAATGCAACTCCTTGATCACTAGCCTCTATCCCACAACTCGTGGTCCACTGCATGGATGCTTATACTGCAACAACACTTTACCCAAAGAATCTAGCGTACACATTCGGGCTATGCCTAATGAAAACCAGAGATACATCTCGACTGATTGGTTGACCACCTCGCTTTGGCTATCAGTATTGGGGTTGTAGGCTGAACTAAAGTTGAATCTGGTTCCCTGCAAGTTGAAAAGCTCTCTCTCCAAACAATGATGGTGGAAGTGACGTCTCTATCACACAATACTTTTACACATATATATACAATTTAGATATTTGCTCAAAGAATATTTGAGCTGTTGAAGCTGTCGAATATGGATGAGAGATTGGAATAAAGTTTGCAAATTTAGAGAGCTTGTCAACAACAACAACACCAATGACCGAACTTCCCTTTGGACTTAGGAAGCCCCTCCAAAAAAAACAATGCATATATCTAACCAAATCTATGCTGGAATTGAGAGTGGATACAATAGGCCTGCCGGATTGAGATTTTCCCCCGTTTGCCTTTGACAAGCTTCACAGTTCTTGAAATATTCTCAAAGTGATTTTCTCATGCCTTGCCTGTAAAAAAACTGACTACTCTTTTAGGAGTCTTGTGATATTCTTCTTGGGTGCTGGAGTGCATTTCCTTAGCAATGAGACGAACTAAAGAAGAGTCAGTCAGCAGATAAATAAATTTTATTCTTGAGATAAAGAACATTTTCTTTGCATTCCAAAGGTCCAGTGGCTTTTACTTGTTGGCATAGCTTCACCATGGTGTGACTTCTTTTATTGGTTCTAAGTTCTAACCAAGAGGGAATTGGTGTTGATATGGCAGCCAATTAGATAGCCTCCTCATACTTGTGTGAAAGTGCATATGCAACATAGTTCTCTTTTCCTTCTTTGTATTCAATGGTAAAGTTGCACCCCATCAAATTTGCTAATTAACCACTTTTCTTGTGCGGAGATGGTGATTTTCTGCTCTCGTAGGTATTTAAGAATCTGCTAATCGTTTCGCATAATGAATTTTCTCGCCAACAAGTGTGGCCTCCATTTTCGAAATGCGAGAATTAGAGCCAACATCTCCTTATCATAGGCTGATAAAGATAAATTCGCACCAGGCATGACTGAAAATGCAATCGACCTCTTGCTTCGCATGAGAAATTCGCCAATGTTTGATCTTGATGCATCATATTCAATGATGAATGGCTGGCTAAAATCAGGAAGAGCTAACACTAGAGCTTGGATCATTGCCTTCTTAAGCAATTCAAGAGCTTCTTCTGCCCTTGGGGTCCAGTTGAAGTTTCCCCTTTTAGCATATGAGTTAACGGAATTGTTGTTTTCCTAATAGTTTTGAATAAAACTTGCAGTAGCATCCTGTTAATTCGAGGAAACCGCTCAAATACTTCGAGTGCTTTTAGCTTAGGCACTCTTTTATGATAGCCATTTTTTCTAAATAAACACCAACTCCTTCGCTAGAAATTATGTGACCCAAGTAGTTCACTTCTTGTTGGACAAAACTACAGTTTCCTTTTGTTGACAAATAACCAGTGGGTTCTCAAAACATTTAAAATAATCTCAAGATGCTTCATGTGTTCTTCCCTTGACTTGCTATAAATCAAAATGTCATCGCATAATACTAGAATGAACTTATGAAGATATGGCTCGAATACTATGCTCATTGAGGACTAAAATGTTGATGGAGCATTAGGGAGTCTAAATGGCACCAACATAAACACATAATATCCTTGGTGCATTTAGAAGGCAGTCTTTGGTATGTTATGAGGGTGCATTTTTATTTTGATGGTAGCTAGATCATATACCAACTTGGTGAAGAACTTGATACCATAGAGTTCGTCCGATTACTCGTTGATTGGTACAGGAAACTTATCTTTGATGGTGATTTGATTCGAGGCTTCAAGACCCATCATGCTTCTTCGGTAACAATAAAGGAGATAAGTAAGGACTTTGACTTGGGCGAATTACTCTCAAAGCCACAATATCTACCACCAATTTCTCAATCTCTCTTTTTTTGGTATATAGTGAGGATATCAATATTATTTCAGACAAACAAGTCTGCTTCCTAGCTTTAGAGGAATTTTGTGATCATGGTTTCTTGGTGGAGTAACCCATGAGGCTCTTCAAAAATATCATGATATGACTGAAAAATCTACCCTAATTTTGGATTAGATAACTCCAAATTAGATTTAGGTTGAGGGTTATCTTGAGGGTGCATAGAACGAGCATGGATCTGCAAAAGAACTCCTTCCTTTTTTTTAGACCCCTTAGATATCTCAAACTCATCCGCCAACGTATCCATACGTGCCTGTCTCTCAGAATAACCCTCTTCTAATCAAAATTGAATTGTATGGGTAGTCCAGAAAAAATCTCAGACAATGTGCCCTAAGCCACTTAACCATTAGGTAAATAGAAATATACAGTAATTGAAATTCCTTAGATCATCATACCCCCTTCGTATTGCCCAAAGCTTGGAATCTATGCATTTTCAACTTGCCATGATGACTTCAAACTTTCCTTTTGTATTAGGAGTGATCTCCAATTTTCTAGCAACTTGGTTGTTTAACAATTGTGAGTACTCCCTGAATCCACCAAAGACGATAATTTGGCATCGAGCTATTCTACCTTGTACCTCCATTAAGGAAATTGCAGAACTTGCGCTCAATAAGCGCCATCAATGGAGATTTCTGGTGGCTCCAATTCTTGTATAGCTACAGCATCCTCCATCCTTCAATGAGAATTTTTTGTCTTGCATTGCAATTAAAAGATAGTTCCTTATCTCTCCTTTCTTTGAGCTTAGCTGGACTTCTTAATAGGCACAGGATTTGGACTGTATTAAAAATTTAATTCTCCTGATTTTTCATCTTGATTGATTATATCATGACCATCCATCAAATAGAGCTTTACTAGCTTAGTTTGAATTAGTATTTTTATATTCAGAGTACAAAACGGAAGGGGCCGGCCAAGCAAACCTCGCCGCTCTCTTTCCCCTTTCGTCCGGTTCGCTTCGGGAGTCCCAAATGTCGGTCTCCGGCGACGCGGGTTGGGGCGCGAAGAAGCCTCCGAAGCGCCTTGGAGGCATGGCCGAAGCCCTCTCCATCGCTTCCGATCTCGGTTTCTCCATCCCTCCCCTCCAGGTCCCAAATCTCCTCCCTCCTCCCTTCTTAGATTCTCTTTCAATCCCCTCTTCCTGTAGATCTTGGACCTTTTCTTCGTCAGAGATCTCGGCTTTCGTATTTAATTTCGACACACGCATGGGATCCCAATTCTTCGAGGTCGGCAGGCAGATGGATTCCTCCAATTTTGTGTAACTCCAATGCCAGCTTGAATTTGCCTCGAAAATTTGCGATTTTTGGTAGTAGTAATCTCTTCGAACAAATGAAGTGGATGAAATTCAAATTTCTAACACCTTTGCATTGCCAAAACTCCAAAGGAAAACAGGATATATTTTTATCATTTCTATCTAATTGTGCATTCATGTGAACTTGTTCCTTTGATTTTTGTTTTAAGTTCATTAAATTTTAGTTTCTATGTTGTTTCTCATAGTGGATTTGGAGTTTTCACGTCTGTTGACTTGATTGTAGCTGATAGGGTGATCATGTTTGTATGGGTTTTCTGCTTTGATTTAAGTTCCATAATTAAGTAGAGCTTAAAGGTTTGGAGTTTCCCATCTGCTAGAGGATGCTTTTATTGCCTTTTCTTCTTCTGTGATTTATTGGAGATACTAAATTTCTCTAGATGTAGTCTAAGTACTACTTAACTTTCTGGTAGGAGATAAAGACTCTGGATGTGGTTAAGCTATCCATGGTCCTCGCCCAAACAAGGAGTGTCATGCATGATCCATTCTTTAATTTGATATGTTTTAAGCATTCATTCAATACCTAGATGTACTGATTTATTTAGTTTGAAATTGTCTCTTTAAACAATGTCCTTCATCCTCATATAATATTTGATTTGATATTCAATCTTCTGAGGGTTGTCTAGCTTTTCTTTTAATAGAAGAATTAATTTCTAGGATTTCTTGTTTAGTATATCTTGTTATTCTGTTGGACATGCAATTCTCTTCAAACTATGTTCCTTAGCATCATTTGATCCAATTTTCAATCTTGTGCATGTTATAGGAAGATCAACGAAGCATGTCTAACTCCTTTGGTGGTGACAAAAGTGATGACTTGGTAAGGATTTTAAGACAGCTTACTTCAGTACAAAGAAACATTGCCAATTTGCAAGTGGAACTTCAAGGACGAAAGGTGAAACAATTGCTTGTGCTTTTTTAGCTCAAATTGACTCTGGAGATCTGTTGCTGTTCTTTTTGTTTTTCATGTACTAATACCAAGACTAGAGACATTGCTGTAGTAATGTTTTAGTTCTTTTTATTTAAAAAGATTCCACATGTTATTTGCATTAAATGAGATCAGTCTTTTTAAATTTCTAGTAACATATCTTGCTTTGTCGTTAATATGCAACCCAAAGCGAAGTCTTTTTCTAAAGTAGTCATATTTCAGTATACTAACTTAAAGAGTGCAACATCAAGGACAGGTTTCACAACTAGGGTTGAATGAATAGTGCGGGAGATCATGTCAACAACTGACAATTTTATATTGTTTGATAGTTACTTATTGGTGAAGTTTTCCTTGTTCTTCCAATTGGGAAGTCAACTTTGTATATTGGCTGCTTGAGTGTGGGAAGACCATCTCTTAGATGTCAATTTGAAGGGAAGGTGTGCTACATTTCCTTATTTCTAGCAAATGGTTTTCGATATATGGGTACTATATCTTTTACTTTGATTTTCAAATGCACTATCAAGTATTTCTGGGTGAGTCCCCGCCCGCCTCCCCCAATTTTTTACAAAATTCCTTTTCAGAGGAGGGCTAATGCATATAGGTTCTTTTTCAGTTACAGTTTATAGTTTGGGGTGGGAGAATCCTGTATCACTAGCAAGATTTTAAAACCCAAGATATTGGCTGCTCTGGTGGATGACTTATTTTGATATGAAATCAAGATCTTGGTTGATTTTTTTGCTTGAGATGATGGGAATATTTTTAAAAAATAAAAACCAAGATAATTTGAGATATTAACTAATATATATGACCAAGGTAGCAAAATATCAGCCACTGTAGTAAAGCAGAGATTAACTGTTGCTTTGAGGCATCGTTTTTAATTTTTACTAATTAAAACTCCATTAAGATAGTAAAAGATAGACTATAAAATCGATGCTGATATATTGATTTTGTACTTGCATTAGCTGGGCAAAGAGTGTTTTTGTCCCTTCATAAAACCTCCATGGTCACCCAATCAAACCTTATAATTCTATTAACTATGCTTTAGCTGCATTCATCCAATCACCAATATGTGAAATTCTTTTTCTAATTCACTTCCATCCAAATTCACAAGTAATTTTATGTTCATACAAACCACATTTTCACCTTTCTTTGCCTATATCTCAGAAATCCCTGAAGCTTCGCATTCTTGTTTTTGTCCGATATCAATTTGGACAGTAGATCTCAAACTCTTTGACTGGTCCTGTATCGGTTTTGTTTAAAATTAAGCTCTCTCTTTTTCTTTTTCCTAGTTTCTTGATGTATCAATCATGATAAAAGTCAATATAGTTGATTAAATTTAGTGGTGCTACATATGTTGATTTCCCCCCTCCATTTTCATTTGTATCTTGTTATTCTTTTCTTTTGTTTGCATAATTTTGCATCTTACTGGAAGCAGTTGAACTTAGCAAATATTTAGAATTGCTTGCCCATATGAATGTCCTTGCTTTGTAGGAACTAGCTGCTTCATGATGGAAATGTGATTATTCTAACTTCTAGTGCTATTTGGCCAATTGCATCAAGCAAATACCACTTATCTATGCTGTTTTGACTGTTTTGGATGATAAGTATGTGCTGTAATAAAATCATACTTTTCTGACACTTATGTGTCTTGACCAATGTATCCTTTTTATCAAGCTATTTTTGTTCATATGCATTTTTTCAAATGCACAGGATGATAAAAATGTTGCACATCTGACCCATGTGAGTGAAATGGAAAAGAAATGTGAGTCTTTGGCCAGAATTACTGCTATTCTAAAAGATGTTATCCAGAACAAGGTATTACGACCTCCAAGGTTCTTCATTATGACCTCTTTGGATTTTCAAATTGTGCATAAAAGTAATGTTGCCAATATTTTAATTTGTTAATACATTTAAGAGTGGAACATTCATATGTTGTATTCTGTCCTGGTGTTAGTTTCTGTCCTCCGTTTTACATCTGCTGCTTTTTTTCATCTGTATCTTTAATGATTGTGATTCTTATTGCCTAGTTAATTCTAAGCTTGCGTTTTAAAGCTACACCCTATAACTGTGATCTCTACTTTCAGGGAAAAAATATATATCTTGTAAGAGAAGATGTAAAATTTTGTGCTTGATAGGAGTGTGGGCCATTGATATCCTAGGTCATGCATTCATACAGAATACAGACTTCAATAAGCCGAAAGAAGAGTTAGATTTCTAAGTCTGTAGTATGCATGAGGCCCAACCTCTCCTTTAATCATTTGAAAGTGAAACTTTGATCATTATAGTTTAGGAAATTCATCAGACTTGCCGAGCCTAGATAGCCTAATTAATCTCCACCCATATATCAGCGATTGAAGTGGATTACTTTGTGATATACCACTTATCAGAATCTTTTCTCATAGAGTGGACTTGTTTTGTCAGGATCGAATCATTGCTCGGCTTCAACAACCATATTCTCTAGATTGCATTCCAGTGGAAGCTGAATATCAGGTTAGAAGCTTAATAAATTTAAATTCATGCTTAATAGAGTATTTGATATGGGGAATTTTCATTCTTTCAATTATCATCCTGATACTAATGCAAGGGAAACTCAAATATTTATTTGGATTAGAATCTGGTTACTTCATATTTAATGCTCTAATATTTCGATGACAGTTAGAAGGTATATGTTGATCCCTAGACTAATTATAGCACCTCATTATAATATCATGGGGTATCGAATTTGTCTCATCATAGTTTCTGTGGTCTGTGAGGAATAAATTGCTTCTAATTTTCAAATAAGAATTTTAGTTTGTATGTTATTTTATTAAAATTGCTATTTTCAGATTACATTCTGGCTGCAAGCTTTAAGGACCATAACTTGACATCCAAACATATTTTTCAGCTTCATAATATACAATTTTGTAGATATATCTTTTTGAAGTGTTAACAGCATCAAATAAGGATTTCTAGGACATGTTATTGAGCATGCAAGTGCTATAGCTGGAGTGGTGATGTAAATGTCCTTTTCATTTAGCTTAGGTCTAAGGGTTTGTTGGTTAGTTTAGTTTATCTGGATATTGGTTTAGAATACAGCTAAGTTTCTTAGAGCAAGTTAACGGGTTTATCTTCATAGGACTAATACAATTTGCAAGGAAATAAAAAAATAGATATGTTTTGATTATCACCCTTCTTCTCATTCATGATATACTTCTAGAATTAAGTTTTTCCTGACTCTAGTATTTGGCTCAATTCTCTGGTCATTGGTTCAACAATCACTAGTTTTCCTTAGTTTTCTTGACACCCAATATAATTGCACATGCTGTAAGCACTAGGAGATCCTACATTTTGAGAGGTTATAGTTAGTCAAGGACATGCTTGTCAGTCTATTAAGATATCTACAAGTACTGAAAGGAGTTGCTTAATTTGTTGATACTCGTTGAAGACAAGCACACACACTGTTCAAGGTAGGTAGCTCGCTACTTCTCATTCCCTCCTTTTTTTTGGGGGGGGGGGGGGGGGAGGGGGGGGGCTTGAAAAATGGCTCAAAAAAA
>JAOXJJ010000001.1:21936696-21964752 GCA_025769935.1 Phoenix roebelenii | reverse complement strand
GGATACATTAGGTCAGGGATTTCAAGGGGAAATCCATAATTTTTTCCACCATTCAGATTTTCCAGGTCCATCCTTTCTATATATATATATATATATGGATGAATAGATATAGATTTCTTCTAAGGATACATTAGGTCAGGGATTTCAAGGGGAAATCCATAATTTTTTCCACCATTCAGATTTTCCAGGTCCATCCTTTCCCTGCCTCACCGGGAATAGTTTGGATGTGTAGCGGTAGTTGTCGCACCATTGCATACTTTTAAGCGAAAAGAGGGATGAGGCCAACAAAAACCAACAAGGAAGTTTCACGAGTCGGCGTCGTGTGTCCCACGCACGTCAACAGAAGGTGGGCTCGGTTCCGTTTTAACTTCCTTCCAAACCGCACCGAGTCTTCCCCTTCTCTCGCTGAAACCCGAATCCATGGCAGAGCCTTCCTTCCTCGATCCCAATCGCTCGATGCATCCCTCCACTGCGCCATTCTTCGATCTCGACCTCTCTTTCGACGATCTCCCCCTCGCCGCGGACTTCGACGCCGATTTTCCCTTCGCCGACTTCGACATCAGCACCGATTTCCCCATCGAGGATTTGCTCCGGTCGCCGGAGGACCAGTCGTTCCCTCCCTCCGCCGATGGATCCCCGGCACACAATTCCAACGACGGATCCGACATCTCCTCGTCCCATCCGCATCAAAGTTCCGATCTTGGCCCCTCCTCCCCAGATTCCGGCAATTGCTTCGGCGTCCACAGCCAGGAGGTGAAGCTGGAGGAAGAGAAGAGTGGGTGGACCGCCAAAAGGAAGAAGGACAGAGAGGACGGATGCGTTAACTCTAACCCTAGGAGCAGCAAGCATCGGCGGTCGGAGGAGGGGAACTCCGCGAGTGTTTTTAATGCGGGGAGCGAGGGGGAGGAGGAGAAGAGGAAGGCGAGGCTGATGAGGAACCGGGAGAGCGCCCAGCTCTCGAGGCTGCGGAAGAAGCATTACGTTGAGGAGCTGGAGGAGAAGGTAAAGTCCATGCACTCCACGATCAATGAATTGAACTCCAAGATCTCCTACATCGTGGCAGAGAATGCGAGCTTACGGCAGCAACTGGGTGGAAGCGGCGGGAATTGCCCGCCGCCGGGTGTTTACCCTCCTCGACCGATGGTGCCCATGCACTTCCCGTGGATCCCGGGATATGCGCTGAGGCCCCAAGGGTCTCAGGTTCCTTTGGTTCCTATACCTAAACTGAAGCCCCAGCAGCCCGCCTCAGCTCCGAGGGCCAAGAAATCTGAGAGCAAGAAGAACGAGAGCAAGATCAAGAAGGTTGCGAGCGTGAGCCTTTTGGGGCTGTTGTTGGTTATGCTTTTTTCCGGAAGTGTAGTTCCAGGAGTAAATCTTGGGAATGGAGGACGTAGAGATGAAGTATCTGGTGGATTAGCTGTCGTGAAAGGGGGGATTTTTGGACAGTCTAAAGGTAGGATCTTGAGTGTCAGTGGTCGTGGTAGTGGTCTGAATAGTACTGATGAAATTGGATTATGTGGTGGAAAAATGGGTTTTGGTGAAGGAGGTGTTGAGAGGCGCACTGGTAGGAGATGCGAGACTGGAGTGGATGGGTCTGTGTTCAAAGTGAAACTGAACCCGAGCGAGACTCTTTCTGCATTGCTGTATGTTCCAAGAAATGGAAAGCACGTGAAGATTAATGGAAATTTGATAATCCATTCTGTTCTTGCTAGTGAGAAGGCCACGGCACAAACAAAATCTATAGACCAGGTGAGGCAATCATCGACTAGAGAAGGTAAAGAGACTGGTCTGGCTATCCCTAATAATGTGGCTTCGGTACTAGCCCTTCCTAAAAGTGGAAGGGAGGTGGATCGACGTTCTAACTCTTATAGGGGCTCAGCTGAACATCAGAGAGCACTTGCTTCTGACTCTGAAGATGTATTTGGGGACAATTCAAAGTCAATTCCAGTTGATGGGCCTTTGCAACAATGGTTCCGTGAAGGAATGACCGGTAGGCCTGGTAGCTGCTTGTTTGTGCATATGCTTGTCTGGCATTGCTGCATTTCTAAAACTTGTAATGCTTATCCAATTTTCATTTTGTCATCTTTATTTGACACCTTATGATATCTATGCTCATCTGGTCATTAGGCTCTAGAAGCTATTTAGTGAGTCTTTGCAGAAGAAGGATGAATTTTTAGAGGGGATACCTGAGAAGATATGTTATGAGGCAATACATGGTTAGGTTGTGTTTGCATTCTTGATAATTCTTGCTATACCTTAGCCAGAGTGCTTCTATTATCTTGCCGTTCATGTACAATCTAGAGACACCAAAATAGGATATTCGTGCATCTGGGGTCCATTTCTTTCATGCTTCTGCAATCATGTATTATGGTTCATGAGAGTTTATCTATCTACTACTCATGAGAGTTTATTTATGTACTAAAGCTGAAGTGATGGTGAACAAGGAGGAAAGGTGGGCTATGTGTAATCTTCTACATCAAGTCCCCAAGGAATAGAGGATTGCTTTTATTTCATACGGTGAAGCAAATTGAGTCCAAAAATGGTGTTCTCTTGTTAGTTTAGGGTGATGAGAATGACATATTTTACCCTCTGCCTTATTTATTTTTCTTTTCTTTCTTGGTGGGGTGTTTCTACGGAGGAGTGGGGGTTGGTGTGTGTGCGTGCGCGTACACTTATTCAAGACACTAGAAATAAGCTTTATAGAAGAAAATGCTGAAATTATAGTATCACAAAAGTTGAGGATGAGGATTCGCGCATGTGGTGCATCAGAGTTGAGAGATCATCATCCAGTTGGATGATTTTATGTAATAATTGAGATATTGACATAGATGATTGAAAGTGTAATTGGATTAATTTTTTGTTGAATGATGTATAATATATGAAGATGATCAATGTAAAATATCTTCCACAGTTGAGAAGACTATCTATGAATTTAGAAGTTGGTGAGTACTTATACCTGAGAAGTGATAAGGATATTTGCTTCCAAATTATAGGTGTCCTTCATTCTTTTTTATTCTTTTGAGAAGTCCATACTCTATTCTTTATGTAAGGTTCCCTTGGTTGTAACTAATGTCTGCATCTTGTACGGAATGGATTGCCTAATGGGAAGTTCAGTTTCATTTTTGATTACACTGCCTTTAGTAGTAATTTTTTTTTATGCTCGAGGACTTACATGATGCTTTGTGATGATGTGGAACAATCATTGGACCATATATACTTTGCAATGCCCTTGGTTAACTATTTGTATTTCTGGTTTGGAACCTTTTGGTGGATGCTTCTAGCTTCTTTTGCATATGCAGCAATGATCATTGTCATTTATAATCTTCCTGAAATGAGATTGCAGATTGAGTAAATTAGTTTATGAAGTAGAAGCCATCCCTGAAGGAGGCTGCTAAACCTTAAAATGTGTTGGTAGCCGTACCTCATATGTTTCTAAACTGAATTCTGCTATTAATTTTGTTTTCGAATTGGAGTTGAGTGAAGGAATGCTTCTGGGGTAACTACAAGTCTGCCACATCCTCATTTTGGTGTTAGTTTATCCTCAATAAGAATTGTTGTAAATGTTCTTTGATCAGCCAGTATATACGGATATAGGATACATATACCACATGACATGGATATATTGATACAACAAATCTTGAAAAAATAGAATACAGCATGCCTTGGACACCAAATAGAGATATGTTAAAATTCATCTAAAAAGCATAATGGTTTATCATTACATAGTCCATAGTTTATACATCAATGTCCATAAGCACCTTCATTTGGTCGTCATTTAAATCTATAGACCACAATCTATACTTTATGCAATACAATTGACATTTGACGACCCACTATTAAATGGTCAAGATTCAGAGAGAGAGAGAGAGAGAGAGAGAGAGAGAGAGAGAGAGAGAAGGTATTTGGCAAGAATGCTACAAATATCGGTATTTGACAAGTATTTGATGCAGCACATGGTGTGATTCGAAGTATGATTCTTCCTACATTGATATCTTCCTAGGCTATTATAAATGGAAATTTCTAAGCTCCTGGGATATGAGTTTGAGTGTTGGTGTCAACTGGCATTCTCCTAAGAATTGAAATGCAATCCAATTTGTAGGATTTATTTAATTGGATTTGATTATTTTAGACAATATAAGTATTAAAAAAGATAGGTTTACAATACTAATGGTTCTTACTTGAGGAGAAGGTTTACATTATTGTTGATGTTGTTTATTCCTGGGAAAAATAGATAGGTTCTGTAAGGTCTTGCTTATAAATTATTGGACAAAGTTTTGTTACTAATTCATAAATTATGAAGTAATGTTCATATTTTCAAATTCCTTCAGGATATGAATATTAGAAGTCAATTATGTAACTGTGCTGTTGATATGCGTATGCTGACATTACTTAAGAATATAATCTGTTGGAGTATTTGTTTCCTTAAATCTGTTTGGTACATAAAGATTCCCAAAATTGGCTGAGACATATGTATTATATGCTAATTATGTGCTTATTGTCAATCTATTCATGTAGTTCAAAACTTTATTCATCAATTCTGAAGCTTGATATGTAATACATTAAAATTCATCATCGTTTCAAGAAGATTGAAAATAATCCTGAACTTGGGCATTTTCATGCTTCCAACTTATTGTGGCCACCTATCTAAATCCGTGTAGAGCATTGTGTTTAAATTATGAAATATGAGTTGCTCAGGTTGTAAATCAGTCCATCTAGTTTAGTTGATGCAACATGGCCATAATTAAGCACATGATTGAGCATTGTCTCTGTCTTTGTATTTAGTGTTATCATGGCTCCTTTTTTTGCTGGAGAAATTAAACATGATCTCACGGAGGCAAATACGTGCATGTGTATTAGTGTTATCATGGCTTCTTTTGTTGGAGGTATTAAACATGATCTCACGGAGGCAAATACATGCATGTAAACAGACATTACAGATAGATTTGCATGTGCCTATGTACAGACATACAGATGCTCACTTGCGAACGCATAAGCATACCCAGAGCCATGTTCCCACACCCTTGCCTGCTTCATACACATGCAGACATACATACCATTTCTGTGCCACACATGCTCATGTCCCTGCATGCATGTATGCATGTGCAGGCTTTTATTTTTTTCTGAAAAATATAGTTAATTTTGTAGACTTCATTGCTTTCCCGTGGTCTACGATGTATTTGAAAACCTTGATTGCTTCATGGGGAGATTACCCTTCTGTTATTTTTATTTTTTTTAACTAGTATACTGCAGCTCATGTATATCATATTGCAGTAACTTGCCAGAGTTCTTAATGTTGTGACTGTATCTTTCGGCAGGTCCAAATCTAAGTTCCGGCATGTGCACTGAAGTATTCCAGTTTGATGTCTCACCAACCTCTGCTCCAGGTGGCATAATTCCTGCCACAAAAATTGTTAATACTTCTGTTGCTAATGCTACTGAGAAGCTTCCTCCATCTGCTCATCCAAGGAAGATGAAGAATAGGAGGATAATGTATCCTGAGCCAATTCCACTCACTGGAACTACTCTCAATGACACGGAACATTTTAGGGGGCGTTCTGAAAGCAGCAACTTTCATGATAAGAAATCTGTTACTTCGATGGTGGTCTCTGTGCTGGCTGATCCTAGGGAGGCTGGTGATGGGGATGGCGAAGCCAAGATGTCACCAAAGTCTCTTTCTCGATTCTTCGTTGTTGTGCTTCTGGATAGCGTAAAGTATGTTACTTATTCCTGTGTTCTCCCACTCAAAAGTAGCAGCCCCCATCTTGTGAACTAACTGTTAGGGACAAAATTATAGCTGGATTATATAAAACTTGCGGTGAGCATCTGATGCGGTTAGTTTAGAATGGTTAATGTCTGATGGGTTGGCTTATCTCTAGAGCTAATATACGTACTTGTCTCATCTAAAACATAGATATGATGATTTTGTTTAATGAGGCAGGGAGATGAATGTATGCTAGAAGTCGCCTGATTAAATCTTTTGAAAAGCTTAATTCTCTGTGGTTGAAGTTATTGAGCTGTTGGTTAATGAATATGAAAAATCTGAACAAAGAAAATTTGAATTTATTTTATTCTTTCTGTATTTATCAGGACAACGTTATCCTGTTTTTATAATAATAAATAATATGTGATTCTATTTGGTTGGAGATTCTGAGTAAACCAGAATAGCTTGGATAATTTGGAATAAACGAATAGTTGTTACCTTTTTCGCAGTTCGAGGTGGATTAGAGTTATCTCAAAAGCAGAATAAAGTTATTATTTGACCCTCCAAGTCGAATATATTTATGTGAGTTAATGTGGTTAGGTGCCTGTTGATCAAAAAATAATTATGCTGATTATAGGTGAACTAAAATTTGGTGTTTTGCTGAATAAATCTCTTGCTTATTACTTATTTGCAATTTATTCGCGAGCCAAAAAAGGCCCTGTTTGGTACTGGAAAGCATGAAGAACGGGAATCTTATGGTTGAATAGAACTGGGAGAGCATTGTTATCACGCTAACTTATGGGATTAGCCCATTCCGGCTCCTAGCTCGGATAGTTTTGTGACGTGGAATTAGCTGGAAATCTATTTCTCAGGCTTACTTGATGCTCCATACATAGCTTAGAGGAGTCTTTTTTTTGTATCGGGACTAAGAAAATCCAAATTTCAAAATTTCAAATAGAACTAGTGCGGAACCTCTAAATCTCTTTATCTTCAATTTATGTAAGGTGTACTTATATAACCAACACTCACGCCATTAGTCAAGTTTAAGATCACTAAATGATCTCCATAATCTTTTCTAAAATCCAAAATATGTATGTTTAATTTAAAGTGGGTTAACTCTAAATTTCCTTTGCAATCTGATTAGATAATCTAGATTGATCTTCATTCCAACAAGATTTACCCCAAATTCAATTGGTTAGAAAGACTCTAAGCCAATATCATTATGAGTAGAATTAACTCCATTAACCTCCAAATCTTTTTTCACCAAGATTCTTAATATCTATCAACAATGCTATATGTGAGGATTCATGTAAGTATCTCATAACTGAAGTCTCTACTCAATATGACATTTTACTAGTGGCTTCTTCAATAATGACAAAATATCACTACTCAAGTCATAAATCTAGACTTGAGTTTAAATTAACACATCCAGTAGTCTCCAATAATTAAGAGAAAGATCTAGTAGCCCAATCCAAACATAAAAATTCAAATAATTAGAATTCTCTACCAATTTGCATACTCTATGGCCTTAATAATTTAATCCATCAATAAAAATATACTTATGTGCAATATCCAAATACACCAATCCCAATTATAATCTACATACAGATTTAACCTCGAAGAACATTCCTTTATAATACTATAAATTTTTTTTCTTAGCTCACTTCAATACTATGAAAGGCCCATGTACAAATTCTAGTCTAATCATTAGTAGCAAAGCTAAAAGTGCTATTACATTTACACCCATATCAAATTTGAACTTCCAAGTTATTTAAACAACATCTGAACAAATAGTCATGGTATAGTATAATCTACTAATACGGTATGCCATGGTTAACCTTCGTACTTTTACTTTAGGTTAAACCTCTCTTATCATGATCAGAGGCATAAATCATCCAAACTTTTTATATTCATTGTATACCAAATCCAATGCATACATTTTATTACAATGCCTAGTGATCTTACATTTAAGAACTAAATTTATTTTTACTATTTTTGTCATGTCCTGAGTGATCATAACTTTAAGCTATGATACATTTCTGTCCCAATCTCTAGTGATTTTAAAGCTTTGTTTCCAATTTTGTCACGATCCCCAATGATTTTAAATTTAAGCTCTGATACCACTCTGTCACGTCCCGAATCCAACATTTGGATCGACTATGTAACATGACTGCATACTTCCTAGGGCACAGCTCTAGAAAATATGCAAGGCCTGAAAATTTATTACAACCTCAATATCATTGAATATTAATGATCTCAATTCATAACAATTAACAAATCGATATAATTACAAATTTTAATCATTCAACCGATATCAGTGATGGTCTATGTACTTATCCTTTTACTCATGATCCCAACTATAGACAAATACCAAGCGACCTGCAACTCTGAAAGAAAAGGAAAAGAGGTAGTATGAGCTTTATAGCCTAGTAAAAATCTCCATATATCTAACTAATACAATAATATAAGTTTGAAAATAGCAAAAAATTATCCCACACATCATGAAATATTATATTTATAATATATTACAATATTTTGATTAGGGTTTCTTGTTTGTTGGGGCTCCTGCAGATTTCTTTCTTCGTGCATTATGATATAAAAGGACACTTCTTGTAATTATATGATTTGATATTGAGTATTTTGGTCTAAAAAGAAAAATTTTATAAATCTAAATTAGCTTTTCAATGCGTGCGAAAAGTATTTTTCCAAATAAGCTCATTTTTGGAGCTTCTCTCAAGTAGACGTTTTCAGCTTTCTGGCAAAGCTCCCGATTTTTTTTACCAAACACACTTATTCCTTCCAAAAGTACTTTTGGAGGGTCAAGAAGTGCTTGCTAGCCCACCAAAAGTTCTGTCAAATGGGGCCTAAGTTAGAATAAAAGACAATAATGTGGAAGAATAGATTTTAGCAGAGTGTGACCCTGTGAGTAATATAGCATGTATTATATCTCGTATACTTGAGGTCCGTCGGGCTACTTCTTTATATATGAAGCTCATTTTATCGTTATCTGACCTGGTGTGGCATGCAATGATGGCTAGATACCGGCCGATAGTACAACCACGGTGTGGGAGCGAGTCCGCGTGGTGGCGGATAGCGTTGGTGGGGTGCAAGCCATGATGTTGCCACTCCTGCGAGCTGCGAGAGTTGTTGGTTGTTAGGGATGTCAGTCCTTATCAACACGTGTTGATTGTTCTCCTCAATTGATGGTTCCTTCTTGGTTGGGACCGATATCGCCCATCTCGGTTGGTTGGCTGCTCGTCTAGGGTTGAAGTTGCTCATCTCGATTTACGTCCGAAATCAATGAGATTGGCTTAGCCCAAGATCTCTGTCTAATATTTTTTCCATTAGGTCCTACATTTCTTTACTAACAAAATTTCATGAAGAAGATTTTATTGTTACTTTTGAATGAAATTAAATTTTGACTGCTACAAAATTATTTGCTAACATGATAAACACTCTATGAATTAATGCTTATCTATAACTGTAATCTACTCGGAGAAGTTAATGAGCTCAACGGCTATCTTTCTTTAATATAGTGAGATTAATTTAAGCATTTTTTCTCTTTAACAAAAAATAGAAACGACGTGGATTATTTTCTTCGGGTCAGTTGGTCGAGCCTGATAGCTAAGAGAAAGGTATAAAATATGCCTATATCAGACCCAACATGAAGTGTGAAAGGGGTAGAATATTTGAACCCGAGGGTTGGGTCACAGTCAAGTAGTCAACCCGATCCATTTGCGGCATTAGTTCTCACGTACGGTGACACTACTATTCTCCGTAACATATCGGCGAGCAAAGCTTATCGCCAGCTGCAGCCTCCTCCAAGCGGCCATGGCCGTCAAGTTCCTGCTCCTCCCTCTCTACCCTTCGCGGCCGAACGCCTGCCCTAGTTTTAATGCTCCGAAACCCTTCTTGTCTCCTCGTAGAAGCCTCGCGATTCGGTGCGCGAAGCGGACCGGGAAGCAGAGGTACCCGTCCGAGAAGAAGAAGCTCCGGATGATGAACGAAACGCTCCTGCAGAACGACATCAAGAACCGCGCCGAGGGGTTCTGGAGGCTCTCCAAGCTCGGCGTCCCCGCCCACAAGGATCCTGGGAAGGACTTCATTGGGGTCTCCCTTCCTCTTCTTGAAGCCATTGCCAAGGTGCTCGAATTCCCGGTAATTCTCGTCCTTCTGGATTCTTTATATATATGATGTAAAGGAGTTTAATTGGAAGATGAGAAATCCATTGGCGAATAACGTTTTTGTATTTTTCTGGTTTATGGTATTATTTTATGAATTTATTTAAAAAATTTCAACATAATCTTGAAATAATGCAGAAAATGGATGTATCTGAGGATACTTCAAATTAGCACTCTTCAAAAAATGATCTTGATAACTCTAATAGAACTTAGTCGAACGGGGGATATCTGGTCTTGTTGGCATTTGAGCACGCTAGAGCAGCTCTATTATCTTTTATCTGATTGATCTGGAGCCTATGTTTGAGTATATATTTTTGCTATGTTATTGAAAGCATACATTATACCGTGAGTCCGCGACAGAGATCAAATTCTCTAAACTTGCACGGACAAGTCATAATTCCAGGACTGGAAGGTCAGTAGATAGTCTTGGTCTGAGGAGAAAGGGTATTTTGTTATATTAGGCATTTGTGCCCTTTTCAGGTTAAGAGCGCAGTTGTACTGTCTGTAGGCTTTGTTTTTATAAGGCAAGACTACTGCTCACCGCTTTTTGTTTTGTACCAAAAGATCTGTGACGTGTACCTTTCAATTTATGGTATTATTTTTAAAATGTGCACTTTCTTGATGTACTGGTATCATCTTCTTGATGTACTGGTATCATCTTCCCCCTTCAATGGTAGGAAAGAATTCTGCTATCTCATGATGATTTTTCTGCATGTTTGATGCTCCTAAACAGACAAAAAGTTAATTAGATCAAAAGTTAAGAGATTTGAAGGTCTGGATGATTATGAAACTATGCTTTTCCGAAGTGTCTAACTAGAGTTGGGAAATAACATGCAATGATTGAACAAGGAATGCATGATTCTTTTTCGTAGTCGCTAAGTATAACTCACAAACTGAACATCAGACAGTGGCAAGTCAGGAATTCCCCCAGCTGAAGTTTGCTTAATCTTCAAGCAATTATACAGAAGCCCGGATACAAATTTACAGTACTTGCATGATGTATTCCATGTTTCTTAGACCCTTAATCTCTATTTTAAATTTCTTAAATGTTTGAAAAATTTTGTGTCTTGTTGATCCTTTCATGACTCTTTTAATCCATGTTGGTTACTGGCTCAGAAAAAAGTACCAATGGACTATGCTGGTAAGATATGAAAAAATAACTTGCAAGTTATCGTATTCTTCGCAATCCCATAGCTGAGATAGGTCACAGTCTCCTTTGGTACCACCTAAAATGCTTTTTTCTAGAGTTATATAGATGCATTGGTTTGTGCCTTCTGTCACAAAAGCAAAGTAGATGCATTATTTCCATGGGTAAGCTATACTATCCTTTTGGTCTTCCTATTTTCTAGGGCACTAGGAGAAACAATCTTTATAGACAGGAAGATCCCTTTAGTCTAGTTTGTTATTAGGGAAGTGATTGGTTTTGTTTGGGAAAAAATGGTTAGAGTAAATAAGTGGCTTTTCCTGTAGGTTCCTTTTTTTTTTACTCTCTTGTTTAGTCTTGATGAATTCCAATATTGTTCGCTTCTTTCATCAATGATTCTTTTCCTTGTGATAACTTGACCTAATGAAAGCAAGCATTTTCAAAATTTGATCGATGATTAAGTAAATATGAAGCTTTTATCTTTTACCTTTCTTTATTTAAATACACTTATAATTAAGCTGGTCCTACTAGTCTGCAGTCAACTTTTCTATTTTTCATTTTTGATTGTTTGGATTTTTCAAGAATTCTCTTGAATTTTTGTCAATAACAAACTTTTCCGTGATAGGTTACTGTCACATTTCAAGATTGCGATGATATTTCTTCGGATTAAGGATCTTGAATTTCTTGAATTTCTGGTTTCTACATTCCTTTCCAAATGAGTGATCTCGGGTCTGAACATGAGTGTCGGTGAATAACCACTGTTTAAAAAAAATGTGCTGGTAGCTGATTGCACCTGTCGACTCAGCTGATGCTTTCTTAGTTCTTGGTTCTCCCATTTTAGGCTATGCTTCCTTGTTCTTGCATTGGGATTGTCGGTGTGACTTTGTCCTGGTTGACACTTCCCTTTTTAGTTGTCAGCTAAGCTGATGTCTTAATCATGCTTCTACGTTGTTGTTTTGTTCTCTTTTGAAGCACATGTCCTTTTAATAAAACCTATCCATTCTGTATGGATTGTTTCTCCTTTCTTAAACATTCTTTCATATATTGTGATCTTCGGTTTCCTGAAATATACAAAGTTTTTGCTGCAAACATTGTTCATTTTCTCCGAAACTGCCACACAATCTCTGTTTATCATCTGTATTGTTAGAAGCCATTTAGATAATATTTTTGCCAAACCTTTCATAATAATGCTCGAAGTTGGATGCATTATTACCTCTCTCCTTAGTAAATTGATTCTGCTGAGTCCTATTACTGAATCTTCATTCTTCAAGTTCTTTGACCAGTTACTGCAGCTCTTTCTTGGAAAGCTAATGTACTTTATTGTCTTCCCTCTTCCTCTAGTAAAGAATTTCTTTGTCATTATCTTGAATTAATATAATCATGGTATGGAAGGTGTCCTCAGATCTTCCCTCTCCGCTTCTTTGGAATGGTGCAGTCCATGATGTCGACATCATTTCTTATGCTTGGTTGCAGCCATGTTTCAAAATTTCAAATAGTAATACAAATAAAAAAATGTGAAAGTTTTCCATCATGTCTTAGAGGCTGCATCTTGTAAGGAAGACTATGTATACAACATGCAACATATTTCATATCCAAAGATTCTTGGAATGCCTTCACTTCTGAGTGTTTCTTAGTAAGGCCTTTCCTTCCTTCAATTAATCATTAAATTTTAGCCATCCGAGGTGGAAAAAATCCCTCCCCCCTCTCCCCTAACAAAGGAAAGGTTACTCACTCTTTCCAACACAAGCAAAGGTCTTCCTATAAGTGAGTTCAGTTTTTTTTTTTGTACAAATAAGTGAGTTTAGGTTTTTTGATTAGCTACTAACTGACATTGCTATTTCCAGAATATTCAACTGATGCAAACATAATATCCTGCATGATTTTTTGTTTTACCTTTAACAGCCTGACTTTAGAAAAGAAAGAAAAATCTTGGACTTCAAATCTTTGCTCTTGCCCCTTAAATTTGTGTAGTTTTATTATAATAATGTAATTGAATACCCACTACATTAATCATCTTAGAAGATTCTCATTTCTTAAGGCCTAATTGAATAAGCTGCTTAATCAAATGAAGTGTGCTTTTGTCATTAATTTATGTACCTCTGTTGGTATTTTATATCGCCTTATATTTTTGCATCCTTTTTTAAAGCCATTCCAATTTGCATTGTCCAAATTAACATGTGTAAATATACATGAATCTTCCTGGTCATGCTTTTCCAAACAATTATATGGTTCCATAAGCATTGTTTGGTTTTTGTGCATTTAAATGAAGCAATAACAATTTAAGTAGTTTGAAACGAAGAGTCTATGAATAGACGATTTGTAATTTCAGAAATAAGAGCTAAATGAAATAAATTATTTAAAATTGTATCTTACAAAATATGACTTTTGTTATTCTTATGTTCCAGAATCTAGATCATTATTGCCATGTCTAGGAATAACCAAGGTTTCGAGTGCTGCTAGCAGGGGTTGTCCCATGTCTATGACAGAAACAAAAAAAGTCCTTTTGTAATTAATAAACTAATAAAAAGTTAGTGGGTGCCATGCCGACCTAATGCTGTACTCGCCCTAAATGGTGGGTCAGCACTTAAACCTTGGGAGTAACCGAGGTTTGGAATCTCACAAGTTGCATATTGACCTGTATTGTTCACATACTGGTGCACTATGAGATGCAGTATGCTTCTCATATCTACTCATTGTTTGTTGACCTGGACGATACCCCATGCTGGTATGGTTGAATATGGTGTGCAAGTAGTGGATCAGACAGTATGGCACAATCGAGATTTGAGACCTTAACAAGAAAATAAGTGATTATGGAGATACAGCCATCACAAGGTTCACTATGCAAGGTGATTTCAGGAGCATGGTATGTTTGATAGCTGTATGTATTACCCAATTTAACACTTTATATACAGTCATGTAATAAGATAATTTCAATCAGAGGGAAACTCCTGTCTATTTGTTGGACTAGAAACAAAAAGTTTATACCTTGTTTGATCTTTGCAATCTGGTGCGTTGGTAACTCCTCTTTCTGTTGTTTATGTTACGGAGCTTTATCTTATTATGCTGCAAAAACATCTGTTGAGCTGATATTTCTTGCACCAGGTTGCTGCCATGTTACCTCAAGAAGCATTCTCCATTGTTCGGAAGTCTTTTGATGCAAGAAAGGTCAATTTTTACTGGATACACGCGTACACATATATACATATATGTATGCATGTGCACTTTTTGGTCGATCTTTTCTCTGTTTTTGGGAAGTTCTTTGATGCAAGAAAGTTAACTTAAAGTTTATAAATATGATATGTCTTTGTACATATGCTTTTTGGACAACCTTTATCCACTACATTCGCATGTTATGATTTTCAGTGGCTGGAAGAATCTTTCCTAACTTGAGCATGCATGAGTGTATATTATATATGATTATGCATTTTGGATATCCTTTATCCATTACATTCACATGTTTTTTGAGATGATTTCCAATGGCTTGGAGAATCTTTCCTAACTTGAGCATGCATGAGTGTATATTATGTATGATGGTGTATGATATGTACAAGCAGAACTAGTGGAATAAATCCTGGCACCGACATAGACATGAAATTTGATAAAATAAAAGTATGTGTTTGTGTGAGTGCATGTGCATAATTGTACCATATATTTATCCATGATTTTCATTATCCTAGCTTCTAGTATCTTACTGTCGTGATGAACATTCAATTATTATATTTCTGAGTATATATTGATTTATTGTCATCCATAATGCACACAATCATTCGGGCACACTCCTATAAACTTCGTAGTGTCTAGTATTAGAGCCCTCCTGTGTTCTTTATCAGGTATTTGGCATGCACCAGTAATGAATTTTCTTGTCTTCCGTTCATCTTGACCATTGAAGTATCATACTGCCTCTATAGGCCCTTATTTTTGATGGAGCTTGCCAACTTAATGTTGCCAAATTTTGGTAAACTGTTGATAAAGGATTAGGATATTTTGTTGTATACTTGAACGCATGGTCTGCCGTATCGGTCCGGCCTGAGACCGGTACCGGATCAGCATGAAATCCGGTACCGGTAGTTTATTATTGAAAAATCGGTACGGGACCGGTTCGGACCGGTACGCACCGGTACGGACCGGTACGCCACCGGTACGGGACCGGTACGCCACCGGTACGGGACCGGTTTCGTACCGGTCCGGGCCGCCACCGGTACGCCGACCGGTACCGGTACGGCGGACCTTGCTTGAACGTATAAATCCCAGCTTTTTCCAATCAATGTGGCATCGGCCACATAGCACAATAAGAGAAGGCTTTAACAAATTCTATTATCTTGACTCTAAGTCTCTAACCATCATGAAATTGGTTCCACATTCTTTCCGAAGGCAAATTTAGGTAAGAGAAGGCCTACTTTAAATTTTTGGAACCAGTTAGTTGGTAGGGATCTTTACCTTATTGGTTGCAGCAAGGGGCAGAGATGTTGGTGGGTGCAACTTTCAAAATTTATCAGAGTCAAAAGATCACGGTTGAGAAACATGCCATAATTTGGGAGCCAACATGCATTTAGTAATCAAGTAATTCATTCCTAAAATCGAGAAGTTCCTGTTATGAGGATTTCCCCTAGATGCAGAATGGTGGTTACCAACCAGTATTGTACTCTATTTGTGGAAATTTCATCAGTTAAACTTAGCAGTCCATCTTTTAGATATATGGTTAAGATTATTAGAGTTATGATGGGACTCTCTACAACTGAGGGTCTCAGACTCTATCTCTGCTTTTCCATGAAATCTCAAAGAAAGGTCTTAAATAAACTCTTCCAACAATAGACCCTTCCCTAAAACCTAGGAAGAAGAAATGGTGGAGGTTTCTAGTCCATAGAAGACCACCATAGGAGAAGACGGGTGTCTTTCTCAAAGCATCAACCCAACAGCCCATGTGACATACAAGCATGCAGCTTCCCCCCCTTCCCCTGTTTTTCAGTTTTCTTCTTATTTTATTATATTTGTTGCCACTTTTCTTTTTCCTTGGCTTTCACACTAAAGAGAAGAAGAAAAGGACATGGAAATTTCTAAGTGCTCCTATGAACAGCCAACTCCTTAGGCTCATAGGTATGCAAGTCTTTTTCTTTCTGCCCTTCCCCTATTTTTGGGGCCTTCTGCTGGTTCCTGATATTTCTAGTTGATTTTGTTTTTCTCTACCACATTGACAACAAGAGTTCTCCAAGTAATGGCAACAAAGTATTGATGACAATGGTACTTGCAATATAATTTTATTATTTATTATATATATATATATATGTTCATGAGTAATTTGTTATATTTCCTTTGATTTCTTTGTCAGTACTTGCACTATATTGCTTAGCTACTGCTTGTTCCCTTTTTGACAAGTTTTGGATCTGCCACTATCTCACAAATAAAGCTCACTAAGAAGCAATTCTCTAGAATTTTCTGTCTTTAATGAATCTGCACAAATGGGGGTAAGGTTGCATACATTTGACCCTCTTTAGACCTTATAGTGGCGGGAGTTTTGTGCACAAGATGTCCCTTTTTTTAATGAATCTGCATAAAATTTTAAATAATAATATTTGTTATAGGGAGCTCATTTTACCTAAAAGGCTCAAATAAGACCAAATGCCTAACGAAACGTAGCCAAAAAACCAAATATTATTTACCATCTAACAATGTTTTAAATACTGCCGAAATGAGATAGTACAACCGACACTATATTTATTCCGGCCAGATTACGACATTGGCATGCCCCAAAGTTCTTGAAACATATAAAATTGAGGCATCTTGGTCATGTTTGATCTTACTAGTCGGCACTGACTAGTACCAGTGGTACTGACCAGGACAAGCCCCGATTTAGCTAGTATGGGCTGCTTTTGTCTTCGACAAGTGTCTTGTTGTATGATTTATTAAGAGAATTAATTCTTTAACTAATTGTTTCTTTAAATATAAACATATTTAGTTGGTCCTCATATGCCAAGATGCTTGAGCATGTTATATTTTTACGAGGCTTTAAGTACTTTAAATCACTTTATAGAAAGATTATTAACTAAAATTAGGGTAACACATATTAAAGATTCAATATTGCACCAGTGGTTGACAACCTTAATGTTTCTCAATGTGATATTCTTTGAAGTAATTCTTTTTGAATTGTATACAACTCAATAATGAAAATATATAATTTTATTAACTTATGATGATATTTTTACTTGGGTGCCGACCCAATTGCCTAGGCATTTCATATGGGCCTCGATAGGGGTGTGCATTCAGTGGGTTGTGCAACATGCAGTCTGGAGAGAATCTCCCCAACGAAGCTGGCCATTCAGCCAAAATAAAGGCTAGAAAATGATTGGCAGAAGCAAAAAAAAGTGAAAAGGTGGTCTCCATGTCCCTTGTTCCATGTAGTGACCAAAGGTGGTTTGTTGCCTCTGACTGCTAGATCCTTTGCATCCTTCCTCAACCTTCATTTACCTACAATTGTTGGTTGAATCTTCCATCACACCTTAGAAACATATAAGTCTCTCTACTTCGAGGAATGAAAAAACTTAGAAAAAACTCCATCCTATCTACCCTCTTGCTTCTTTTTTGCCTCTACCTTGCCGACTAGATTGCTGACAACTTATTGTCTCCCCCCTAGCTGTTCCCTTTGCTCGCCACAAGAGGAAGAGGCCAATGACAATGGCAGCCAAGGATCTTCATCTGCTTCCATGTATTAGTTAGCTCACTAACGACGTCAACCCTACCGCCCCTAGCCCCCAGTCATTGTTCTATTGCCTCCAGCCGTAGTTCCGTGGGCAACCCTCCTGCATGTTTCCTAAAATGACACTCGGCCACTTCATCTAGCTTCTCCACCTACTATCTCTCCATCATGTTTCGGGTCCTTCACTCTTAGCTAGTCGTCTTCCAATCCCTAGATTGTGGCATACGAGAATAATAGTGAAGCATTGGAAGGTGTCATGGGAGATTAAACCATTGGCCCAAGGTGAGCAGAGGTCTGGGAAGGAGGCAAAGAATCCAATTGGCAGTTGAAGAGATTTCCCCCTCTTTTGGTGGTTCTCGCAATGGAGAAATGGGAACTTTTTCTCCATTCCTGCAATTCCATCTTTATCAGGGCTATCTGGCTAGCATGGCCAACTTCTGTTAGGGTCAATTGCAAGCCATGCAGTTCCCAGAATCTGCATCCCCTGAAAAGGGGTAAATGCCCAGGACCACCTAGGTGATTTGACATTCTTGTTTTGTCTTCTTTGATCTAATATGCTCAAATCTTTGACTTCTGTTCACATGGTACATTTTGTTATCACAAATCTTAAGGCAGAGTTTGATATATTGCATAATGCTACAAAATTTAAATACTAATTTGCAGGTACCCTGTATATACAGTTTATTAGGCACAGGTTTTTTTTTGTTGAATAATATGTGAAGACAGTATAAGATAAAAAACATAAAGTTCAAAGTTCAAACACACATGGTCCAAGAGAATCTGTAGCAAGAAACTTCTAAGAACTCAGGCCAGTGTGGACTTGCACTGATGTTTTCAGTCATCAGTTTCTATTACAATTCAAAGTATATCAACATGCAGAAAGCGGAAATTTCAGATATAAACTTTGTTGATTAAATAATGTATTTCCTTTTTAACCCATCTTTCTATAAAAGTTTCTTGAGAGCGATGTAACAGATTCTGTTTCTTCACTAGTTTTCTAGTTGATATGTATGTATTGTGTAACATATTTGGATGAATATAGCCTTTATATATGACATTGTGCTGGCCTCTATCAGCTATATCTAGACATGTTTCAACTTAGTTAAAAATCATAATCATAATTACATAGCCTTTTCCCAACTAAGTTTCAACTTAGTTAAAGATAGAACTGTTGAACATGACTTAAGGTCCTTCTGCTTTTTTTTTTTTCATGAAATCCAATGTTCGCAAGTATAATAGCTGATGAAAAGGGCCAAGTATCTTTGTTAGCTGGCTGCTGTTGTAGGTTGCACTTTTTATTTGTAACTTGTAACCTACTCTCTTGATGTGTCTGCAGGTGCTGAAGGAACCTCAGTTTGTTTATACTGTGGACATGGATGTAAAGAAACTTCTAAATTTGGAGCCTCGCACATGGGACTTCATCTATCGGTTAGAATCCAAACTGGGTGTCATAGAGTATATGCCCAAGGAAGACATTCCTGCTGATCTGATTCGTATATTACATGATTGTAAACAAATGCACAATGGTTTCAAGCTGGAAGAGAGACAAGACACTCACAGCAAGGATTCTAACAAGCTTCCACTTCTCAAAATACCAAAAGTTTCAGTCATTGGTAGTGGACCATCAGGCTTGTTTGCTTCCCTTGTGCTTGGGGAACTTGGTGCAGAAGTTACTCTAATAGAAAGGGGTCAAGCAGTTGAACAGAGAGGGCGTGATATTGGTGCTTTAGTTGTTCGGCGAGTTCTACAATCTGAAAGCAATTTTTGCTTTGGGGAGGTATAATCTCGATTTACTTCTATTTCATCAACGTTATCACCATGGAATATGAAGACCTTGTGGTCCTGATGTGGTTGTATTTTAGTAGTTAGTGATTTGATATGCTGACAATTTGTTGCCAATCCCCTTGCTTTGTCCTTCATCATCACTTTCAAAGCACTGGCCCATTATTTATAGTTATTGCCAATTGTCATGACAATAAAAAAAATTGTGGTAGCAGCTTAGCTTGTTCAGTTTCAAGAACTATAAGTCTAGGATTTGAAGCATGTATTCCATTTAATTAATATTAAATTCTATCATGAAATAATTTTGATGATGACCAATGTTTCATAAATTAGCTGGTATGTAAGCAGTTGAGGTACCTTGTAGTGCTTTCGTAGTATGTGGCTGCTTAGGCAGTTCATGTTTAAATATATACATAAAAAATAAAAATTAGGAATAAATCAATCAAATTCAGAAAACATAAGTAAGATTACTGATAAGGCAGCAGAGGAGGAGACGAATGGAGGGCTGGGCCACTTGGGCATCCACCATGTGGGTCAATTCACATACTGGTGCAGCCTAGTCCCTTGTGCAGCATATCCATGGGGACGTATAGGCATAAGAGGTGGCGTTTGTGACCACATAAACTGTTTTTTAAAACATTATTGACGATAATTTTAATTAATGAATGAGGAATGCCAGATATGGTCCATTTCTACAAAGACCAAAATTTAGCTGATATCATGCGAAAAAGAAAAACCAAATAGAAGATTATCTAATAATCTGATTTTTAATTCATGTAATCATGAAGATATGGATAGCAAGACTTGAAATAAGGGCCTCGATTTTGTACCAGAACACTATCAAGCATTTTTAGTAATTAGATACTGCTTTTTTTTTGTCTTTGAGTGCCACACAAAATTTTTTGGTAGTTTTATTTTTTTTTTGCTCATGGATGAAATATATGTCACCTTCTGCTATCCTATCAACATTTTGTGTGTGGACACTTGCTCAACTGCATGCGTTGTTAAATTTTTTGAGAGAGTAGAAGTTGGATCTGTTATGACCTAGTTGATCATGTTTATTTGAATTAATAGGTTGAATCAAGATGACTGACAATGAAAAGGAACTTATATGTCCAATTCACTAGATACATATGGGTGTCTGTATAAAGAAAGAGGATGTTAATCTAGAAACATTGTAGTAGCATTAAAGTCTAGTGATCCTGAATCAAGGATAAGCTTTGTAACTTGAAGATCCATGATGTGACCTATTATATTGGAGTCAGAAGATTTCAAGAAATAGAATTCATAAGTTTTGGACTCTTTGTAGCTATGCATCAAGTGGACACAAAATGGTCCCTTTTCGGTAGTTCAGGTGATCTATTTAACTAGCAAAGAGGCATCGGTACACTGACCACCAGAAGAGTACATGATGTAGGACCAGGAATAAACATACAAAATGGTCCAGGTCCGTTGAACTGGTATTGGGTACTGTACTGGTCGGCGACTAGTATGCTATTGTACCGATTCGGTACCGTACTGACATACGGTACGCAATAGCATATCGGTTCCATGACGGTATACCATTTTTCTTTTTTCTTTTTTTCTAATTTTTTTGTTCTTTTATTTTCTAATTTTTTTGTTCTTTTATTTTTTAATTTTTTTACTGATTTTTTTCATTCATTATGGTTGTTATATTTAGGATTTCAATGTTATTTAGTTCGTGGATTTCCTTAGAGAAGTAGCTTGAGAAATTATTGATCAAGAAGCATGATATAAAGATGATTTAGGGAAGTAATGTATGTATTCATTACTGTATAATGAATCATGTATAAGATTATCTAAATCAAATAAAGTCTAGCATCACTTAAAAACTTGTCCTTTTCTATCATTCTCTGTTATTTACAGTGTGTGAACTAATAATTACATTGGGCTTCTCAAGGGACTTGGAAGGAATTTAGAATTCCATTGTAGGTTGGATCATCATGGTATAAAATTCGGGATATTTGCTTCTAATACTTTGATGGTTTCAAATATATTTATGCATCAAGATTTATTTGATGTCAGGATATAAATGGAATAATTTGATGTTGAGTTGTGCATGAACTAGGCCAATCTAGTTAATTTTCAGATGTACAATTTAGGATTATGGCCTAATTTATAGGCTTATTAGCTTAATTTAGACATGTTGGAATATACGCAAATCAGATAATGTATCACTTTGATATGCTTTTAAATCATAAATCACATCAAACACTATAGTATATTATTAAAATTTTCTATTTCCAGACTTCTTGATACGTTAATTTGAAATCTTCAAGTTCTAGGTTTCTATTGCAGTTGTAAATTTTCCATTTACATGTTTTGCCCTTGAATTCCAGAGTATTGCCTTTAGAATTCTGTACTTCAACTTTTTTGACAAAATAAATACCCTTACAGTAATTTTAGAATACCTTTAAACTCCAAAAAATATTCTCATTTGGAAACAAATTCGTCCCTTCTTCATTTCCTTACTAATCAATCTCTAAATACTAACTCATCTCATCTTTGAGGTCTTTCCAAACAGACAATCCATCTATTTTTGATGCCCAACAAACAAGGAAGCCAATAAGGAAAAATTGGACACAATGTGATCTCCAAATTAGTTGTAATATATTTGTTCAAGGATATTTGTAAGAGAGTGCCCTATAGTCAAAGGCCCCTAATAGAATGTGGATATTTAGGGATTCTAAAATTGAATATAGGGGGCTATAGAGATGATGACATTAATGGTTATGGAAAGTTAAAATTTTATTTTATTTTAGTTTTGATTGTTTATCCATTTTAAATTTTATTTGCTTTTTGTTAGCTTCATATTGTGTTTATGCTTTTAAGTTCATTTTGCATTTTTGCATTTATTCTTTTTTGTTTTACTTTTTATTTCTTATTGTCTATATAAGCATGTTTATTTTCTTTTTTTTTAATCTAAGTCATATCCTTTTATATAATGCACATTGCACATACTGTTTTGCTGGTTCTATATTGAAAAGAGTTTTAAATTAAGAAATATTCTCTTATAGATTTAATTTATCAAAATTTTTGGTTGACAATTATCTTCTATAATACCTTCCTTTTTTGTGTTTGCCCCTTTCTCTCTAGACAACTCTCTAATTCCACCGTCCTTTCCTAATTTATGAAAAATTCACAATCCATTTGGCCCCATGGTCGGATTCTCCTCTCTTATTCTTTGCTCTTCATGACCCATGCCTATTTTCTCTCGCCTATTTTCTCTCCCTAATTCTATTTTCCGCTCTTCATACTTACACAATTGTCCACCACATTTTTCTTATTTAGAAAATTTAAAATACCAATTAAACCCATGGCTCGTTCTAGTCCTTGTCTTGAAATTCAAACATAATAAGGGATGCTCAAACAAATCCACCACTTTTTACTAATTTAGGGAAACATATTGCATCTCTTGCTGGAAACTTTATTTAAATTCAAATTCAAAATGAAAACTTAACCAGATTCTTTCTCTCCCTCCTCTTTGTTTGTTCCAATTAATTTATTGCAACGTCGCTAGATTAAAATATTGTAAATTTTTCTGCAATTCTACTATCTTAGCACCAAAAGTGCTAGCTTTTCCTGTATGCTGAAATCCTCCTTCCCTCCTTGTTAAAAAGAGACTTGCACATGCTCTCCCCTATTTTATAACGAAAACTGCATTCCACATTCCCTGTCTAAAATCTGCTGCTCTCCTATTCATGTTCTCATTTGTTGTTTTTCTGTTTTTTATTTATATTTTCTATTTCAAAATTTCTTATTTGTTTCTATTTTTTTCTGTTACTTTATTCTTATTTCCTGTTTATACTTTTTAGTTTCTTTTTTGTCATGTTCTCTTATTTATTTAGTACTAGTATTTTTTTTAGTACATTTATTTTCTAATATATATTTATTTATGTTATCTGCCCCTAGATTGTCTGTCATCTTATAATGAATTCACATTTTGTACTTGGTCCTTGATTTTGATGGCCTTTTATATTTAATCTTCGGTTCATCTTGCCTACAAAGTAGGGATAACTATGAAAAGAGCAAGCCTCTGTGCAAAATGCAGGCCTAACTAACAAGAGTCTATACAAAATGCAGGCCCGACTGTCTAAGGGGCTAATGTGAAATATTAATTGTGTATAAAGGTTTGCCATCTCGATACGGAACCCGTACTGGTACTATCCTATTATAGTGTCAGTATACGGTACAGTATGGCAAGTTCAATGTATCGAGTGTTGATTCAGTACTGATACGATATGGTACACCTTGGTACAGATTAAATATAAAATTGCAGTCAAATAAAAGACTCGGTATTAGGCTCTCCTTGTATTAATTGATTTTCTGTTAGTCGTCATCATCTCTATGTTATATGGAATGCATCAGAGTCCAGCAGTCTGCTGGAAGTTGTGGCCTTGCATTGAACATTTGCATGTGGGCAGCTGGGTAAGGTGGGCATGGTGGTTTCCTCACAAATAGCTGCTCAGCCATTCCAAGATGGTATTCCATTTGTTCATGTTATGCTTCCTCCTTTTGGGCAATCCTTGTGCGTTCTGCATACTATTTGCATTTTTAAGCTAATGTAACCTCTTGGAATGTGATCATTCTTGACACACTACTTTTTATCATGACAAGTAGCTAACTCATAACCAAGTTGAGTAATTGTCTATGTTATTAAGAAAAATCTCAAATTGTATTCACATTACTATTATAATTTCTTCTAAAGGTGGCAATTTCTAACTTGACTCATTTACCCTACCAGAAATAACCTGCCTAACCTGACTCCTTGGGTTAGCGAGTTGGGGATAGGTTAGCCAATCCTGACCCGCCGACAGGTTGGGACATTTTCTGGTTAGGGCCCCTCAATCTGTCTAGTCATGAAAGGGGGTTATATAATCTATATAATTATTTTTATATATTTATATTTATATATTATGTGATATATGAACCATTGAACTATTGATCCAGTGGCTTAGAACTAAAAGGAGAGATGAATTGTAGCAAAACAGTCCAAAAACTATGAAAAAAAATAAACTACCCATTTAATATAAAGTCCAAAACTAATTGCGCATGGGCCTTAAAAGGTTAAGCTGGTTGGTTGTGGGTTGGCTATGGGTCAGATTTGGGTCAGGAATTCCTGACCTGCTGGTGGGTTAGGTCGGGTTTGTGTCAGGGTCCTATGGGCCTTGATATATGATGTCAACCCAATGGGGCCTGCTGATTGCCAATCCTAATTTCTTACATGGCAAAAGTGTTTTCACTTCTTTTGGCTAACTTATTAATCATTAAGGATCTTAGGAATAAAATCTGAATTTTATAACTGTCCATGTATTCTGTTAAGCTCTGCTCTTTTATGAAGTTATTCTCAGAATTTCTTTTAACTTGTTCTTTCTTTGTAGATGCTTTAATTTTTTTACAGAGTTCCTAATTTCTTTTGGATCATTTCTGAATTGATATGGTATTGTTACTTTATAATTATCACTTTTCAGAGGAGTCTCGTTGGGTTCTGTTGAGAAAAATGTAGAAAGTTCTTTAAAAAGTGATTGCTGGTGGATGTAATTTAGGTTGCTGACAAGGCTATCCTGTTGAGATCATTTATGAAGTACTCATTCATAGCAGGGTGGTGCAGGTACATGGAGTGATGGAAAGCTGGTAACAAGAATCGGAAGGAACAGCGACAATGTTCAGGCTGTGAGATCCAAACCTTACTATGTGATTTTGATATAAATTTTAGTTTTTGATATTAGTGAAAGTTCTTTTTTATTGTGTTTTCTAGCAGTTGTCCTCTTAACTTTTATGTACAAGTTGAACCATTATTCTCATAAAACTGATTTATAATATTATTCCATGCAAGGTACGTGGTACCGACTGTACTGACGTACCAGTGGGCATCGGTACCGGTACGGTACCGAACCAAACCGAGCCGAACCGGTACTATACCGATGGGGCTAAAAGCAAAAAAAAATTTGGAACCGGTACGGTCTGGTCGGTACGGGTTGGTACCGAAATATGTAGCTGTACCGTACCGGTAGGGTCCGGTACCGACCCATACAGACCGGTACGGTAGACCATGATTCCATGCCTTAGCAGCAGTCACATCAATGAGGCATATATAGATAACAGTCTTAGCTGTTTCTTACTTGTAGTCTCATCATTCTTCTAATTGCTTAGAATTTTTAGATACATATCTTGTATAGAGGTCGTATAATTTTTAATTTCATTTTTGTGCATTACTTCTGTATCATGATATTGTTTATGTGCCTCTTTTCCTTTCTCAAAGAGGCATGATGCAGCCTAGGGCTGAAAATGGATCAGTTATGGGTTGGATATTGGTAATATCCATATCCATATCCCTACTTATTTAGCAGATACAAATATGGATATGCATATTAAAAGGATATTAAGTATCCACATTTGCTTTTGATGGATAGAGTTACAAATTATAATCATATCCGTGTCTTTCCTAGGGGGATACAGATATTATTTGGATTTATGTAGGATGCAAATTGCATTTTTGAGCATAACTCGATAAGCACAGCATTTGGTTATAAAATGTAGGCCTATAAATGTTGTTAAAAAATTAGGAGAATGACAGGTACCATGCACAGAGAACTGATTTAATTAATAGCTCTCTTCTTGATCATCATAACATGTATGTTCATCCATGTTAATGTTATGCAAGCCCCTATGCCTTGAATAAAAGAAGATGTTTTCTTTTTACTAATATATTAAGTAATCATATGTCCAAAACTGAGAACATACCTTAGTATCTGGATATCATAATCTGAAATCAAGAGAAACTTAACATCTCTATATCTGAATCCAAATCCGAAATAAAAAAAATAAAATTCACATCTGTATCCATATTCAAATAATTTTCTCTCTATCTGAATACGTATCTGAATCTGATTGGATGCAGATTTTTCATCAGAATTTGACCTGATCCAGATCTGAACTCTATTTTATGGAAACCATTTTTAACCCTAACGCAACTTCTTAAATTGACAAATCTTTCTTGAAATACTTTTCACCCATAGGTAACTGTTACCCTAGTATCTTTGCAGAACATCTATGATAAGTGAGAACCTTCATTAATGTCTATAGCATTTATTAGCTTGTTTCTGGTTTGCAGAGCACTTTACATTGTAACAAGAACTTTACCCAGATCATGGTTGATTATGGTGCTATAAGTTTGTTCTTTCTTTCATGGCACATCTACAAATTTTCTTCTCAGTGATTCAAGATCATTTATTCTGATTATGTTTCATTTATCCTACGTTTAGCAAGTTGATTATGGTTCTATAAATTCGTTCTTTCTTTCATGGGAAATCTATAAATTTTCTCCTTGGTGATTCAAGATCATTTTATTCCAATCAAGTCTCATTTATCCTACATTTGGCAGCTAGCTAAAGTAATGCGATTGATTATATCAGGCATGATACATTTTTTTTTGTCGTCATTGAAATGCATCTTAACCACAACATCAGAACAGCAGATATAATAGTCTTTGGTTTGGCTTTGATCAGAAAAATCCACATGTTTGAGGAATTTTTTGCTTGATAAGGTGGACCTTTTATATGACATTTTGTGATTGGCTCCCAGTATTGTGATGAATTCAGCATTGGACTCTATTGATTTAAGAAATTGGATGATCTCTTAGTAATTTTGAGGATGATGGAGTTTTAAGTGTGACTGGCTTTCTAGGGCCTATATTTTTCTGTCCTTCTATGTCTGTAACCAGTAAACATATATATGCTGCTAATTTTGACCGCCGACAAGTGGAAGGTGGCATAGTCATTTGAGCGGCCAGTACTCGCATCCTGATTAAATAAGAGCTATTGCACATTTTAAAATCACAAAAGTTCATTATAAAGTCTCATGAAGCAAATGCAATTGATGTAAATCCAGATTAGGGTCTTTAGTACAACAATAATAGTGATAGTCCAAGTTCTTGTTGAAGTTGATGTGGCTCCACGGGCCTTTCCTTTTGGGCAAGGCTGAATCATTTAATTGCTATTAGACTGGGGATATTTGGGTACTGATCTTTTATATTATATAGAGGCATATGCTGCTGCACATATTTCCTTGATGCAATTATGTTTCTTAATACATTGTGAGCTATTATACTATAATCATACTGACTTGAATGTGTTTGATTTTAGTGCCGGTAAAATTTCTAACAGAATAGCAGTAGCCATGTTGTTTCATTTGGGATATTTCCAAAGGCATGTGAAATTTGCGTACGGTTGAACCTAGAAGTTGTGAAATGGTTGAAATGCTGTTCTGCTGAACTATCATCGCTAGATTATGTAGCTGTAGTTCTAGAGTGACAAGTAAAAACTGATACTTGAACTGTACCCAGTAACACTGTTAGGAAGGAAGATCACTTTCTATTGGCATCTGTTTAATGTTCTTTCTGTACAAGTTCCATCATTACTGGATGTGTCTTAAAATCAAAAGAAATTGAATATTTTCCTATTCTGAGGATCTGCATATCAAGCTAATAATCTTATATCTCTACACAAAGTGAGCATCCTACCATGCATCATGAGGT
>JAOXJJ010000001.1:21901145-21925779 GCA_025769935.1 Phoenix roebelenii | reverse complement strand
ATGTTAGATTTATTGATAATGAATAAATATTTAATATTTTCATTAATAAATATATAAATATATTACTATTATTTATAAGTAGTATGAATAAATATATTAATATATTTATAATATATTAATATAATAATATGTTATATATTAATATATTATTAATAGTAATTATATAATACAATTAATGCAATATTAATATAATATAAATGAGGGCATTTATGTCAAAAAATAATATTTTCAAATTACCTCCATTCGATAATCTAGCATGAAAAATAAATCTCATCTTCATAATGGTATTTGTTTTATTTTCTCTCTTAGAAAAATAGATATAGGACCCACTATTTATTTTACCAGCTCTTATCCATTTTTTGTACTAAATTTGATATGCAATTTATTTTTTCATGATAGATTACACCCAACCAAACAAGCTCTAAGGATATTTTGAGACTTCTTTTTGTGACAAAATATACATGCATGGATTTATCTTTCTAAAAGGAATAAAAAAAAATCTACTTCAACTGCCATTTCTTTTAGAAAATTTAAAGAAGAAAAAATTTCTCTAAGAGTATTTAAACATAAAAAATTCCTCTAAGAATCAAACTATTTCTCTTTGCATATTTGATATTTGATTCTCTAGTGACAAAACATACCCAAAGAGATGGAGAGAGAAAGAGAGAGAGAGTGTTTGTGCCATCTTTCAGAAAGGAAGAAAAGTAGCTGTATTGGTGCCATTTCTTTATGAATATTGACTAGTTTGGATGCAAAAGAAAATTGCTTGAAAAACTTATTTTTCTCAAAATTTAGTTTTCTATTTGTTTGTTTCATCAGAAAAAGTAATAAATTTGCAACTCTTATGGCTATTTACTAAAAAACCTTTTCACGTTCAAGTAAAAATCCTAGTTTTTGTTTTCATTTTTCATAAATTTTCTGACAACCAAATATACCATAAAAGATAGAGGGAAAAAAATGAAAAAAATTCTCAAAGAGAAAGGTATTTAAAAGAAATTAATAATTTGAAAAACATATAACTACATTTTTAAAGAACTTTTCTATTCACATGGAAAAGTCCTTGGTTTTGTTTTCAATTTTCATAATTTTTTTCCAACCAAATATGCCATAAAAAGGAGAAAGAAATAAAAAATTCTTACCATGCGGCGAGGGTAATGTCTAGGCAACATGGAGATGCAGGGGATCGAACCCTGTACCTCTCGCATGCAAAGCGAGCGCTCTACCATTTGAGCTACATCCCCAGATATAAAGCGGTCTCTTGCTATTTTATTTCTTTGTTATGTGAGACTATAGCATAATACTCTTCGCGGCCGCCGGGACGAGCGCTCCTTGGAACCAGGATACCGTCCCGTCGCCGCGGTGAAAGAAACGGGATGGATTTCCAAGTCGTCGTCCTCGCCGGTGGCACTTCCAAGAATCTAGCCCCTCTCGTCTCCAAGGTCCCTCTTCTCCGTTCCCTCTTCTTCTCCTTCGAATCCCTCTGGCCAATTCCCCTTCTCTCTCCGTTAACGTGGTCCTTCTCTAATGGCAGGAGGTCCCTAAGGCGTTGCTCCCGGTCGCCAACCGCCCCGTCCTCTCTTATGTCCTGGAGCTCCTCGAAGCCAGCAACCTCAAAGAGCTCATCGTCGTGCGTCTTTCTCCTCCTTCCGTTTTCCCTTTTCTTGAACTCTTTTTCCCTTTTTCACGCCTCAGAAGATCGAAAGTTTGTGCTTTTAGAGCTTTCAATCAGTTTCTTGGTGCATAACAGGTGGTCGAAGGGGAAGACGCCGCTTTCCGAGTCGGTGGCTGGATATCGGGTGCTTATGTCGACCGCCTTCATGTTGAGGTGAGACCCAGATATTTATTTATTCTCAAGCATCCATCATCCTATGATATCTCTTTC
Organism: Phoenix roebelenii; assembly: GCA_025769935.1. Taxonomy (NCBI): domain Eukaryota; kingdom Viridiplantae; phylum Streptophyta; class Magnoliopsida; order Arecales; family Arecaceae; genus Phoenix; species Phoenix roebelenii. The sequence goes on along the minus strand of JAOXJJ010000001.1, from coordinate 21,923,897 downwards.
CTGTTTGGCATTGGTGTGTGTTTAAAAATCCTGTAATTACGCTTCGGAAGTATACTTGCAGTGAGTATATATTGGAGTTCGAATTCGTTGCATGTTTGTGATAATGCCTCACTGAAAGATTTGACGTGCATTTGAATTGCTGATAGGATGGAGTGTTTTGTTTTTTTAATTTCTGGTGTGCATTGAAGGAATGATAATCAGGTTTGGCCATAATGTCAGTTTGGTCTGGGGGTTATTTGCTTTGTTCATGTGACTGCTTATCCTTAATTTGTTATAAGTGTTTCGAACATTTGCTATTGATCTTCTTATGCAAGAATAAGGATGGTTGTCCGTATTCTGGAACTGATGGCATTGCTGATCTCTGATCCAAAATTTTGAAGAGACCTATTTCAGACGCTAGTTGGCATCATCTTTTAAAATGAAATCAATGTTGTGAAAAAGGTGGAGTGTTTTATGACAATCATTTGGTCTATTAGGAGCAATGCATGAACTGAAAAAGAAACGACTATTACTTGATTGATGATATTGGCTCTTGTAACAATGTGTTTACAATGGGAACACCTTGCTTTTATGGGTCATAGATCTTCAGTTGAGGATGGCACATTGTATGGTTGCAATACCAGATTTCTTGCAATGCAATGAGATGTTTGGACACGGTGGAAGGGTCACGTGGCATAAAAGAAAAATTATGGTGGATATTTTTGTTACTTTTATGCTTTAAATTTGGATGATATTTGAGTTCCTTTTGCTGTTGCCAAGTTAGAAAGATTCATATATTCATCAAACGTGGATTTGAATTCCAAAAGTTTGTAATTACCTTGAACTCTTACAAATGCACCAATGAAAGAGATAGAAGAGCGATATGGCAGAGCTTAATGAAGGAAGGAGCATGCAGAAGTTAGCAAGGGATGCCATTGAGCAAGAAAGAAAAGGAAAGGACCAGAAAGTAAAAATCCTACCAAGATCTTTGTGATTAAGGGCGCTAGAGCCATAAGTGGTGGCTATTGGGTTGAGAATTTCCATCCATTTGCTGTGTTGTTTGCTACCTCAGGTCAAAATTACAAGAGACCCAGTTAGAGATCTGACATACATATTGGGGAGAACTACCACCTTGAACAAACTAGAACCTTCATAGAGAGGAAATCTTGTACAACCGTGTGGAATTGTGGATCAAGATATGACCTATTTAAATTCCAGAGCAGTTAAAAGTGAATCTTGACATTTCTTTTCAACCAAAAAGATAAAGAATAAAAAAGAAAAAGAATGGATCTTGACATGATGTTAACATATTAATTACTAGTGCCCAATTAGTGAAGGCAAATTTTGATTAGAGAAAACTCTACTATGATATATTAAATTTTAGCTGACAGGTAGGTGTGCCTACCCTTTCAGTTATCCAAATTAAGATCATGAATTTGGCATAAAAATTGTAAAGAGTAGAGATTCTAGATAGAGAGGGATGAGAACCATGTTTCAAGTAGAGAGTTGCATTCATTATTAGGTACAGATATAAGCCAAAGTGCAACCTGAAGGACTTAAGAATTAAAAAGTGAATAATTATCTTGATCAGTTGCTGCAAGTTACTTATTCAAGAGAAACTTTGCATGGACCATATGTACTACAGATGATCTTGTTCTAATAGCAAAACATGACCTTATCTATCAATTTATTATGATAAAAGCATATTTTATCCTTTTTTGTAGGTGGCTGCAGTCCCTGAGGATGTTGGAACAGCTGGAGCGCTACGTGCTGTGACACACCACCTTACTGCAAATGATGTTCTGGTAATAATAACCAAGACCCTTCATTGATGCTAAAGGAAAATCATATTGTAGATATGTAGATACAGTATGCTTTGTTGTTAGCAACTTCATTTTCTTTGTAGATTGTGAGTGGAGACCTTGTTTCTGATGTGCCCCCTGGGGCTGTGGCTGCAACTCACAGAAGACATGGTGCAGTTGTAACTACACTTCTATGTTATGCTCCTGTCAGCGGACCTTCAGATACTGGATCTTCTGCAGGAAAAGACAAAGTTAAGAAAAGAAGATACAATATTGTGGGGCTGGATCCCACTAGGCAACTCTTGTTACATATAGCAGCAGGTTTGCTCATTAGGGAGGTCATGCATGTTATTTAATGTAATGCTGTTATTCTTTCTTAGATACTAAGTTTATCCTAACAGGGGCTGAGGTTGACAAAGATATTCGTGTACAGAAGAACATGCTCCGTGCTGTAGGTCAGGTATGAATGTTCACTATTAGATTGGTTATCATGAAACAAGCCATATTTTCTACTTACATTTCACTTTTTGATCTCATGCTACAATTATGATTTGCTGGTTTTGATTTAGGCAGATTAGTCTAAGTTAATTTTTGTTTCATAACATCATTCAGGAACTTGTACAATCTTCTTCTTCCACTTTTATGTCCACGGAAAATTGTTATACCCCATGTACTTACTGAAGTTATGGGAAACACAAAGTTGAAAGTATTGGTTGTCCTGGTAAATCAAGAAACAGCTATACAGTACCTCTGTCTTGTGCCATACAATGTACTAGTTGCATGGTCTAGCATTTCTGGCATTGAAAGATATGGGTGTAAGATATACTTCTAGAATCTATACTTGTTTATGCGAACTATTTTTAAACTGTAATTGTTTTGTTATCAAGACATGCAAATTTGGGATTTTGAAGTCATATGTTCAACTCATTTAAACAAATACTGCTCCTAAATCATTTCATCTATGTATTCTGGCACCGGACACGAAGCATTACACATCTGACAAATGCAAGTTATATACTAACCTCAACATGATTGAATTCAATAAACGGTAAGCAATTTGAAAGTTTTAAATCACAATGTACAGAACAACTTAAAAAGAAGTGCGGGCTTTAGTTTAGTGAGCAAAATCTGTGGTGATATAGCTCGCTTTTTCCCACATAGCCCTAACATAAATTAAGCATATAATATGAGAAACACAAGATGGACAAGCTCTTATGAATATCACTTGATCATTTGGGTATACACAATCATGCAATAAACCCATGATGCGAGTAGGCCACGAAATTCTCATGTATTATGTTGTACATCCAAGTGCTTTTAGGTGCATGTGATACAATATTGAACTCCATGAGTTCCTCCACACCATGATGGGAGCTACTATGATCTCATCCATTTTTACAACCAAGGTAATAATGGCTGTGGAACTTGCTTGCTTGGGGCCATTTGGCCCTAGAACTATACTGCATCATAATGGGTTGGGTTTTGGCATATGAGCTAGGGTCTTATGTAGTTTAATAGATGTGATATTCTTTCATTTTTATTTTGTGGGGCTACTTGTAGTTCTAGGCATAATATTTATTTGTTTTCCTTGTTGTTTTAGGTTTCCAATATATCTTGTAGTGCATCGAGTGGACGTGTTTTGAGTTAGCTTGGGTTTATCTTATCCTATGGTGTGGGTCCACACCCAATTAAGTCGTCACATGCAAGTCATTGAACGACTTAAGTGACTTGATGATGTGACATTATGAGTTAATGAGATCAAGGAAGCACTAGAAGCAGGGATTACATGCAGTACATTAAAGTGGGAAAGCAAGATCGAAGAGCTTAGCTTGTTTGGGTTAAATCCTTTGGCCAGCCAATTTTGTAAACCCTCTTGAGGAACTGTATGCTGTGTATCTCTCCCTCCCTCCCTCCTCTCATACGAAGACCTACCCTTTTCCTCTTGTTCAATCATACAAATTTGGGATGGGTTGAATAGTTGGATTGGACAGTATTTTCTTCTCATGGTTGCTGCTGCCCAACTTCACCTCTGGAATGCTCTTGAGTACTGTGGTATGTGGATCTGAAGGCCAAGGTTCCTGTGGTTTGTTTGTTTCTCCATGTGGCTTGGAGGGCTCTGCAAGCTCTCTTCCATGTAGTAACTTCGATCCCTGGAGATTTTGTTCCTTCTCTTTGTTCTTCCTCTTCTTAATTCCATGCTGTCTATTCTTGCAGATCATTCCTCTTTTGGCCCATTTTCAGTCTTTTATCATTCTTTCTTCCAGAATAATCATATATATATAATTCTTGTTTCTTATATTAAAATCCATCTTTCTTTGTATTTTGGTGCTACAATTACTTTATTTTCATATTTCTTATGCCTGGTTTTTCAGTTATTTGTGCTAGACTCTATGTCTCAATTCTATTATTTTCATTTGATTAAAATATTTCTAGCATGAACAAAAGTAGTTACTATATATTGCTAATCACATCTGTCATTTGATTTTAGTTTAGTTTGGGAGTAACTTAGTGCTGTTCAAAGATTTTGAATCCTATTTTCTGAAAATTTGTGTTTTTCAAAACTAAGGGACCAAAAAATAAGAATATCATTTGAATTGGGATTTGCATCAGATTTTGCATAACTACAAAAAGCACACTGACATCAAAATTTTGTTATGTGTCTATTCCCCTCATAAACGTTAGGATTGCGATCATAGTCAGCACCTAGGATGTTAAATCAAGTTTCCAAATAATCTATCCCATATTCCTACATCCTATAAACTACGCCTGCTGGATAGCCATCGTGTTGCTGATTCTCTATCTTGTACTGGATTGGCTATCCGAAGATCATGACAGCGAATTCTATCATGTAAGATGCTTGAGGCTGTGGAGGATAGTATCTGCTTGAACGCAATGCCTTAGACAAAGGATTTTCATGGGTTATAGCTTGGCTATGTCAAATAAAATCTAGTGTACGACTCGAATGCAGATACATCTAGGGACTCTACTCCATGCAGTAGCTTCATGTCTTAAACGACCTCGAGGAATCTGTTTTTTATATGCAATAGTATTCTTGCGGGCTCTACCAGGTTGTTTATTATAGCCGCTATCCTTTGTGGTATGACTTAATTGGAATTCATTGGTGAATCAAAGATCTTGGAATTGTGAGTCATATATAGCTTTACCATATCCAACGCTACCTTCTCGGCCATCGAATACATCACCACTCGAATTGTCATTGTCATTATTACTGATATCGCGAGACAATCTGAGTAACTAGTCATCTAAGTGCTCACTAGTCTCTAAATCAAAGTGAACGGACTCTCATCTATTCTCTCCAATGGAATTATGGTTTTCTTTTCTTTCCCACTCTTACTGACTCGAGGAACTGCCTTTTTTCCCTGGATGTGCCTGTTTGCCTAGCTCTGTTGGGTGGTTCGACTGTGCCCACCATCGTGAGTAGATTGGTACAATAGTGGCCTCTTAATATTTCTCTGTTAAATCTTTGGGAGGTCTCATATATGGAGCCTTACTATGCTCACCCCAGCCTCAATGGCTACTCGGTTGGATGTGAACATGGCATGTGTCATCTACCCATTGTTCTGCATTCACTCTAGCCTTCATTGTTATGGACTAGTTGAGAAGGCGATCGTGGCTCATCTAGCTCTAGTCGTTGTTGTTGGCCCTTAAGCGAACCAATCATCGGATCTCTATCATCATACATGAAATCAATGTGAAATGGATCATTGTATTTCAGCTCCACTTCCTCTTCATTACGCTTCAATCTGAGCTCCACTTCCTCTTCATTACACTTCAATCTGAGGTGCAGATTGTAATGGATATATACAAAATCATTCAAGATTAGTGTAGCACCCTACCAAGGATGCTACATATATTTTCTCAACCTATGGGTATTCACTAATCATCACTTATTTTTTAAATTTATTTAAATTTGAGTCTAGGTTGCTAAGCACATGATCATGCCTAAATTTAAACAAATTGCTATCAATTTGATATAGAAACTAGCATGCGTAATTCAAAACATGCTATCAATTTTATAGAAAATTTTTTATCATCATTTTATTTGTCATTATTTTTAATCCAAAATTATATTTTTAATCTAAAATTTTATTTACTCAACGAAAATTATGATTTTAACTACATTATGTAGATCATCCGTTGATCTATATTCTATAGTGTATCGTGAAATCTTGCCAAAATCCAATATTTTGGCATGATCTTCCTTCGTTTTCTCATTTTGGCTGATTTTTGATATAAAAAACAGAGAGGAGAGGGAAGGGGAGAGGGCCTTTTACTTGATTTGTGGTTTAATCTGAGTTGAAGTATGTGAAAATCCCCCTTTTTTTTTCCTTGGTTTATAGGTGGGAGGCCTTCTCTGCCTTCCTCGCAATTATTTAATGGCCAAACCGCCCCGAACCTACTGGTTCAAGACAGGACTGACTTGTTTGGGCTCTGTTCTAAGCTGAGGCCTCATATAGTCCCAGTTCGAGGGTGGTATGTTTAGGTATGCCCAAAATCTTGCAGTTTGGGATGGTACGGCCAAAAATGGTTATATTCCTTTTAGTTGTATAATTTTCATTCATTCATTGGGAACTTCTTCTTTTGCTTTATATCAACTCTCCATGTTTGAAAAAAAAGGTTTTCAAGTCAACATTTTGCAGCTTTTGCTTACTTTGTGCACTTCTTAAACTATGAATCTCATAAATTAGAAGTTGTATTGTTTTTACCCATTGTTCTGATATTTGTTTATTTGGTTGTGTGTAGTTGGAAATCCGTGCTGATCTCATGGATGCTCATATGTATGCTTTCAAGAGGTTATTTTTTTTTTTCACATGCATATGGTGTTATTTTCTCCTTCCCCCTTCCTGCTTTCAATTTTTATATATTGATTGTCTTAATTTTGTTTTCTGACAACTAAATGTCTATTAGGTCTGTTCTGCAAGATGTTTTGGATCAGAAGGATGCATTTCATAGTATCAGACAGGATGTATTGCCATATCTTGTCAAGACTCAGCTGGTAAGCTAACTAATATCTGCATGTATTCTTTATGTTTTAAAGTTATCTAAAATTGTTATTATTACTTGAACTCAGAGGTCAGAAATATCGGCCAATGGGTTATATAAAGTAGAAGATAATGCAAACGGCACAGTTTCCTCCCAGAACAACTTAACATGGATGTCTCAACATCGAGAAATTGCACCATCTGCATTTCAAGCGCTTCTTGCTTTGAGTCCCAGGTCTCCAGAAAATGTTCTGAGAACGCATAAATGCTGTGCTTATATTGCAAGCAAAAGCAAGTATTGTGCTCGTTTGAACTCCATTCAAGCATTTAGTGACATTAATCGTGATGTAAGAATCTTTTGCAACAAGATCTATGGCTTGTTTTTGTGGGTTGTATTTTTCTTTCTTTATTTGGCGCTGTTAAATTTCACTTGGGAAATGAAATTATTTTTCATGTGTAGGTGGTAGGAGAGGCTAGTCACCTTTCTGGTTATTCTTTCTCTACACAAAACAACATCATTCATCCATCAGCAGAGCTCGGATCTAAAACTACTGTGAGCCAATCTCTTACATCACCTTATAATTGGTCAACTTTTAGCTAATTGACCTGTGTTTAGTTAAGTGGGGATGATATGTGTTTGTTTTTCTTTATAGGGGCACACATCCCCTTTCCTTTCGATAGGAGCAAAGTCCATCTCTCTCTCTCTCTCTCTCTCTCTCTCTCTCTATATATATATATATATATATATATACACTTATACATATATACATATACACATCCATATAAATATATGTATGTTTGAGCGTGTGTATGTATGTTTGTATGATATGAAGTTTTGTATTGCATATCTGTCTTTCTTTCCCCTTAATATTGTTTTTTTCCATTTGGTTTGTCAATAGTTTTAACATGCGGCTCTGCTTAACGCATTACAGATTATAACAATATACATTTTTACTCATTGCATTCTAACTGACTGCTTATTGTATATATACTTATACATATGTACATATACACATCCATATAAATATATGTATGTGCATATATGTATATATGTATGTTTGTATGTTATGAAGTTTTGTATTGCATATGTGTCTTTCTTTCCCCTTAATATTGTTTTTTTCTTTTTAGTTTGTCAATAGTTTTAACATGCGGCACTGCTTAACACATTACAGATTATAACAATATACATTATTTTTACTCATTGCAGTCTAACTGACTGATTATTGATTTAGGTTGGTCCCCAATGCATGCTTGCAGAAGGTTCACAGTTGGGTGACAAATGTAGTGTGAAGCGATCCATCATTGGGCGCCATTGCAGGATTGGTTCAAATGTAAAGGTAGCATCCATAAACACAAACAAAAAATAAAAAAATTCTTGGGGCAACTTTTATTTTCTTTGTGATTAATAGGAGATAAAGATGATTTATTGAGCTCTGACCTCCTGGATAGTCTTTTTGTTTTGAAAAATTGATTTGAATTAAATTTCTGGCTTTTAGAATTCAATGATATAAATGTTATTCTCTTTTGCTCCTCCAGATTGTAAACTCCGTTGTGATGAATCATGTAAGCATTGAAGATGGGTGCCTTGTTCAAGGTTCTGTTATATGCAGTAATGTGCATCTTCAAGAGCGTGTTGTTTTGAAGGATTGTCAGGTGATTTCTGAACCCCTCCCCTTTCCTCTCGTCCGCTTAGAACCTCTAGCATGCTTAACTTCTAGAAAATCGAAATGGCTGACCTGGGGATTTGTGTGTATCAATATGAATTTAAGACTATCATTTATGTTGCAATTTGTTATATTGCATTATCTGTTTCACCTCCAGTTTTGGTACCCATGATATCACATTTGAAGTTTTACAATATTTCTTCCTTTTTTAGGTTCGCATTAACAACAGGAGTGGTCCTAAATTAATGCTTGGAGATTAAATCTTTTAAATCCTTATCTCTACTATAATAACGACAAAAGCTTCTGTGTCTCGAGTTTTTTTTGTAACAAATATGCCCTTTGTAGCTGGGTTTTTCTATTTGAAAAGGCATGATTGATAATGCCATCAATGGAATCATAATGCAAATAATAGAAAGAGAAAAGAAAAAGTAAGACTCCTGATAATTCGACATCTTAGAATCAAAGAAATTGAACTCCAAGAGCCATCAGCCCACTTCTATCTTTATCTTTACAGAAAAATGACAGCCTTCCTTCTCCTCTAAATATATCTATATTTAAAAAACTCACAGAAATTGAATATCCTCTCACATGCATTGCACATGTAAAATGCTAATCTAATTCAAGGTTTTAAATCCCATTGGATGGGGGCATCAAAGTTTTTCCAAGAAATAGGACGCACCATGTCCCAATCTTACTCCCTTGGGATGATCTTTTTAATTTTTATTTTTTTTAACAATTATTTTAGAGATTTTTACTTTATTTATTTTTTAAATGTATCTGGACTTCAAATAATCTATTTAGGGCGCCTCACGTCTGTTTGGTGTACTTTAAGATTGGAAGCTAGGTAAGTATTTTTGCATCTATCTTTTTTTAGTTTTATATATTGTTGCTGCTGAATTTTAACTATAATCTTCCATATACTTTAGAAATTTATAAAAGATAGAATATATATTGATAAAATATAATATATTCTAAGGTTGTACAATTCCACTTGTATTGATATTTCTTTTTATGTTTATTGAATTTTGTTCTTAAATCTCTCTCTCGATTTGGGGCCTCGGTTGATGTCCGTGACCTTGGTATCTTGAAGGAGGTGTAGGTGCAAGTAGATGAAAGTTGCAAAATGAAAAATTATGAAATGGAAGGGCCCGTACAAAAATTGTATAATATAAAAATTTATATAATATTATTTTTTGGGAAGATACAATATATATGTTTGAGGGAAGAAAAGTTAACGCTAGATATTGGGGTTCGAACCATTGTGCATAGATGCGCCAAATTTTAAATCCCATCCTTAAGTCACTCAAGCATAGCATCTATTTCTTTTGAAAAAGTGACTTAACTATTAAAGAATATGAAAGCAAGTATGTTAAGAAAAAGAAAAAGTGGGGTCTCTCTCACCTATTTTGATCTTGCTGCCCCCTAATTTTCTCCCTTTCTCCTCCCTCCCCTTGCTCCCTTTCACTCTCCCGAGCAAAGAAACCTTTCGATCTCTCTACATCTCTTTGGCTCCCCTTCTCCTTCCTCCCATTGTTGTCTTCTTCTCTCACATATAAGTTAAGCACACCTTACACCATGTAAACATATCTTAAAATAGCAAATGTTGATAATGTAACACCCATATTACTTTTATCAGTAGATTCAACGAGGTAGGACGTGATTGTTGCATCGACATCTATTTTGGCACCCAGTGTAATGATTGAGGATCTCACCCAAAAAGGCTAGCTAGAAATTATTATTTGGGATCTTTGGCCTTGTATAAGCACCCAAAATCTTCCTAATGCACAATTAATGTGGGACTAAACATGCCAACATGGGCCCTCATATACTCTCCCATTTAGATCCTTGTATTTTTGCCAAGCTAAGGGTCCATTCAGAACCACAAACACATGACAAACACCACAATTGGCTCATAGTCAACCTTAAAAGGGTTGTTTTATAGTGCCTTGTAGTCACATGGGCCATAGGTAGAACTGGAAATGGGCTCAGGCCGGCCCGATGCCCATCCGGCTGGGCCAACTTAGCGTTGGGCTATAGACTAGCCTTGAAAGATTTTGGATCAGATTTGGGCTTAAATGTAGTGCCCATGTGTTTTTCAGACCAGGCTCGATTCTATCATTGGCTCGGCCCTGGACTAGCCGGATGCTGAGCCCGAACAAGACTCGGCACAGTCCTGGATCCAACCCCGTATATTTCCGGCGACTGTAACAGCAGAAGTGGAAGGGAAAACTTCATCTGATGCAATGCAGATTCCGTTAAAAAGTTTCTGCAAGTTAGGTTCTAGCTCACCCTCATTCACTCTCATGTTTTGATTCATGATATCAGAAGCTACTTGCATGCATACCAGTTAGACAGTCCTTTGTCAAGAAAGCTTCTTTTGCTTCCCTCACGTTGTGATCTAGACCATGTTGAGAAAACTTATGCAGTATTGGTGGCGAAATTTTTCTATTGGTGAATGCTACTTAGCTATAAACACATTAGTTTACAAATTTTATAGTTCTTGACAGTGTAACTCTTCAATTTGGTGTTGTTTGGGTGTTTTTCTATTAGTGCATCAAAAAATTGTAAGGTGGCCTGCCTTCATGTCTAGTATGAATGATGCTCAAAGAATTTCCTTGTTTAAAGCATGCCCCATAAGCAGCTCTTGTCCTGCACCAATATTAGGTGGTTAAATACTTGGAAGAATCAACAAGAGGGAATGTATGACATTCATGTGTGGATTTTAGTTTGTTGTACCCCTAAAAACAAAAGCTAAAAGATAATTTATTGGAAGGTTTTTAGTTTGCCCATAGAATGCGCCCCACCCTATTGATGGCTATGTTCGGGCCAGCCTAGTTTTTGCCCCAAATTGGCAATTCGAGCTGGTCCAATTTGGTTTGGGTTAGGCCTGAGCTGGGCTCCAGCCTGGATTTTCCAAAAGTTTCGGGCCTAGATTTTCCAAAAAAATTTGGGCCTAAACACGACCTGAAGCCCGAAAAATTTTTTGGGTTGGGCTTGGGTAGAGGCATGGCCCGACCTGGCTTGGCCCATTTCCAGTCCTAGCCATTGGTTAGGTGATAGCATTTGTAATGACCTAAAACTTCATCCAAAAAAGCTAGCTAAAAATTATTTGGGATCCTTGGCTTTAAGGTTTTAAATGTCGTTGTCTTGATTTTCCTAAGAAATGGGACATGCTGCCATCCCGCCTTGTCTCGACACGGGACAAGGGATGTCCCAAGATGTGTCGATTAGGACGCTGTGACAATGGCAGGATGGTCTTGTCCCGGCACTCAGGATCAAGGTCTGTTGCACCAGTACCGGAACCTGTACTGGTTGCCTAGTGGTATGGTTCAGTACGGTGCTGTGTTGTTCCATGCCAAACCCATTCCAACATAGCAGTGCTGGCAACGGAGGGGGAGAACGAGAGAGGAAAAGAGAGAGGGGGAAGGGAGAGAGGGGGACAGGGAAGTGAAGGGGTGGGGAGGGTCAGAGGAAGGGCTTCGCCCTCGGTTCCCTTGTTTTGAATGAACAGGGCCTTGGGAGGCTTTTTCTTATTTTGATGTTAAGTGGAGTTGGCCATTGAAAGAGAGGAACCACGGATTAGGCACTTCCTCTAGCCCTCCCCCTCCCTCTTCCTCTCTCTGCCTCCCTCTCTTTCCCTCCCTCTCTGTCTCTCTTTTCCTCTCTCCTTCCTCTCCCCTCTCTCGCTGGTTTCTCAAATCGAGGGGCGGAATCTTGTTGGTCCACCCATGATATAGCTTGATACGTCTCAAATTGGATAGTTCAGGCAGAACGGTGAATCAGGTGGGTCCTATTCAGGGCGGCACGGTGAACCGAGTAGTTCATGCTTGGGATGATACCTTGTCTCGGTGTAATGCAGGATGTCCTACTAGAACTTGAATCCTTGCTTGGCCTTATATAAGTTTTCAAAGTCTTCTTAGTGCACAACCAATATAAGACTAAATACACGAATGCGCTAGTCCTCGGACCTTGAACACCTAATTTTGCAATTTCTCTTGCTAATATTCCCACAAGAATATAGAGGTAGTCAATCACCTTTCTTGCAACTTGTGCTTGCTTTTTCCCCATTCAGTGTGAAGAATGTTTCTTGTTTGATTTGTTGGGTTGCTCAATTTTTCAATTGCAGTAATCAGATTTAATATGATAATGATTTGATGCAATAAGTAGAGGGAAGAAATGCTCAAGAGAATAAGAACAGATCTAGAAAACAGATTTCTAAATCGTTAATTTGATCCAATGGATAAATCAATCAAATTCACAAGAGATACCCCATCTATTTTTAGGTCGTCTTCTTAACTGGCCAAGGATATGTTAGCTAGTTTGAGTATTTGACAAAAAAAGGGACTCCTTATTCTTACAAAGCACAAATATGAAGGTTGGGAGTTCCATAGAACTAAATACTCTAAGAAATAATCGCAATGACCTTACACCAAGGTTTGGAAACTTAGTTTCAGTATGGTCTTGTCTGCTGAGTTAGTTTTATTAGTTTTGATGGTTTTATCTTGAGTTTGTTTTGGTCAGAAATAGAAAAAAAACTTATGAAGAAAACCAGAAAATATTTTAGAAAAAAAATAGAACAAGCAAGGACATATATCTCACTGCTTCAGCATATTGAGCTGCTTGTATTTTTTATATGTTTTTTTTTCTTTTGAGCTGAAAACATATAAGTATGAACAATTATAGGAATTTTTTGAACAATGAAATTGTTAAACATTATATCTATTCATTCGTTCAGAGTGAAATATGAAAATACACATAGAAGGAACTAAATATAGTGATTACCATCATATTAACTACCAAGTTAAAGCATATATATCTTTGCAGTATAAAATTAAAACTATAATTCAATACTAATCATTTAAAATCCTATAAGATTTAAGGTGATATATTGCAAATCCAAACTTAAAACTCGTAAATCCACTCTTCTTGGCATTTGATCTACTCCATGGATGCCTATTCTCCTCTTTTCCTTTAAATAGACTCAACCCAAAATAGTCTTCTACATGTAGGCTAAAATCTAGCAATTGAAGATTATATCTTGTGAAATTACTATTTGAGGAGCCATATTGGGAGGTTGGACGAGAGCAAATAAGTGCACTGCTTTTGCTTGTGGAGCTCTCCGTGACTGCTTCTACTTCACTGTTTCCTGTTCCCTTTTCTTTCTAGCAGCTGATATTGCCTGAGAAAATATGTTCAGGTTTAATGAAATAGCCCGTTGTTGCCTTATTCCCTTGGCACATGCCGATAAGCAGTAGATAATAGAATGAGAAATTATGCATGTATAGATATTCATATCTACCAAACTTAGACATGCAGCTTTGTTCAATTTTTTAAATAATCAATTTTAATTGCTTTATGCTAGTATACAAAATTTTAAATGAGTAAACATAGTTTCCCTCTATTAATGTATAAAAATATATAGTTACAACTTAGACATCTCTGTTGATTGCTTTTTAATGCAGATGTCACATAACTTCTGGCAATATGTCACACATACTTTTATTATAGATTTATGATTAGACATTAACAACACAAATAATGCTCAAAGTTCATGTAAAAACTAATGGGGGCTTGTTTTTGTTACATTGTAGTTTTTCACGTACTGCTAATATTGTGGGAGCTATATGCACAGGTTATATATTTTGGGTTTCCTTGATTTGTAAAGTCTTACGTAAAATGACACTTTTTTCATAATGTGTCCTGTATGTTTGGCCTTCAATTATGGAAAGTAAGCTGAGAAAGATCAACAAGAGTAGTTTAGATTGCCTTGGATAGAAACAAGTCTTTTTAAAATTGTTGGGCATTGTTAAAAATGTGGAAGTAGGGGACAAACTTGTAGCACTACATGTTGGTCATATCTATGGCTTCAATAAACATTTGTACGTTTCAATACATATCAATACAGAAATGTTACGAATTGTTTTATAGCCTAGAGACATGTATTCCCATGTCCTTATTATTGCTAACACAATACATAACATATATAAAATAGTATGGATAAATTCTTCAAACCTTGCTCTGGTGTCATCCTCTTATAGCAGTGAGACTACAACTTCTCGGTGTTTAACTATTGATGTATATCACCATTGCCCTTGGGTATCCCGTTTTTGTATACACTTGAATTCTGATGGTACGATTGATATTTGATAGTCTTTTCCCTGGATGCTCCCTTTGGTTCAGCCATCCACATGCCACATACTAACATCATCAGCACTAGAACACTTGCTGTTAACTTAAGATGGTGCAATACTCTTTTATGAAAAATCCTATTTTCCATAGTTCTCATCCTTGAAACTACTTAAGAGAATCAGTCCTCTAGTGGGAGTCATCATCATCTAGGTAGCTCTGATTGAGAACCTTCAGGCTCTTAGGAATTGGGAGTTTGTTCCTCCTGTTGTGAATGTCACTTATAGATGCACTCATGCAAGTGAGTATTCAAGTTTGAGACCTATTTTGTTGGTTTGTTACGCCGGTAAAGTTTATAATTCCTTGAGGGTATACCTAGGAGTTTGTTGTCAATTGGATGTGATGTTCACCCTAGTGGAGAGAGCCATTATTCACATCATTATAACAATTGCTGCTATTCATGGTTGACTTCTCAAGGACATCAAGGCTCGTTATGGTGATTCTTAAAGAAGCCTAAATGCAGTTCTCACCTAACATTTTCCACTCTCTTGCCACAGTTTGTCATCTTGGTGAAGTGCTTTGGGCATGTTGTCTTCGATGTGAGCTTGGTTGAGAGTGAAGGATGTTATACTTTCTTCACATAATGCCTCCTAAAATGATGTTGTAGTTCTGTTGATGTTGATAATAAAATTACTTTTGCTGGTTATGCTTCCGTCGCTGCTTGTTTGATGTAGCATATCCTTTGTTAATTTGAGAAAAGGGTTGGCCTTCTCTATAACTTCTTTTATTGTAGTTTCCTTCATTTCAAGATGTTATAATATCTTGATATTTTTGTTTAAATCCTTATTCCATTTACTGTTTGCTGCTTCTAAGCGTACTGAATACTGTCGTATCATTGGCTGTCTTATTTTTTTTGAACATCGTTTTGTTGGACATCACAAAGTTAGATGGTGAGCCACTTTATTGAGGCTTTTGTCTTGACCAAGTAATCAATTCCCTGTAGTGGGTTTTTGCTTAAATGTTGACAGCCTCCAGTAGGGTAACAAAGGGATAGAAGATATAAGGGTTGTTGAAAACTTTCCTTGATGAGATAAGGAGCCAAAGATTGGTTTTCTGTATAGCACTAAGGCTGAGGCCTGAGGGCATTGTGGCTGCGCTACAATGGAAGGTCATTTGGCTTTGCCTGCTTTTCTGACATGGGAGAATAATGTAACTTTTATTTTTCTTTATTCTCACATTACCTTCTGGGGAGTGATCCTATCGAGTTACAGTCAGGAGAATTGAATAATTGATACAAAAAGCATCATTAACAGAAGGCTCAAAGGACAATTCCATGTATGAATATTCATTCTCCCTGATCCATTATCTTAGATGCTTTAATTATGTTGTGAACAATACCAGCATTACTAAAACACTGTTATTAATACAATAGATAATGATCATTAATCCAACAACAGCCACTAGTATCTATATTCTCATTTCTTCCTTATAGCTTTATGTTGCTAATGATATCACCTTTTAGAGCTTAAGTATGGTATTCCACATAGGTAATGAGCTCTTCCTATTAAAAACTAATGCTAAGTACTGCACGGATTTGTAATTGTCAGCACAAGTTTAAAAGCTTATAAATGAATTATGGTGCTTGCTCACTACAAAGCATGACAGACCCATTGGTCTCAACTTTTTATCATGCCTAGGGCTCTAAATGTTCTAATGAAGGTTTGATTATGTTTAAGAAATTGAAACCTCTAAAATCATGGAGTTTGGACCAGAAGAAATTTTAAATTGTTTCAACTTTAACCCTCGTATATTTAGGAATCATGTTACAGCTTGAAAGGATGAACTGGAGAAGAAAAAACTTACTAGATAATGGTGATATTAAGGCATTTTTAAGACATTTACCATAGTCATTCACCTAATCCATTTAGTAGATATTTGCAAGTCAAATTGTCCTCTTAGAACTTGATCTTCATGACTATCCTCTTAGAACTTGATCTTCATGACTATCTTGAAGATTCAATGTAAACCGGCAAGAGCACAGAAATCTGCCTACAAGCTTCTGACCTTCAAGCATTCTTGCATACCCTGCATGCCAACCGTGGATGAAGTGAATCATCCACAAACAAGGCATGATAAACATGTGGACAACTGTGAATCCCACCAACTTTGTTGATAATCTTGGCAAATTGTACGAATCCTTGGAAATAATACTGCAGACCGCACATCACACGTATGCATGAAAAAAAGGACAATAAAAGGCAAGTTACAGTAATGATAATCCACGTACCACAGTTCCAGCAGATCAATTATAAAAGTTGGACTCTGTTAGTCCAAGCAGAGATACCAATCCACAAATAATTTTTATCCCATGCTTGGAAAACATGGGAAGTGTTTGTTCCCTGCAGCAATCTATGGTGATGCTTATCACCCTCTGCCATTCTGAGCGTGTCAACCTTGTTACAGAATGTTGTCCTGCTACATATGTTGTCTAATTGCTTATATGTTTTTTCTACTTTTTGCTACTGTCAGGTTGGAGCAGGTTATGTTGTTACATCTGGCAGTGAGTACAAGTCAGAGCCCTTGGCAAGAAAGTAGAATTAGCTGTCTTCATAAGTTTTCTACCTGCATAGCTGGTTTTCTTTCTCTGTTGAGAGAAAGTTTCGGCTCTTGTATCAAAATATTTTGAGGTGAAAAGAAAAACAAAGAAAAGAACATCAATTGTTATATGTGGACACCTTCTGCACTTCAAAATTTGTTCTCTCCTTTTTTTTCTTTGTACTTCATGTGAGCATCTCAAGATCTAAACTGTACACAGCATATATTTAGCTAGTGTAAAAATAATTCTTTTCTGTTATTTATATTCAACGTGGAATGCTTGGATTTCTCCATTGTGACTAACAATCAAGAAACATATGCATCGGATGGTGTATGTGCTCTGGCCAGATTCACGGTATAATGGGTTTTCAACTACTTTTGACTGAAGCTTCTCTCATTGTATGCTGTGATAGCTGCAGACAGTGTAAATCTGTGTTCTGATTGGCTTTGCGATCATATTTCTTCAAGTGCTAGTTACTTGTTCTGATAATTGCAACTTTGTATGGATCGATTCAGGCTTCACAGTTTGAAACGTCTGACATTCCCTATAGATTCCTGTACTTTTGAGCGTATTATTGGCGCGAATGCATTACTTTGTGATCAATGTAAGGAAAATATTTAAAACTCTCATTGTGAAGTACCTGCACCATATTGTTAAATTATACCAAGACAATACTAGTGTATGATAGCATATCAAAATTGCAATCTTCATGGTGTTAGACGTTTCTTTGATTGATTTTATTGTTTTATCTGCTTGATGCTAATGTTGACCTAAAGTCTGATTAGTGGTCAAAAAAAATCTATTGTAACATGTGAAGTGCTTTGTCTTACATCCAAAATAAGGCATCCTATTATTCCCCAACTTGCTAAAGGGGCAACTTTAAGGGTCCTAAAGATATTTCCCAACAATGGTTTTTCCCCACAGTGTTAGAATGTTGATGGGATAAAAATGGGACAGTCAAAGAAGAGAAAAGCCTCTACGTTTATGTGGTAGCGTACGCTAGGATTCCTATTGTAATTGGGAGTTTTGAATAACTTTGCTCATGTTAGATGCTTACAAGCAACCGATTAAGAGTACATTTATTTTATATAAACTAATAAATTATATAAATAAAAAAAATAATGGAATATATAAGTGAAAAATGTGGTTTGATCAAGAGGATATGAAGTTTATACCTAGAAAAGGACTTCAAATTATCCCAAGTTTGTGCTCAAAATTGGAGAGGTCTAGTTGAAACCACTTTTTTGTTGTATCCTGCAATGGTGAAAGATTGGACAAGGCCCGGATGCAGATTTAATAGCCTTATCTAATCATGCAAAGTTGCTTGATGTATGGATTGCAGATGATTGAACTGGACCTCTCTAGTAATTGGAGAGGATCTGAATTCTTAATAAAATGTATCAATTGAGGATGACAAAAATCATGAACATGAATGATGAGTTTATTGGGAGTTATATGGAAAGATAGGGGTGTGTAAAGTGGTAAGCTCTGGAAAATTTTTGGGTCTTCGATATGGACAGAGTGGGAATGGAAACTTTGCTCAGGTGGGGTGGAGTTGCTAGTGAATTAAAAGTTGGTAATAGTTTTGGATCATGTTGAGTGGGAGACAAAATGGGAGTCTAGTTTGCGAGTCTTGACAAAATTCGAAAACTCTTTATTGATTGTTGAGGGAAAGAGGGATTTCTCTTTCAGGTTCTGCCATTGTAAACCGACCTATACAGTTTTGTCACTTGAAACCAAAATCCTTCTTTCCTCTTTACTTGGGTATATTTTTTCATAAATGCACTTTAACGTTAATTTTTAACATTGTATGCAGAATTCTTAATATGGATGTGTTTTCTAACAATTTTTTAAACTTTGTACTTAGCAGAGAAGCTCTTTGTTTCTACTTCGTTTTGCGTTTAATGAAAATAGTAGCTTTGTTGATGGAACTCTCTCTTTTAATTCCCCCACTTTCGTAAGGATTAGCTTGGTTTTTAGCCAATATTTTATGATTTATGTTCATCACTGCAACAATAGACTTCAAGTCTTGCCCAGTTGCACAGAAGTCTTTGATGGATGTATGAGAAGTCCAAGTCAAAGTATGAGATAAACTATTCTTGGTCACTTCCATACCAGCGGATGTCGGCTCGAAGCCACTTGACAACTTCTGGGTATCATCTCAAAGAAAGCCCGTTATTCCAATCTTTTTTCAATGTAGACTGAAGTCAATGGTCATGGGTTTCAGATTTCACAAGCAAACGGGAGAAAGAAAAAGAAAATATATCAGAAGCTGAAGGTAGCAAGAAGGTCGTGCTTGAACAAAAAGTCATATGGCCCAGGCACCAGACAAAGAAATATGGGGCAGATTTTTTATTTTACTATATTTTTTCCGGTTCTCGTCTCAAAATGGGAACCTAAAAATCAAAAGCTCCATTTATTAACTAAGTCGTTTCTCTCATAATTACAAAAAAAAGCACAGCATCTTCTTTCTTCATCGTTTTCAGAATTCATCGGTACACAGGATACAACTAGATGATATAATTTAGAAAATTAGTTATCTAGTTACCCAATACACATTTCCAAATAAAGTGATGCATAATTTTCGAAATATTATAGTCACCAGTAAACTACATAACCGGGTGATACGTACTCATCGACTTCCTGATGAATACTACAAGCCTCTTTGATATACATCCAGTAGTAATATAATATATACATCTAGATAAATCGATACACAATTTTTAGAGTATACTTTTTATCAATACACACTATATAGCCAGGTAATACACGTCTAGCAAATTAATCATCTAGCAAGCTAATACATATATCTAAAAAAATTGATATACAGTTTTCAAAATATGGTGTTCATCAGTACTAGTATACAGTTCCAAGCTTTGTCTAATTTGTTGAGTTCGTCTCATCTTGACGTATACTGTGTATTGGTGAATACTATATTCTGAAAACTATGTATCAATTTATCTAGAGTTATGTATTGACATGCTAGATTGTCACACTCCGGATCTAGCACCTTGGTCTGGAACGCAACACGACCGCACACTCCCTAGAGCAGAGCCCTAGAGAATATGTTAGGCCTAAAAATTTATCACCACTTGAATATCTGTGAACCAAAATGATCTCATTTTATAACAGGTAATAAAACTATTCCAATTACAAAATTTAATCTTCCAACTAGTAACAATGATGCTCCATCTAATCATCCCCTCCATCTGTGATTTCAACGATAGCCATGTACTATCCAATCTACAACTCTAAAAAAGAGAAAAAGAAAGGAGGTTGTAAGCTTTACAGCCTAATACAAATCTCAAATTGCTACACTATAAATAATATAAAAATAATCAATTAATAATACTAGATAAATGAATATCGTATCAATAGTAAGAAAAACTCATAAATAACATAAACATAAGTTCTCACTATCATTTTTTCAAAAAAGCATACACGCACAATTATTAAACAATAATTTCTTTATGTCAAGTTATTCGTTTCTTATTAATTTGATTTTCAGATTTTTTTTATTATTTTTCGGATTTTGGACTAACCAAGATTATGACTCAGTCCAAGACTGATATTATACCATGTTATAGCCCGTGGTGGCCATCCAGCCTATGTTATAGCCCGTTAGGGCTCTTCAGCCCACGTTATAGCCCGTGGGGGCTTCCCACATATAAGCTCGTGGAAGCTTTCGATGTGTCAACCCAAGGGTGCTATGAAGAGGTTAGTCCCAATTATATCTTATCTGTCTAATTTATCTGTTACTCTTATCAAATCAATTATCATATATACAATGAATTTCTCTCAACTTCAAGGTATATTTGGTTATATAATAATCAACATCTAATACATATAATAACCACATAAATATATTTGTAATGGAATTTATATACAACCATATCGTCACATGCCAAATCGATACAAATCTTATGTTGCAAATCCAAGGATATAAATCAATATATATATATAGATGGTGATTCAAGTACAAAAATTTCTATCTCTATTGAAGACTAACACAATGATCACTGATCCGCTTTAGGGTCTATAAACTAGGTTGTAAAGTACTCCGATTAGAATCTTCTTATGTAGATGACTCTCACTCTATATAATCAAACTTGATTATTAAAAGAAAGTCAAACAGTGGACTAGTAACCTGACTGCCTGCTGGCATCCATCAAGAGTCCATCACACAGTCCCCCAAGGCCCTATCATCACTAATTCGAGTCAACTAGAGAGAGAAAGATACTAAGAGAGAGAAAGAGAAAGAAGGAAGAGAGAAACTAGAGGAGGAGAGAGAAGAAGAGAGAGACTCTCTCTCTCTCCTCTTTTCACGAACAACCCACCCCTTCATCTCTTCCTCTTCGCAAATCTAAGGGAGCGATGGCCATGGTGGCCTGCCCCCCACTTAACGGTAGCCATGGCGATTGCATCCCCGACCAATCGGCGGCCGACAGTGACGAAATAAGGAGGATGAAGACCGAAACAATGGTATCATGTTTTGACGACTTTTCGGCTATTTGCCGGCTCCAAAAGGCCAAGAACAATGGCTAGAAGCCTAAGAAAGAAAGGGAATAAGGCAAAGAGCTCTCACCTTGGTCCGGTGAGGTTCCAGTGGCCCTT
This sequence comes from Phoenix roebelenii, assembly GCA_025769935.1. Taxonomy (NCBI): domain Eukaryota; kingdom Viridiplantae; phylum Streptophyta; class Magnoliopsida; order Arecales; family Arecaceae; genus Phoenix; species Phoenix roebelenii. The sequence goes on along the minus strand of JAOXJJ010000001.1, from coordinate 21,902,113 downwards.
TCGAGCGATGAATTGAGGAGGCTTGGAGAAGAAGAGCTTAAATTGCGGCGATTCTCGATGATTTGGGTGAAAGAAATCAAAGGAGGAAGAGAGTTAAATAGGCAAGATCATTGAGTTTGAAACAAACTCGGAATGCCCTCAAGGAGTCGTCGTTTCCATCAGAATCGAGGAGGAAGAAGACTCCCAACCAAGGTCTTCTTCCTCAATCCCCTCATGTGCCGAGCACGCATTGGGTTTGGGCCTGGCCTATTTGAGCCGGCCCACAGGCTGGGCTAGTCGAGGTCGGGCTGGGCTGGCTACTCCAAGCCGGCTCATGAGTCCAAAAATCTGGATTATTATATAGATGATTATTTTGCTCAGTGTGCATCACCTAATCATATAGTATGTACCAATAAAATGCATGTTCTAAAAATAAGAAAGAAAAAAGGTGCTGCACTTTTTGTTAATCATAAGACTAACGATTCTATTAGTAAAATGAGTCTTTAACTTTTAGATTTCTTCTCAAATATAGGTACGAGAGAAAATATGATAAAATTTTCTATATATATATATATATTATTTTATTTTTGTGATGTCTGTCTCTTATGATTTTTGTTTATTATTCTCCGCCAAATGTATGGTTCGAAACATCCACCACTCTTTGAGGTTGAGAAATTGTATCTTATATCACATGCACTTTATGGTGGTGGACTGTCAGAGCCGGCCCGAGCCTTAGGCGATTGAGGCGGTCGTCTAAGGCCTCGGGCCAATGAAAGACCTCCGATAGGCGAAGGGAGCAAAGAGATTGAGAGAGGGAGAGAGAGGAAAGTTTCCTGATGGAAGGGAGCAGGAGCTGGCCACAAGTCTTCCCCCTTGATGGAAGGGAGGTGGAGAGTTTCCTGGCCCGTAGAGGGGCAATTTGGGAAGTTGGGGACAGCAGTTTTGTTTTGGGTGGAGAGAGAGAGAGAGAGAGAGAGAGAGGAGGGATT
>JAOXJJ010000001.1:21841413-21899713 GCA_025769935.1 Phoenix roebelenii | reverse complement strand
CCTTATTCTTTGGAAGTAGCTGCAAGTTCCGACACAGCAAATGCATTGGATCTACTTTGCTGTGTAGGTACATGTGTTATGGTTGTAGTAACTTTTGGAAGTTTTGGCACTTCATCGTTAGGTCAGGAAGTTAAAATTTCTAGCCATGAGAATAATATTGAAGTGAAAAAAAATATTGGAGTTCATTTTAAAGCAGGAGTTCACACCTATATTATATTGCTAATGAGAGAGAGAGAGAGAGAGAAAAAGAAGAAGAGGCAAAACCATGGCTGCAGTTTTGGGAATATGTCTTTTTTATGGACCGCCTATGTTATTGAAATGTTTGACGTAGGTCTATCTTTCCCACAAGATTGCAGTTGAATATGTTTTATCCGTGACCGACCCCAATTACCCTAATAATCATCGATAATTACATCCGTGCCCTCACACGTTGCCCCATGAATGGAGCGCTAAAAATGTTGCATTAATGCATTATTAATCCAGCGTTCTCGTCATCTAATAAATTTTTTTTTCTATCTATCAAATTTTGACACTTGTTATTTAATTAAAGATGAAATATAGTGGGACAGAAAAATGGGCCCGTACGGTGGTCTTAGTTCATTGTTTCGCCTACCGCATGCCTAATATTAATTCCCATTGTTCACTTGATTTACTTTATCCTGCCCAAACATCAAGTGCTGGCGAGGCTCATTGATCTCACCAAGTTGTGACTTATCGTAGGGGATAGACGACCCTTTGGTTAACGGTTTCGCTGAAGTCGTACAGAAAATTTCCATGAAAATGCCTGGAAGAAATCCACCCACTCCACCAGAAACCCCTATAAAACCCACTGCATACGTTTCAATTCCCTGAAGCCTTAGAAGTTGGAAAGGAATTAGCCATCCATCTCTCAGTCTAGCCCGATATGGTCGGCCAGGAGAAGAGTAAGCGGGTGGTGGACGAGGTCTCGGGCTGGCTCCGGGTGTTCGACGACGGGTCCGTCGACCGGACCTGGACCGGACCGCCCGAGGCCCTTTTCCTCATGGAACCCGTCCCCTCCCATGACACCCCCCGCGATGGCATCACCCTCCTCGACCTCCCTGGCGACCCCTCCCTTCGCCTCTACCTCCCCGAGCTGCCGCCGGAGCACGGTGGCGACGGGCGGAGGAAAGCGCTTCCCATACTCCTCCAATTCCAAGGCGGAGGCTTCTGCATCTCCCACTTCTCCTGGTTCATGTACCACCAATTCTACTCCCGCCTCGCCCGCGCCGTCCCCGCCATCGTCGTCTCCGTCGATCTCCCTCTCGCTCCCGAGCACCGCCTCCCCGCCGCTATGGACGCTGGCTTCCGCGCACTCCTCCACCTCCGCTCCCTCGCCCAAGCTCCACCGCCACCGCCGGAGGCGGCGGCTGACCCAGCGGAGCGTCTACGCGCTTGCGCCGACTTCTCCCGGGTGTTCCTCATCGGGGACAGCTCCGGAGGGAACGTGGTGCACGAGGTGGCGGCGCGCGCGGGCCGGCTGGAGGAAGAGCAGGAGGGGTTCTGGTCGCCGCTCAAGGTGGCGGGCGGTATTCCGCTCCACCCGGGGTTCGTCCGGTCGACCCGGAGCCGGTCGGAGCTGGAGCTCCCGTCGGACTCGGTTTTCTTCACCCTGGACATGCTGGACAAGTTCCTGGCCCTGGGGCTGCCGGAGGGGGCTACCAAGGACCATCCCTACACGTGCCCGATGGGGGAGGCGGCGCCGCCTCTGGAGGAGCTGAGGCTGGCGCCGTTCCTGGTGGCGGTGGCGGAGAGGGACCTGATCCGCGACACCAATTTGGAGTACTGCGAGGCCATGAGGAGGGCCGGCAAGGACGTGGAGGTGTTGGTGAACAAAGAGGTGAGCCACTCCTTCTACCTCAACAAGGTCGCCGTCGACTTGGACCCCACCACAGCCAAGCGGACGGAGGAGCTCATCCTGGCCATCAAGGACTTTATGGACCGCCACTGATAGCCGCCGGCCGACGGACTCACCGGCGGAATTAAGTTAGTAGAATGAAGTCGTGATGTAAGAGAGGTTGTGACGGGGGAAAGATATTTTCTTGTTTCCAAATCAAGGAACCGCGGGGCTCCAAACCATTATAACGACGACGACAATAAAAGTGAACGCTAGCTGCAATATCGCGGCCTTGCGTGTTTCTTTCTTTTTAGAAAATAAGTATTCTGTACGAGCCATTTCTGCTAATGTTCGCCATTGCTGCATCGTTCATGGAAAAGCTTGCTCCGTCGATTTTAATTTCTTTATTTTTTTATTAATTTATTTTGTTTACCGAAACTGAGAGGTTTTGGATATTTTAATTTTTTAGAAAATATTAAAAATTTTAAATGAAAATTTGATTACTTGCTTCCTGAAAAGATTCGAAACTTTAAAATCTAAAAATGATTACCTTTGCATTTATTGGTGTCCGGTTCTTTCTTATGCTTTTAAAATTTTAAAATTAAAAAACATGCGTCCCTCGTTGCATACTTAAAAATAAATACAATTGCATTTATTGATGTGGGTTTCCTTAAAGTCCGGATCGGTCTTGTAACTGACAGGTTGGCCCCCGCTGAGGGCACATACATGTTTGGCTCAGCTGGCTGTCAGGCTGTACTCTGAGTAATACATACGCTTGCATGGCAAGCATATTTTGCCAAACACAATGCATGATTAAAATGTATTACAACCCAAGACTCCATCCAAGGTAGTTGGGTTGAAAATATTATTTTAGTCTCATACAAAATAATTAGATAAAAAATGATATTTAATTTTTTTATTTTTTATTAAATATTTAAAATCTATATAGTGAATAACTAATGTAGGACTAAATAAATATTATACGGATCCTTACATACTTTTCTCATTTAAACATTGGCATCCTAATTAGGCTAACAATTCAAATCTAAGTACAAGCATCACGGTTGGTATGCGGTTAGCTCCAATAAATTCGTGCTACAGCGTCCTCTAGCCCATATAGATTATAGGTTGGGTTCGTTCTAATACCAATTATCACAATTCAAGATCTTATTCAAAATAGCTAGCCGGAAAGTATTATATGAGTTCCTTGATCCTATATAAGTATGCAAAATCTATCTAGCGAATAACCAATGTACGACTAAACACGCACCCGCACAGATCCAGTAAATTCTGATGTACATATTCTTAGGCTTCTAGCACAACAGACCAAACCTGATACATGCCTTCCGGACATGATAATGTATCTTATTATTAATTTTTTGAATTGTTATTTTTATGTAATTATCAGCTATTTCTAAGAACCACAGCTCCAATAATCTAAAAACGAAATTGGTTTACTTAGAAACTGCTAGTATTTGTTTTTCTTCAATTTTGAATAGCATAAAAATTTTTATATTTTTTATTAAATATTTTCTTCTCTCGGAAAGAGAATTTATTTTTTTTTACAAAATTAGTTTTTTAAGAAATACTTGTTGCTTTCAATTCTGTGTAGAAAACTAGTTTAATTTCTCAAAATAAAATCATGTTACTTTCATAAAAATCTATGCAGAAAAATAGTTTTAACACTCAAATAAAATCTTGCTATTTGCTGCTATGAAATCTGTGCAGAAAATGAGGCCAGATTGTCAAGATAAAATCTAAATAATTATTGCTTTGACATTTGTACAGAATATCTTAATAATAATGCTTAAAATATACTGCTCTGAAATGAAGAAACGTTGCTTTTGTACGGTAAAACATGCCCAAGGAAGCGCTAGCAGACGCAATGACAAAACAATGCATTTGTATAGCGATATAGCATAGATGGCCCATGGCTAAGAACCTTGCTGTTCAAAAAGGTCGAAGTTACGTTGTCCCATTTGGAGAATTAGTTGGGCAGTAGGCATCGCAATTAAATTGGGTCAGATCAATAAAATATTTATTAACTCTAACCTAATTTATTCATTAGACTGACTAAAATTTTAGATCCGAATTCAACCTGTTTATTGTATAAGTAACTCGACCCGATCTATATAATTTATTTATTAAATAGGTCAAGTCAAGTTAATTCATTTATTAAACAAGTTAAGTCCAGTTAAATAGGTTAAACAGATTAAATAGGTTTTTAACAAATTAAATAGATTTAAACAGATTAAGCAAGTTAAGCGAGTTGGGTTAAATAGGTCAAAAATAGATTAAGTAGATTTTAAACAAGTTAAATGCATCAGCTTATGATCCGACCCAGTTATTAAATGGATAAAAACAGGTTAAATAGGTCAAGAATCTAAATCTAAATCCAACTTATTTAATGAATAGGTTTAGACGGGTTGATCCGTTTATGATCCAAATCTGTTTATGTCGAATCCAAATATACTTCAAGCAGATCATTCACGAATCGGATTGATGAGTCGAATCATAAATTACCATCCCTACTAGGTACATTTAGGTTAGAAAACTAAATGTTATAACCTCCTTGAGCATTCTACAACTGACCACATGGACATTTTATTGGTCTAAGCACAATAGTCTCCTAAGTGGCAAATTGCCGATGGACTTAGGCTAGATTATGGTGCCAAGATACTCTCAAACTTGTCGAACAATGCGCCATAACAATTCTGATGTTCAACTAATGGCAATCCAGTGTGACTGGCAGCAGTAGTTTGAGTGACCATTCTAGCTTTGATCTTCTCTTTTGTCAGTTATATGGCTTATAATTAATCTAATAATTTTTCTCTTATGCTTCTTTCTTTTTGTAGGGATCCAAGGTCAACTCATTTCTTTTCACGATAATACCGCCGAATTGGGTGAGAGAGCCCCTCGCAGAACGAGTAAGTTGATTTATTCATTACAATTGAGAGTACAGGAGCTGAGGATGATGCTTCTTAAATAATTTACTATTTCTATCTATTAGTATTTTTATCTTCTCAGAATAAATTTTTATAGTTTACGAACGCAATGCTTTCGTCCATACATACTCAAATAGTAATCTAGGAAATTTTGGACTAATTTACTCAATGTGTTACATGCCGTATAGGTGGGAACTTTATTACATTTTCCTCTCAACAAAGCATGAAAGTTCTTGACATATCTGTCATTATCCCCTTTAGATAAAGCGTATGCGGTAGGTTCCGGCACCATAAAAAGAAAAAGAAAAAGAAAAAAAAGCTTAGTTGGTAAACGAATCTGCTTGGAAAATCTTTAGGATGGAGACATCAAAGACCCCAACATTACCAAGACGATGCATTATCCGCATTCTAAGTTTGAATCATCAACGGTGCGTGTTTTGCATTGTAGAAAACTGTACATCTACTTTTGAGAATAGAGAGATGTCTATCTATCTTCGAGATAAATGACACGAGAAACATGCACTCAAGAAAATCCCAACTCGAACCTAAAGGCAAGTTCACTAGACCTGGAGAGAGCTGGTGGAATTTGTCCTTGCCATCTTACATCATTATGTATGATCTTCCACTGTTTTTCCTAACTAGTCAAAACCTTGCGTATGAGCTATGAAATTATCTTTTCCACGATTGGACTGTTCAATTCTCTTTGTATCTTTGCAATTGAGGCCAACAATTCCATGCTCATGAAGTTATATATACTTCTTAATCAACTTTTGACCTTTTGCGTAATATACCTCATTGGGTTTAACACTTTGATTTGCTTGCAATTCAAGCTATGGCATGCATCTCGTGTGCATGAACTTTTTTTGTAGAGTATTTGCCAACTGACGAAGATCAAGCATACCATGTCTTTTTGCGTCCATCACACCAAAATCCTCAAATTTTGATCCTCCAAAAGTTAAAATTCCTTCCATTGCATCTTGATAGTGGCAGCATTCAATCCATCTCCATTTTTGCCTTCAATCTTTGACCGAACTCTATTCTTAGTTACTCCGATACCACCTTATTATAGTGGACTAATGCAAGGCTAAGACAACAAGCCCTCCAGGTACACCGGTTTTCTGTACTGCACTCATAAGCGATGAATAAAACAAAGAAATTAAATATGAGAGATGTGGCCCAAATCAATGGAGAAGAACACTATATATAAAATCTAAAACTTGTATTGCTTGAACTTAAACCATGTAAGAACAGTAAAGCCATCAACAGTGTGCATCCAGGAAACAATATCAAGGCTTTAACAATAACAAAGCTATATGACAACTTGGACGTTCGACGCATTGTTTGGACTTGGCATGATTCTCGCACGGCCTCTAAGCAAGGGGTACCTCACAAAATATTTTTTAAATCAAATTATTCTTGATTTATAAACTTGAAGCATGGTGTTTTATTGTTTTACATGCCTCTTTCTAGAATATTGTATGACTCTTAATTGAACATAGTGATTTCGATATGGATTATATTTGATTAATTTCCATATCGTATGATTTTATGTATTTTACAATTTAGAACGCTGAATATGAGAAAACAACTTTTGCTTCGAAATAAATTTAGACTCGTAGTCAGACTATATATCGATATCCTGCTAGTGGAGATTATTCATTGGTATATTGACACCCTGCCAATGGAGGTTATTCGCTGGTATATCGACACCCTGGGAGTTATATGCTAGCATATCGACGCTGGCATGTCGATACCCTGCCAGTGGGAATTATATGCTAGCATATCGACACCTTGCCAGTGGGAATTATATGTTGTCACTTTGATGAGCTCATATTTTAGCCCAGCTACATGGTATAAATGTGGTCATGATGTTTATGGCTGTCGAGATGAACTTGATGATTTGAAAGATAATTGATTTATGAAACAAGATTTGAAATTTGAAATGACTAGATAGCATTTTGAGTTGGTTTTGAATTAATGTATTTTGTATGCTTAATTTCTGTATATTATTTATTATTATTTTATTGCTCAATTTATTAAGCTAAAATGTTCGTTGCTTATTAGGTTGTTTAGCTCATTATACGATTTCTTACTGTTTTTATAGATTCAAAGAATTAGTTCGACTTGGGAATTTATTATTGGAGAGCAATTAGAGACAAGATTTTAACATTTTTATTTAGATTAGATTTTGTTTTAGGGTTGATGCAAGATTTTAGAATATTATTAGTTTTATTATTTAATTAGAATTTGAATGCTACTATTTAAATTATTTATGTTACCTGATTATGATATTATGATACGATGCCTTGCATGCTCGTGGAAAGAGTTTCTATGAGTATGTGGCAATTGCCGCGACCCTTGACTCGTGATCTCGAGTCGAGGGCTCTACATGTATAGTCGCGGATGTCATGATCAATACATAGGTAGATCTCTGAATATAGCAAGGTGGCCTATTCTTCATGTCAAGAGATTACTTGCAAGCTTGTGCATATGGTTTACATATCTATCCCTTCTGGTATTTTTGTGAAATAGGTTGTTAGTATTGACCGCTCAGCGTGATGACAAATCTGGATATTAATACAATATTTGACCTTTGTGAAGTAGGAGCTCCATGCCATCACTATTTGACTCGACAATATTATAGGTACGATGTTAATATCAACTATAGCTGTGAGCAAGTTTTAAGTATCAAGATCTATCCAATCCTCTATGTAAATCCTATCCAGTTGGATAAATCCTCATAGAATATATGTGACACATATCGCGTGATGCATATAATTGTGTGGATAAAATATAGCGAGGATTTCTCACCTACTCTTGATATTAAATATGTAGATAGGTTTTAGAGCATACTCCACTTCAAAGAACACCAAGTATACAAAGTTGCACTGAACCCAACTCCAAAATATTCTTCTAATTAGTATGACAGGATCAAGAGCATTGACTTGATTTTAGTAAAATTTATGTTCAGCTGAATCAATACTTTATTGCGGTAATATGGGTGAGGTTTGGACGCGTTGCACTGGAATTTTATAGAACTTTAGTTGTGGTCAGATGACTTGGCTCCGCAAACCAACTCAAATTTGTGCCGAGCTGTCATTTGCCAATTCAATCATATCTCATGTTGGATTACCGCTATCTCATGTGTCACAGGAGAACCATAAATTGGTTCAATTTAAACAAGCAACCATATGGCTCACTCAGATGCACAAATATAAGTGAATTAAGTATCCTAATCTAAATTCATTGAATCTCAATATGACTTCCTTCTAAGTTGCTTTAATTGTCTTTATATTTGCCCTCAATCAATTGATTAATTTTCTAGAAAGAGGCTCTACATATGTTACAGTAAAATTTCACATATAAATCAACAAAAATAAAAAGATTTTTTTGCATGAATATCCTCATAAATATCAAATTTTGCATTAATATCCTTCCAAATTAATATTTGCATGTATACCTTCGTAAAACACTTATTTTGCCATTCTACCATTTTTCTTATTTTTATTTTTGCATGTATACCCATGCTATCTAATAACATTAAAAAAATAACGGTTTCAAATTAAAATAACTAAAATATCCTTAATGGGTAGCCATGCAAATAGATCACGATCCCGATAGCAGAAGAAGAAAATAGAAACAATAGCATAATTTTAAAATTTTATTTTATTCTTAATTAATATAAATATGATTTTTCTTAACATCATTAGAACAACCGTTATATTATGAACATTTGTACAGTGATAGAGTTTTATGAGGATATACATGTAAATATCAATTTTGAAAAAATATTTATATAAAAAAATTTAAAATAAAAATTTCTCCCACCACAGAAAGAGCACCGGATCGGTCACTATGCCGCCTGATCGAGAGACGCCCCCAGATTCAACCAAACGAACCCAAATATCACCGCTCCGAAGCTATCCAGCCAAACTAAACGGGCCTTATCGGCCCGTCAGCAAAAGCCTAGAGGACAGTCCACGGCTTGTCCTTTCCAGAAGCCCCTCTTCTGGATTTCAAAAGCAAGGGGAACGCTAAGAACAGGTCGTACCAAAACAGAAAAATAGTGAAGATTTTGGTGCCCTGTCGTTCCTTCCGCTCCCAATCGGTTCTCTCTTGGATCAACGGCATCTTCTGTCCTCTCTGCTACTCCACACTTAGATCTGTATCTTTCTAAGCTAGAATAATGGTGAATGCTCGTTTGTTTGGGATCAGGTAATCCCTTTTCATGTAGATCGAGTCTTTGTTTTTTTTCGCGAAGTTCTTTCGTGAGGTTTAGGCGAAGCTCACGAGGGGTTGGAATGACTGGTTGGAAAATGTTTGAACTGTTTATTTAGGAGAGTTGACATGTATTGCTCTTGTTATTCTTTTCCTGACAATCCTGGTTCCCGTTTAAATTTATTTCTCGCAAATGGTATTAATCCGCAGTTTTACTATCTTGAGAGTTTAAGTGTAGATATTTTCACTATCTTCTCTAATTCTACCTGATTCTTGCTTTGTCTTGCCATCGACTTATTGTACTTCCTGGAGTTGCTTGAATTTTTGGTTGGAGTTCATTTATAATGTGAGTTAGGTTTTCATTGCTGATGCCTCCTTGTTCATATCAAGGCACTCATTACTATGCAATGACAGTTCGGACACACTACATTTCTCGCTGTCTTTGTGGTTTTACAATTATTTCAATTTTTGATGGCGAGATTTCGGATTGTCAAGGAACAATCTTGTATAGCTGTAGCATTGATTTTTTTTGCATGTGATAAACTACCCCTGTGGAGGAAATTATGGTTTTTATGTAAGAGAGGATAATGTCAGTTAAGCTAATAGCTTACTAGTTTAGTATTAGTAATTATCATAGAAATCTGATAGCGAGTAGAAATCATTGAAATGTATAAGAATCTTGAAATATTAGATTGATTTTGAAGGTCAAACACCATTGTGCATAGAGAATATTTTGGTTCTGTTCCCTAATGTCAAGCTCCTTGAATTTCCTAAGCATTTTTTTCCCCTGCTGTTTTGAGAATGAATGTGAAGAAACCTAAGGTCACTGAGTGCAGAATAGGCTTTACCCAAAGGTCTGGGAACAAAATATAGGCCCATCATCATGTTAGCCCGATGCACAAATATAATTGATAAATCAATAATTAAATATTTCAAATGTTCAAAAACCGTAAATAAGAAGAATAAACTAGCAAATAATTAACTTGACAATAGAATAATAAAATGAAGAAAGAGAGAGAAGATGATCTGTGAATTGAAGCACGCTGACGTGTTATCCTAGGAAAGTTTATGCCCCCCACGCACGGATCTGTTGGCACAGATCTTCTAGAGATACGACGATTCAGTACAGAACCACGTCTTCCCCGTCAGTGCGTCTCCAGGGAAGAAAGAAGAGCACGTTCACACTTGCAGATAGCTCAAAAGAAACTTAGAAAAATTATGAGGAGAAGAATTTTTTTTTTTATTTCTTTTCTCCCCAATCATCCCTAGAGCCTTTTTTATATAGGCTCTTGGAATAGGGAGAAGAGAAATTTTTCATCGTGTTTGAAATGATCCCTAGAGCCCTTTATATAGGCTCAGGCGCGTCAAAAGAAGCACTCTCTCCTCTCGTGGATTGATGACGTGTCTTCTTGTGCTCCTTTAATCCTGCGGCATGTTGCATCTTGGCCGCCCATGCTTGCTCTTGTGCATGGATGTATGATACTTGTCATGGCCTGCTTTATTTGGGGATCTTTTTATGTTTGCTCTCTTGCTTTTGCGCGGATGCTTGCTACTTGGCCGTTGACCAAGTCAAATGTTTGGTTTTCAAATTTTAAATTATTTAATTTAATTCAACACATCATTTACCAAGTGCTTCCCTCACACATAAGTTTAAATCTTCATCCCTCACAACTAAAAATGGAAGAGAAAGAGGATCTAGGGGAGAAAGAAAATGAGAAGCAAAAAGGAAGAGTAGAGGGAACAAAAGACTAAAAAGATGTTAGGGACTAAAAACAGGAAGAAGAAGGAAAAGAAGAAAAGGGAAATGGACAAAGGGAAATGACAGAAGGAAACAATAAAATATAAATGTGAAGTGGAAATCAGAGGATATACAAAACTGGAGTTTTAAATAAAAATGGAAAACGAAGAGAGATATAGAAAGGAAAGGTAGACATATGTGGTAACTTTGCAGAGCAAAGTGGTGCCAATCAGATTTTGGACTAGATCTGCACTTATTTTTCAAGTCTGAAATTTGATTGCAACTTAGGGAGGAAAAAAGAAGGCTTGCTTAACTTGATATAGCATGCATTTTCTTTCTGATGTTTCTCACATGTTCTTGTAATGCGTGCTATCTGGGATAGTATTTATGTATGGAATGCTAACATAGTGACTTATAGCTGTTGAGCTTAAGCATTAGTGGTGCAATATTTAAACCATATGCCCTTTCAAAGATCTGACGCTTGACTAATAACCTTATTCTAGAATAGTCTAAGATGAAATACTCATATGTGAATTTGATATTGTCGAGTCTCATACCACTGTTGTGGGACCAATTGGGATGGTGTGAATATGTGTGGAATGTCCTAGGAAAAATACTTAGATTGTTGAATGGTTTTATGAAATAGGACAGAAGAGGGAATTGTTTTGCCTGTTATAATCAGACAAAAATTCAAATAGACCTGCCATAAGGTTTTGATGTTGGGAAAGAGTAACAATGTTCTTTTTGTTATCGGGGTAGATAGGAGAGCTTGTAGTTCACCTAGTGAAATCCAGCAAACAGTGCATGCAGATTACTTTCTTCCCAAAAAGAAAACATATGACATAGGAGAAAGCTAATGAAGAAAATCAAATAAAGAATTGATATTAGATTACAAGAGGAAGAGACAATAGAATAGAGAAGGAACAAATAGAGGAGAAGGAGGTTTAGAAGGGACCGAACTGGAGCAATCAGAAATCTCTCATTCCTTCAATAATTTCATGTGAAATACATTTTGAGCCAGCCATAGCAAGCCCTTCTATAATTTTCTAGCACTTGTTTTGCATGTAAGTTAAGACTCTCAGTAGCTAACTAATCAATCTTCAAAAACTTTCCTAAAATGGAAATTCAAAAATCTCACAATATTCTATATAGAAAGATACGCTAAACGACCAACAATCTAATCCTAATGACATAATGGCTTACTCATCCCATTAGATACCTAAAGTAGGAGACTCTCACACAATTCTACTTGAAATAGAATTCTAAAACCCACTCTTAAAAGAATACCAAAATGGAAGTTCTGAAAATATAACAAGGGTCAACTCATTTTTTGTCTGCCACCAGTAACTCGTTCAAGTTACTTATCCTTAGGTAAATTTGCTAACCATCTTAATCAACAACCCAAGAATGTGTTGTTGATTGCAATCTAGGAGTATAATAATAAACAATTTCAGATTTGATTTTTGTTTTTTTTCCCAAGATCTGAATTAGATAGGTTGAGAGCTGAAAACAATATGGACATGGGAAGAAAAGACTGAAAGATCGGCTCTACAATCTTAAATGGTTAATCTTCGACCAGACTAAAGAGGAGATTGAGAGTAACATGGAGAGTTAAGAAAGGAGGATAACAATATTTTAATGCGTAAGAATGGTCTTGGAATTACAAAAGTAACTCTCTATTCAAAGGAAATCATTAAACTCCTTCATGTTTCTTTAAGTGCCCCTAACAGAGGCCAACCGCTTGAGATAGATGAGGAAGAGAAGGGCAGCATGGGAAGCACAGGAGGAGGTCCAACGGGAGAGAGGGAGGCAAGGATGCCCTTCCATTCTCTCTTTTTTCCTTTATTAGCACCGCTAGGTTGTTCATTGGGCCTAATGACTAAAGTGTAGCACATGGTATGGCTTGACTACTTAAAACTCGGTGAAGCACTACGAAGGAAAAAACTTGCCATTCAAACTCTTAGCTCTTGTATCATCTAAACTCATTGATAAATAACCCCCCTTAGGATCCTTACAAAATCAACTCTAAACCCTAAAAAAGAAAACAACCAATTAATGACTTTCTTGCAGCCCAAAATCTCCTAGAATTCACCATGACTTAGTTATATTTTATCTTGCTTGCATTGATTCCTCTCAATCAAGAAGGCAGATATGACATGATTACCTTCATCCATTTTTAATTGCCACTTCTAAGCAAATTGACTAAAGACTAAGTTTAAGGAACTCCAAAAATCAACTACTAGAAACAATGCCATATCTTGTTATGATGAAGAAAGTAATTTCATTAGGTTTGAGGTTGGGTTATAAATTTTAAAGGAGGTTACATTGGATTGGGTAATGGACTGAATCATGGGGTGAGAGATTCTTTCCAATTATGTTCAAAAAATTTTAAAATATGAAATATTTGTTAAAATTGAATGGATGAGTCAAATTGTAAAGGCATCAAATACAAAATATAGTTTCACTTGAGATATAGAGCATCGGATTGAACCATATGCTTTGGTTGGTTCCGTACCATACCAACCATGAACCTGGATGGTTTTTGGTCTAGATACAAGTTTCTGCCTAAACCGGTGCGAATGGGTTTTTACTGGACCAAACCGCTTGGAGCTACTCGGTTTCGAGTGGTTCGACTTGAGAGAGCCCTTTATCGGTTTGGGGCCTTAATTATTGAGGGAGAAAGGGCTTGACATGCTTTCCCCCCTTCATTTTAGGGCAAGAGGAGAATGAGAGAGAGAGAGCAGAAGGGCGAGGAGGAGGTCTAATCCAAGTAATTGCCTTTTCCTTTTTTTCTTTTTCTATTACACCCCATAAATGAGTAAAAATTAAAAAATATGGAAAAATTATGCCAAAATTTTGTATTTTGGCATGATTTCATGATATGTCATAGATCTTAGTTAGATTTACATAAGGATATAGCTTTTTTCATTTTTTAATGCTTATTTTATTTTCAGTTAACAAAAATATAGTTTTGGATAAAAAGTTAATAGAAAAAAATAAAGATGCTTGGTTTCAAAAATTAATGTCATGCCAGTTAGGGAGGCGGAATCAGTTAGGGTAGTCTACCTCTTCGAGCCAATTAGGAGAGTCAGAGAGCTTGATTGAGCAAGGGTAAGAAAATGGTGCTTTGGACGTCCACTTAAACAAAGCAAAAAGGGAAAAGAAGGAAGAACCATTGAAGAGAGTAAATGAGGAGCTAGTACACAGTGACTCTTTAAGACAATCAAGTGATGATGGGTCTGGTGGTCAGGGTGGAGGTTGTAGACATGAAGGGGGTGGTACACAGTTGCTTTTGCTTACTCCATTCATTGATGAGGCCTACTTTGAGTATGTGATGTAGGATAGGGACCATGGGTATAGGGCTAGAGAGGACACCATAACATGAAGGAGGGGACCTAGAGGTGGTGGATACGATACCAATATGGCTAATGAGGTGGTGGTTCGAGTATGAATCCCAGACTATTGGAATCCCTCCACTGCTTAGGATCATCCTATACCAGATCATATCCTTCTATGCTGGGTTATGACTCATATGGATACATGCATGGATACATGCCATTTAAATCTTCATATTCTAATGGGTATCATTCTTGCCAGTCTTTGTCAAACTATGGATTAGATATTGCTGAATCCTTTTTGTATTTTTGAGACTGTACGGGATAGAGTAATAGTATCAGCATGGCTATTTTGTATATATAGGCTACCAAGATCTTGGATGGGCACAATACCAAGACTGGGTTCAAACAAGTCCTAGGTCCCAACCTTGAAAGTGACCTAGATGTATATAAGGGGCATCATTACTTGACTTGGAATTGAATAGATGCATGTATGTTGCATTTTCAATTTTTTAATATAAGTATTTTATGTTTTCAATGTTACACTTAGTTTATTTAAAATGTATTATATAGTGGCACCATTCTTTAGATGTGTAACTTAAAAAATTTAAAGTATATTACATTAAAATATCAAAAATGAACTCATAAGATTTTATTTTCCACTCAAAATTAAATAGAGGAAGCTTAAAATCTTGAAAACTAAAAAATAAAAAACTCTATTTTTCTGGTGTATGGTACTGTTTAGTATGGTTTGACACCGGTATTGTATTGTACTATATTGGTCTCCTAGTATGTGGACAATGTTTTAAGGGATTGTATGGTCCATAATACATGATCCATAATACAGATCTGGCTCTAATGATTTTAATTGATGTCGATGCAAAGGATAATATCTGAATCATTTGGGGCCATTTCGATCTGGATCATCGACTGTATTTTTTTCAAGAACAACGAGAGGGGGAACAATTGCCAATCACTATCTTTCATCGTTTGTTTCTTGGGACTGCTGCATCAGATAAGAATAGCGGCAAGTGCTGTGCCTTTATTTTGCCTCATGCTCTAGCCTTTCCCTAAAATAATAGTCTCCTGATGGGTAGGTCAAGCATTGCTCTCCACATTGCATATCTTGAACTTGTCTTTTGAAAATTAGATGGTTGCCACATTGCTCTCACTAGTGCTATTAGGAACCTCTAGAGTAGATTGACACATACTAAATGTCCTTCTCAGCTTCTCTTTTGTGAGGTTACTTCTTTCATTTCTTCAAATATATGGTGCCTAAAACCAGCCACATCGTAATGTATCATTGTTCTAAGTCCTGCTTGATATTTTGATTCCACTTCTTCAGCTTTGTAAACCTCAAATGGATGTACAATTCAAAGGACTCTGTATACTTATTTCTAGGTTGTCACAACTGGCCACCTAGGCACAAGGGTGGCCACACTACCTAGGTGCTTGATGCTTTCTTGGTCTTAAGGTTGAGCAATTGCCCAAACACCAACGTTGGCACCTAGCTGCCTATTGCTGCTCTTTGTACTAGGAAGGTGCCTGTTTTTAAAATTGTTAAGCACTCTAAATTTCCAACCATCTCTTTGCTTTTATTTTATAAAGTGTATTTAGTATTATTATCTTTAAGTGTGTTAAATGAATCTTGGATTGCATGTTTCTCTCTGTGTTTTATCATCTATTTGACTATCTTTATGGACATGCATTTCTTATCTACATGACTTTATTTTGTTCACTAGTTCTCTTTTTGGAGTTTGTGATGGGTTTTCTTAGATATTTATCGATGCCGGATCATGTTGTGTTGTTCGAAAGCTTTAGATACTCAAAATCATCTAATAAAAAAATTATGTAAGGAAAACTTAAGTAGTTAAGCTGAAGTTTACATTATTGCATAGCTTAAATAGTTATTGACCTTACCATTTATGAATATAATGTGTTTTCTATATGTTTCCTATTGAGAATCATATATTATTGATAATTTGATCATAAAAGATGGTTTTACTAATTTCATTAATCTTGAGGGGTTTTTAACGCTAGGTGCTTGTCTAATCAAGTAGGCATTTTATGTACGTATTTAAGGGGACCATTGCCTAGGGTTGCTTAGGCAGCTTTACAACCTCGATTTATTTAGATTTTTCATTATCATCGTCTTACAACCTTGACTTATTTAGATTTTATATTATCACCCCCTTGATGAAGCTAGTGAAACTTCACAAATAAGTTTTTCTGATCGTCCGTTAGTCAGAATTTTCTTTGCATGGTAGTTTTCATTACATTTGTACCGCTTTTCTGATTTGCTTGCTGAACCCATTTCTATCACATCTTTGCAACTCTCTTTAATTCTGCCTTAGCATGCTACACCTTTTCTTCTTTAGATAATTAACACCAGGCAAAAAATTGTCCCCCCAATTTTCTGGCAAAGCCAAAATAGCTTCCAATTTTTTACCAAACACTACTATACCATTCAAAAATACTTTTGGAGAACCAGAAAGTGTTTTCTAGCTCTCTAAAAGCTTTGCCAAAGAGGGCCTTAGTCTAGCTCAACCTAGCCCACCTTCCTATTTCATTCAACTTTCTATGATAGATTCTCAACAAGCATATAGCTTCACATGAGAACACGTGCAAGTGCTTGTTTAGTCTCGCATCAATTATGCACCGGAAAGATCTTGGTTACCTATACGGGGTCAAGGAATTCAACTCATACCTTTCAGCTAGTCTTTATGGGCGAGGTCTTGGGTTGTTACAGATGGTATCAAAGTGGACATCAGCCATGGCCCATGGCCCATGTGGATTAGGGGATACTCCATTATGGATTCTTTTAGGGCTGGTCTTGGGCCGATTATGGTGTTTCTAAGTAGATTTGGATCCTTAGCCCAGTCAAAAGGCCAAGGCTTAAACCAGGGGATTATTTGAGGACTCGTGAGAGCATGTGTTTCGTCCTACATCGATTATGCATTGGAGAGATTTTGGGTACTTATATAGGATCAAGGAACCCAAATAACACCTTATGTCTTGCCTTTTTGGGTGATGTCTTAGGCCATTGGACTTCATTAGTTAAAAATATAATCATCTGCAGTTTAATTTTTATCAATTGCATTTCTATACTTTGTATGTTAGTAGTCTCAACTTTCTCTTGAATTATTGTGTTGATGTATTTACTAGTTTCTATTATTAAATTTGAGGCTATTCCTAAATAAAATGTCATTATTTATTAATACTTGGTTTTGATATACTCAAATTGGATAGAAGTTTGTTTTGATGAGTATTTTGCCTATGCTCATTATTAGCATTATTTTTTAAATACGTTGTTCCTCAAAATTATTCTCATTACTGGTATAATGCATTAGCCCTGCCTGGTTATGCAGTATGATGCATCTATAAATTAGAAACTTCACAAACAACTAAGCTTTTCTGGTCATCCGTTAGTTAGAATCTTCTATGCAGGGTAGTTTTCATCTCATCCTCTACTATATTTGTACCAATTTTCTGATTTGCTTGCTGGACCCATTTCCTTCACATCTTTGTAGCTCTCTTTAATTCTACCTTAGCTTGCTGCACCTTTTCTTCTTCAGATAATTAACACCAGGCAACAAAATTGTCACCCTCAGCTTTCTGGCAAAGCCAAAATTGCTTTCAGGTTTTTTACTGAACACTACTATACCATTAAAAAAATGCTTTTGGAGGATCAGAAAGTGCTTTCTGGCTCTCCAAAAGTTTTGCCAAATAGGGCCTTAGTCTGGCTCAACCTAGCACCCCTACTTATTCATTCAACTTTTTATGTTAGATTCTCAACAACCATATAGGTTTACACCCGTGCAAGTGTGTGTTTAGTCCTACATCAATTATGCACCGGAGAGATCTTGGATATTTATGCTGGGTCAAGGAACCCAACTATTCAGCTAGTTTTTGTGGGTGGGGTCCCGGATTGTTATAGATGGTATCAAAATGGATCCAGCTCATGGCTCATGCGGACTAGGAGATATTGCAGTATGGACCCTTTTGGAGCTGGCCATGGGCCGATCATGGTGTTTCTAATTAGATTTGGATCCTTAGCCTAGTGAAGATACCAAGCCTTAAATAAGGGGAGTATTTGAGGACTCGTGAGAGCATATATTTAGTCCCACATCGATTATGCTCTAGGAAGATTTTGGGTACTTATATAGGGAACCCAAATAATGCCTTACGTCTTGCCTTTTTGGGTGAGGTCTTAGGTCGTTGGACCTCATTAGTTAAAAACATAATTATCTGCAATATAGATTTTATCAATTGCATTTCTATACTTTGTGTGTTAATAGTCACATCTTCCTCTTGACTTATTGTGTTGTTGGTTATCTATTTACTAGTACATATTATTAAATTTGAGGCTATCCTTCAAATAAAATGTGATTATTTATTAATACTTAGTTTTGATATACTCAAATTGGATACAAGTTTGTTTTGATGAGTATTTTGCCCATGCTCATTATTAACATTATTCTTTAAATACATTATTCCTCAAAATTATTCTCATTTCTGGTCTAATGCGTCAGCCCTGCACTGGTTGTGCAGTACAATGCTTCTATAAAGCCTATACTGATGAATTTTGAGAAGAGCATCATAGAAGTTGATGGGTTGCCTATAGAACGGAGGACGAGAAGCTGGGTGACATAATTATTCCTCCTTGGTCCCAGAAGAACGTGGTACAAAGATGAACTGCTAACCATCTAGTATGGCTTTCTGAAGTTGAGGCTGCCCTTTAACTAAATGCGATTGTTTTCTAATACTTGGTTCTGATAGACTAAAATTTAGACCATTTTTTTAATGGGTGTCTATCCTCCACTTATTATTAGCATTAAATTTGAGTATACTGTTCCTCAAAATTATTCTTATTACTCGTATAACACGTCGGTCCAGCCTTGGTCATGGATATAATGCATCTACAGAGTCTGCTGATGAATTTCGAGAAGAGCATCGTGGATGTTGATGGATTTCTTAAAAACAGAGGATGAGCAGCTGGATGATGTAATTGTTCCTCCTTGGTCGGAGACAAAAAAACATGGTATGAAGTTGAACTGCTACTAACTGGTTATTTTCTGATGCAAGTTTTCATCATTACTTCTACTATCTTAATCTTATTGCCGATGACACACTTGCAGAATGGAAATTTGTTTAAAACTTCAAAGTGGTCACCACTTCCACTAAGGGTGGCTCTTGTCCTCTTTGTTACAATATTTGGTATATATATCTGCTATATCTGTATGAATCAGATAACTGTAGAAAGAACGACACTATTTGCAGCTGAGAAGGCAGAAAGTCATTGTGAAATTCATGACCTTTCACCTGAGGAGATCCCTTTTGTGCATTTTCCACAGCCAAAAACTTATAACAGGTACTTATTTCCATTGTGCTTTATATTATCTTTATGTTTGCATTTTCTAATCCATGCTGCTGGTTGAACAGGGGAGAATGCTCATGCACTCCTGTCCGGTTCTTTGTTATTTTATCTATGCAAAGATCTGGAAGTGGATGGTTTGAAACTTTGCTAAACAGCCATCCCAACATCAGTTCAAATGGGGAGATCTTTTCTATTAGGGAAAGACGAGATAATGTCTCATCTATCCTGAGGACAATAGATACTGTTTATGCCTTAGACTGGTTTAGTAGTGCTGCAAAAAATGAATGTGTGGCTGCAGTTGGATTTAAATGGATGCTGAATCAGGTCTGAATCTTTACTCTTCACTTATCTTTCCATGTTTCATGCTCTTTAGAGTATAACATCTTTAATTGTGTTTAACAAATGTTGCATGATATGCCAGGAAACAGATTTGATTAATTGTTTTTTTGAAGGTATTGATGTTTGTTGTTAAATGATCTCAGTAACAATTTAGTCAAATCCTCTCCTATCATTTGAATCACATATCCTTCTTTTATCAAGAGTAGGTTGCAGGCAGGGAGCTAGGTGGCATCCAAAGCCTTTTGGCTATCTTAGTGATTAGTGATTCATTTTCTTTTCTATATTCATAATGTATTTGGCCAACATGGTTACAAACCCTTGCCTGAAGGTATGCTAAACATGACTGATATGAACTTAAATGCATGTCCAAAACCAGAACCTTTTACATGGAGGTGTAGTGTGGTTTTATTTCTGTCAGGTAATTTCTTGAAGACTTTTCCTATATTTTTTTTCGGAGACTAAACTTTTCCAGCAATTGTCAAATGCTGAAATCTGAACCTACTTGAATCTTGGGGTGTGACAAAAGCTGATATAAATATTTACCATTCTCTAAGAAACCATATCATTGAAAGAGCATAACAAAGAATGAACTATGATCGATAACTTGAAGATAAATATCTACCTACAAACCAAAATAAAATCTTTTATATGCAATAGTATAACCTAAAAGATACAAGCAACTAAGCATGGACTAAGACATTGCCAAACACCACTTCAATAACCGCTAAATCTAAGCGGAACATCAAAATGTCAAGAGTGTCTCTTTAAATAGATCTACCATGCCTCTCACCAATCACTTTGTGTAAAAGATGATACGAGCCACAGAGATCATCAAGTAAACTTCTACCTTGGAAAGATGATACGAGCTGCAGAGATCAGCAAGTAAACTTCTACCATGGTCAAGGAGTTCAAGCATCCCTTACAAAACAAATGACATTAAAACAAAACACATGATCAAGTTATCATTGGAAAGCTCAAATGGAAATTCACTGAAATTATGTTATAGAGAAATCTCAAAAGCAAAGTTTTCAATGAGATATATGGTGCTGAAAAGGGTTCAATTAATTCACAAAATCATAAGCTGAATACTTGTTCAAAATAAAGGGCCAAAGAACAGTTGGTATTTTGAAATTCTTGTGTTTCACATAGTTTTGTATTACCTTAGAAAGTTTCACTTATACCTCAAGGCCACAAAAATTCTTGCCGCACACGAGGCCACATAAAATATTTACCAGTTTACTGGATGACGACACATTAAGTGATTGAGGTCCTCATATATTGCTTGACCAAGGGTGACATATCCTCATTGATAATTTGAATAAGGCCACATATACCACCTAAGAGGTTTGAAGAAATCCTTATTGATAATTTGAATGAGATTGAATATACAAGTTGGCTAGGTGTCCACATATGTCTTACATGTTTAGTATATTTTCAATTGTGAAACTTCACAAATGCCTTATAGAACATTATATGCTTCAATGAAAGCAAATTGATCTAGGAATTCAAAAAAAGAATGAATTTCAGGTCATAACACGTACATACACCTCTGAAAACATCAATTCAAAATTTCATAGGAGTCCGTAATTTCCATAATAAAACCAAAACAAAGCTTCAAATTAATATAGTACCGAATTCCCAAAGAAGAATAAATCAAAATTTTTTGCACAACACATGGGTTTCAAAAATGTTTCCAAGTTGATATTGAATTCTAGATACTAGAGTTTGAAAAGTAACCTAGGTTTTAGGTATAATTTTGTGGCTTAAACTTTGAAAATAGCACAAAGTTCCAAATAAATATGTTCTTTGGAAACCAGAAAAGAAACCATGATCTTCGAAAACTGCCGGGGATATTTAACGTTCTAAAGACTATTCTAGGCTTAGAATTAACTTCAAGGTCAAGTACATAAAGTCTAAATCGAAGTTATGATGATTGATACAAGTACTCATAAGGAATACAGCTTTGAGAAGACTATAGTTTCAGAATTTTCAAAAGGAAAATATAAATGTATGATCGGCTGTAGGATTCAAAAATACAACGCTGAAATCTAAGATGTAGAGGTCACTTATTGTTTAAATCCAATGAAATCCCGAAAAACCTAGCCAAGTTCTCTTTATGCTTCTTCTTCTTCTCTCCTTTCTTCTTTCCCCTCCTTTAGCTAATCCTCCTTGCCTTTATTTACAGTTGGTTAAGCAGGTGGTGCCCATGAGGTCAAGTCATTTACTAAGTGGGTTGCCTAAGTAGGTCGGCTTCCTTAGGTCATATAACTAGGTTAGTTGCATAAGTGGGTGCTAGGTTGATAAACAGATAGACTAAGTTGGCTAGATCTAAGTGTTCAATACACAGACTGCTGTAGAAATGTATTAACAAATAGATAGCCTTATTTACATGTAATATTATCTACTCTATATATAATGGGAAAGCCTAGCCTTCTTTCCCCTCCTTTAGCTAATCCTCCTTGCCTTTATTTACAGTTGGTTAAGCAGGTGGTGCCCACGAGGTCGTCACTTACTAAGTGGGTTGCCTAAGTAGGTCGGTTTTCTTAGGTCATATAACTAGGTTAGTTGCATAAGTGGGTGCTAGGTTAATAAATAGATAGACTAAGTTGGCGAGATCTAAGTGTTCAATACACAGACTGCTGTAGAAATGTATTAACAAATAGATAGCCTTATTTACATGTAATATTATCTACTCTATATATAATGGGAAAGCCTAGCAATTTAGCACATGTATTAGAATCGGTGTGGTATGATACGCCTGTACCGTCCGATTCGGGCCGATACGACGAACCATGACTGGGAGTCTAGCGCATGCTACTCTAAAGTCTATGTTATTATCCTTTTCAAAAAAGGGAGGCACTAGCACTTGCACCTGCATTGCATGTGCCAGGGGCTCTAGTTTAAGTAATTGAAATTTACTTAAGATATTACATATAAATAAGGAATTAATTGCCATTCAAATTCAATTAATTCTTAAAACTTCAAATTTCACAAGGATAAATAGTTGATTATCCAAATTTGAATTTTGGCTCTAAGTCAAAATTTTATCGAAGGTTAGCTGAATCGGTACCAAGACTTGTACCAATAGGCAACTAGTACCATATTGACACATGGTACACTATGGTGTTTTGGTTCTGAATCAGCATGCCATATTTTTTTTTAATTTTTTAAGCTTTAATGAATAGTAATCAATTCTTTTTGGTTTTTTGAATGATTTTAAGTGTAATATGATGTTTCTTGATATTTTTTTTGATATTTTTGTCATTGCAGTACACCCTAAATGATGATTCTTGATATTTTGGAGTGATTTTTCTGCCTCAATGTGGCATTGCTTTGAAACAATGCTATCTTGGAGAGGCAAAAAAATCTGGCAAATTTGTGTCATTGGATTTGCTGCCTCCAGGTTTTTGCATTAGTATCAGGCCAAGTTCAAAATGTAAAGAAAAAAACTAGTGATCCTAGTTTTGCATGCTAGGAGAAGCAACATTAAATATTTTAAAATCAATTAGTAAGATACAAAATATAAAATGATATAATCAATCACATGTATTTAAAGTACAACATGTGTGTCAATATCTAGAATCTTGTTGACTGGCGATATCTTTTGTAGATATTTAGATCATTATCATAATCAGAGGCACAACAACCAATCCTTCTAACCAAGCGGTGTTGTAATTCTATACGCTCATCCTATAAAGAGCGTGCTCCGTGTTATAACCAATCTTTGATCTCTGATTGAAGCTCTGGTTTTGAGAGGTGTTTTTTGGTTGATAATACGACTTCATAAAGGCTTATCTGAACATGTTAGCCGCAAAATCCGACCCATAAGGTGCTTCAGACTGCATTAGATAGTATCTACTGGAAGACGATGCCTCAGAACCACTATATTCATATCCGTATAGGTCATAGGCTGCATGTGGCTATAGATAATAGGATCCAGCATATGACTCAAAATTTGATACGTCTATAGATCTTATTCTACGTGTGAGGTTATTTGCAGCTACATCGTGTCCTCCTGAGTGACCTTGAGGTGTCTGTCTTCTATATACAATTGTATCCACGCGGGCTCTACCAGCTCGTGTTCTACTTTATCAATCACCTCCTTCCTCATTCTGAGAAGTACATGGTGTTGTGCACCTGATCGGAAGCATTAACTAACTTTTGGAAGAAAGTCTTTGCATCACAGTATATTAAAAAGTTGATGGTCTGTCTGATAGGACCAATCCAATCATCACACATCATCGTTAGTCTATATATGTGCCACCTTTTCTGGTACAAGACAATTTACTTTTGTAGCTTCTTGTTGTTAAGAAGCTCGCCATATATGTCCTTCGGTCCTGGAAGATCTGCATTCGAACCAGAAGCCTATATGGAGGAAATGGCAGCCCTATAGTTCGTGTTGTTTGCTACTTCCGTTGGAATGTGGTTAAGGTAGAACCATGATCCAATTGCTTACTACATCTTTTTTCTTATCCTTCTTTAGTATGCTGTCACCCTTTACTTATTCGAATCCCTGCTGGAGAAGTTATACAGATCTAAATCATGGATGGTGGCTCCTGATGGAATTCTTTGGAGGATTTCTTCCTGCTGCTAGAAGCCTTCAACATAGATGCAATACGACCACTATCTTTACGAATGATTTTTCTAACTCAGAAGGTGCTTCTGAACTCTAAATCTGCCTTGTTGGTCACAGAACCAAAGCTCGATTTGTAGTGAGGGCCTAAATCAAGCGCTATGATTGGCCATCTCATCCTACTGCCACCGATCATCTAGATTTATCTGAATGGCAGTCTAGATCTGTGTCTCCTCGTCTCATCTAGAGCAAGCTTCTACTCTGACTCCTTGGAGTGATAAAAAGGTGGTTTTGCCACTCAATGGTCCAACTCTGCTTTCTTTTTGGCATTTCTCTTTTTTGCTGTTCTGAAATTAGCGAATTGCCTTTTCATCAGCTGCTGGACTTGTTGTGGGTATTTTTGGTATATAGAGCTGTCAGTATAACCACCAACTAGGTGCTGCTTTAATCTGGTTATTTCTCCTTCCTTGAACTCTGTATTGTACCAATTGCTCCTTCAGTGGTGCCGATCCAAGAGTATTTGCCTATGTCCTAACTAATATCACACTCTAGGTCTTTTTTAGTCTTTGATAGATCAATTCTTGTAGGTTTATCAAGCACATTAGTTTATTAATTATTTAAAAATAGTAAAAGTTCGTTATGCTGAAAAAGTATATTTTCTACTTTAGAAAATACTTCTAACTTATCAAATACATAGTACTAATTTTTATATTTTTATGTTATTTATATTTTTTAATAATTTTTAATTTAAAAATAATTTTAAATATCATAATTTCAAAAAAAAATATTTTTTATTTTAGAAAATAGTTCTGAATTATGTAATACGTAGTACCAATTATTTATATTTTTATATTGATGATATATTTTTGATAATTTTAATTTAAAAATAATTTTAAATATAAAATTTTAGAAAATTAATTTGAGCTCCGATTCATTCAGGGTTATCCTACCATGAATGCTGCATATATTTTTTAAGTCCGTGGGCGTGAATCAAAGGTTACTTATTTTTTTATTTTTTTCAAAAATTTGGGCTTAAACTACTGTGTACATGATCGTATTTAAACTTGAATAGATGGATACCAAATTAAGGTCGAAAGTAGCTTGCATGCCCCTAAACAAGCTTCTATTTTACAGTTATTTTTTGGATCTTATTTATTTTTTTAATTTTTATCCAAAAATATATTTTTAATTTAAAAAATTATAGATTTTAAAAAAATAAAAATTTTAATCTTATTTTTTAGATCGTCAATAGATCTACAATGTATCATAAATTCATGCTAAAATCGAAAATTGTGGCATGATCTTCCTTATTTTGGAATTTTCTTAGCATTTTTTGATATTAAAAAAGGGAAGAAATGAGGTAGGGAAGAGCTATCTTACCTTGTTTTGCGTTGGATCCTCCTTTAATTGTCGAAATCGCGGAGTTTTTGATGAAATTGAGGGGGTTGAACCTGAAGTAATAGAATGGCCCGGGAAGGCCTAGGAGGCCTTCTCAGGTCTCGCTATTATTAAAAAAGGAAGGGGGGCAAACTAGTTTGAACTAGTGTGAATTGTCCGGTTCAGAGCAATTTAGGGGTGTTTTCGGAAAATAGGGCTGAACCGTCTCAATTCTGCCCTAGCTCAGTTTAGTAGGAGGTGAATTAGGTAGTTCGGCCTGATTCGGCGGACTATGATTTCACCTTTCAAATACTGAGGTACTTCTTAAATTTTAAAGTTTCATGAATACTATTATATGTAATCATTACTAAAACCCAAATACTTTGCCAACAAAGTCCTATAAATTAGTCTTTAAAGCATGTCACCTAAAATGATGTTTAACAACATATATCACTTCAACAAACTAGTTTATTTCCAATTTTGCATAATATATATATGTATGTTTTTTTTAATAAATTATAAGTTGCTTTATTACAAAAAATATAGCTTGTATACATTCTTTAAGAGAACCCTCAGTTATTGAGTGTTGATAATAATTACAGATTTTGGATTTATAGTTATGCAACCATGGAGAATGCTCATTTAAGGAATATGTCAATAAATAGGCAAAATTCAAAAAAAATGATTCAGTTATTTCATGAACTATTTCTAAATAATCATGAGTTATTCAGTAAAAGTTGCTTGTAACTTCATTTATGAAATTTATTATCTTGGTGTAAAGTTTGCAAAATAACTTGTCATGAAAATTTTTGAGAATCTTGAATTGTTTTTTTATAGAGTTTTATCACTAGAGCTATTGGAACAACAGGATTAGGAAAGGCATAAAGGCTTGTAGAGCAAGGATTGTAGAAGCAGTACCGACATGCATCGTGGTCAGCGACCGGTACAGTACGGTACCGGTCCATACTGTACTGAATTGTGATGTACTAGAACCACGGGGAGGGATTCTATGATCGAAGGGATTCTATGATCCATGATATAGATTTGTTTAATGATTAGTTGATTCGGATCGAAGGTTGAGTTTTGGATCGTTTGGGGTCTTTTTGATCTGAATGTAAGTTCTAGATCATGGATCTTAAGATTTTAATACTAATGGGCAAAGTACGCCATCTCGGTACCGTGCCTCGTACCAGTGCCACTCTGTTATTGTGTCGATACGTTTGGTACAGGGGCCGGTTTGGCGTACTGAGTGTCAATATACCCTCCGTACTGCATACCGATACCAAATCAGTATGGTATCGTACTCTGCGTACCATCTAGTTTGGTATGGTATTGTACACCTTGGTAACAGCCTTCATGGACCTTTCACCTTTTTCTTGTTATTTTGGGGAATGGAACATTTCCCTATTCATTTTCACAATCTATATTAAACCTTTGAATTACTTGTTGTAAAAAGAAGAATAAACTCTGTAGGCTCAAGTATTTTATATGCCCGTCTTACACAAATTAACCTCATTTGTATATTTGATTTTGACTTCTTGAGCGTGTTTTGGGTGGTTGGCCAAGCATAATGCATGTTCTTTTATTTATTTAAGTATTATCATGTAGAAATGTTATCTCATAATATCTGATACATACATTATTTGGTTTCTAATGATCTATTGCATTTTTATTACAGGGAGTTCTCCAACATCCCAAAGAAATACTTGACTACTTCAATTTAAACGGTGTTTCTGTGATATTTCTCTTCCGGAGGAATCTCCTGCGTAGGCTCATTTCTGTGCTAGCTAATGATTATGACAGACATGCAAAGCAGTTAAATGGAACTCACAAGTCACATGTCCATTCAAAGGAAGAGGTCACCTCCTCCCGCCGGACCCACACAAACACACACAAGATGTTATTATACGATCCATACTGTTGTGCTGTTTGTGTTTCTGTTTTCATCCCATAATTTACCATCTTCACACTAAATGTTCTTGCAAGCTTGAGAGATAATAGTTCATGAAAGAAAACTCTCATGGCCTAATATGTACAAAGATATCATACTATATTATAAACTTCGGAATTTATATGAGCACATAGCTTAGCATTCAAAACTGATTTTATATAAAAAACCCTTGAAATATATATATATATTATGAATGAGTTCTCACGTTTTAGTAAAAAGAAAAAGAGTGGACGAAAAGGCATATTCACATGTAACCTCGTCAAAATTAATTTCTTTAGGTCCTTGAGGTGTTTTGCATAAAAAAGTAGTATAACTGGAGTTAAGTAATGAACTTCCCATTTCTATTTGTACCTGCACCTCAACATTCTTGGGTTGTATGTCAACTTGCCTTTCCACCACAGATGGGCACTTTGTGCTGAATAATTAGTTTAAAATGGTGCAATTTGTGTCACTATTGCTATTAGGGGTATACTTTTGGAAGGTCTGTGATTTGACAGGCTCAAGGACAAAGAAGACATCTACCTCTTATAATATCATCAAAGAGAAGGTATAGTGAGCATTGTTCTCATGGAGTTGTAGTAGGATAAATTTTGTCATGATTGTTATTAATAATATTGCACGATGCTTTATTTCACATGGTCAAGATATCAAGAAACTGTGTCGATGTTCATGAATTCAATTTTTGGACACATTTGAGGGGAACTTTTGTTGTTACCTATACATTAAGCAATCCACT
Organism: Phoenix roebelenii; assembly: GCA_025769935.1. Classification (NCBI taxonomy): domain Eukaryota; kingdom Viridiplantae; phylum Streptophyta; class Magnoliopsida; order Arecales; family Arecaceae; genus Phoenix; species Phoenix roebelenii. The sequence continues at coordinate 21,871,269 of JAOXJJ010000001.1, read as the reverse complement.
GTGTAGAGGTATAACTGTGACCTTCACCTATATTAAGTATTCAAAATATGGCTGTGTTAACAATTTGCCACAGCTATGGACTTTAGTAATATATAGATTATGATAATAACACAAAAAGGATTATGAATAACTTAGTGAAATAATATTCATAGTCTATTTAAGCTTGCCATGATGAAGACTCTTTGATTTGGTGCTGGTAGTAGTCATTTACCTTGATCTAATATTGTTGCTCGAATGATTTGGTGGTTAAATGAATTTGTTTTATCAAATATTATTTTCTTTTCTTGGTAATGGTAGCTAAAACATAATTCAATAATCAAATAGTTACATAACATTGCTTGGCGATCTACTTGTGATAGGTTGTTCTTCAGAGGCTTTATTTGTATTAGCATCTTCTAGATCCAGAGATGGAAAGGGACTTGATGGGACTTTGGCAACTTTTAGGATGTTGAACTTTAGAGTTTAGAACAAGGTTCATTGTACCGGTATTGATATCATACCGGTACTTTACTAGTATGGCACGATATACTTGGAATGGTACGATATGTACCCCCTGCCAACATAGGGTTGAGAGACCCTCTTCTCATGCCCATCCATGATATTACCCAAAATCGGCAAGTGCCGATCAATACAACATGAAACTAGGTGAAACAAGTCAGTGTTACCTAGTATAGGCTGGTTTGTTCCTTGCACGATACTAGTACCTTACCGGTACAATACAATAAGCTTTGGTACTAGACAGTAAAGACTGGTTTGGCAAACCATGGTTTAGAAAGACCTGCCTCTCCCCATGGGATGGAGTGTTTAGGGATTGCTGTAGATATCATGTCTCATGACTCAAAACTTATTCAGATCTTGAGGGGTGGCTATCATAGTCGATCAGAATATTGAACCATCTTTAAAATAGGTTGTGAAATCACTCAGAGCATTCACAAGGTATTGTCTGAAAAGCCATACAATCATATTGACGTCCTTGCTGGGTGTAACTCAAGTCAACTTAACTAAAACTTAGTTTCAATCATTTTTTTTCATGTCCATAGGATGTGACAATAGTTTTATGCTAGGTGTCAATCGACTGCATCCCTTCTCCTTTATTCGGGCTTGGATTGGCCATGTATGAAGTATTATACATAGTTGGAGTTTTCCCTACCGGGTGTAGAAGCCTCCAAAATGATAGCTCAATGTGTTCTTTATCATTCAATTTGTTGCAAAGGAGTATATGAAGTGATTATTGAGAAGCATTTGCTAAAACCACTTGTATATAGTTTCTTTTGTTTTTCTCCGTTCCTTGCAATGCATCTTTAGTCTAATGAGGTGCCAAGTTGATTAGCAAATATACATCGTAAAACATTGTTAATGAAGAAGAAAAGGAGGCCTATGTATAGGTTGTTATCGAAGCTGGTGCTGATGTGTCATGGGGTGAGTGTTTTCTCCTTATCCACACCCCATGTAGTGACCCAACCTGAAAGTCTGGACCAGTCAAGTCCTTCACTGTGCAATATTCCATCTGCATGACCAAGCATGCACCTTTATTTTTCTTGCCTGGCAACCCTGTCAAACCTACCTCCTGCAACATCCCCAAGTGCCTGTAAGAAACTTGACCCACAAGTCAATGGCAACACTTATGCTCATGTCTGTCTCAATTGCTGTCCCTAGGACTGCTTTGCAACTAAGCATCTCTATACTATTTCAAGGTCTTGCCTTTTAAGCTTGTATTACTCAGTCTCAAACATCTTTGCATCAGCACTATTACCCCCAGGCAATTATCTATCCACTGCCCTCTAATATTGTATGTCGACAAGCGAAGCTGCCAAGCCAACATGTCCTGTAGGTCTCTGAGCCACAGATGGCTGTGCACATCCAAGCCCACCAGGTTTTGGCTATCCAGCCACCCACAAGCACTTATGCCACAGTCATGGTCTTGCATCCTTGATATTACTCTATACATAGCTGTACCATCCAAAAATGTTGTCCATAGCCTGCTTGCGAACTATTGCACTTTGCTATAGAATTTTTTGTCCAAGTTCATTCATCGAGTAAAATTTCGTCAGCTACAACACCTCCATGCAACCCATTGTCCAAGCCATATGTGGGTGGTGATTCAATGATGCTTTCACGCAAAGAAAGTAGAATCCTTTCGTGCAAAAGATACAACCCGTTCCACATCTACTATTGCGTGCATGCTCACTGGGAAGGGAAAAATGTAAACATGTGACTGGCTGAGCTCATGCTCATAGGGGTGAAAAAACAGAAGAAGAAAAGGAGCCCCACAAACCTGTCTTCCTCCCTCCATCCCGGCGACGATGGCTGAGCCAAAGACGACCATCATCAGAAAAAAAAAAGGTAGGGCTTAACCTCCCTTTGGTTCCTCCTCCCTCCGGTCAACGAGCTGAAGCATCGTCCGAAAAAAAGGGGCTGAAGGCATGTCCTGACTAGGATGGCCGTATCAGTACATGACCCATCCGGGATGAAGGTGGGATGGTTGGGATAGAGGATGGAAGTGCCTTTCGGGGTTCCACACTCATTCCACATGCTGTAATCTCACTAGAACGGGATAAGATGTCTGGGACAGCCCCCATCCCACCGGGATTTCAAGTCTAGCACCTAATTTTGTTTAGTAGAATTTACATTTTTCTCTCCCAGTCATTATACAGATTTTCCATATTTGAGCCTTCTCTTTAAAACAAACTCCTTAAGAACTTAATTCTCAAAAATCAAAAAATTTTGTCTAGGAAAATAATATTTTTTTGATTTTAAAAAGTTATACTTCCCTTCACAATCTTACAAATAGTTGTTTTTGTTATGCTTTATTGTTAGATTGCAGAATATCTCTTTTCTGAACATGTTTCAGTATTGTGTTACACATATGTCATCATCTATTGGACAATTCATTTGTGCAACAAAATGTCTTCTTTATGATCTCAGTAAGTTTTTCATGCTAAAGAACTACTAATTTATGTAGTTTATTGACTGCTGGAATACTTCTTTTTCCTTCTTGAGTTGTTTTCTTAAAAATTTATGCTGGATCAAGTATCGCATTTATCTTAAATTTTTGCTAGCATTGGCTTTATCTGGTTGTATCGTTTTCATGTGCTTGTTTTGATTTCTTTTTTCATATTCTTAAAATTGTTTCCATGTTCTTTTTTCATGATTTCTAAATGATAATAGAAGATCCTGATTCATTGACCAAGTAAAAGATGGAAGACCTACACCTCAGTCATAAATTCGAGGAAGCACTGAACTAGCAAATAAAAGTCGATGAGAAGTGGGTACTTCCTATGACATTTGTAGGATCATCAAGTCAATCCTTCTTGTGATCCATTGTTGTGTGCCTCTCTGACTTCAAGAAAAAATTAAAGCATGCTTTATGTTCTTTTCATTTTATTTATGTATTGTTCTTTTTCTTAATTAAGAATTTAGCATTTTTAAATTTGTAAAGTTAATCCATTTGTTAAAAAAAAGTATTGCTTGCATCCTTTGACCTTTTACTATCTCATTACTTTTAATTATCTGCTACTGGTAGTGTCTTTTCTATTTTTTCCTGTAGGGACGAGTTTATTGTACATAATCATTGTAGAATAAGAATGATTGAAACAACGATTTATCCTGGACCGAACCATAGGTACAAGGAAGCTTTTCGCGTTAAAAAACTGTTAAATTGGGAATGCTATTTTGTGATATTTATGTAAACATTTTCCCACTTAAAAAAACAGCATTAAATAAAAAGTTCTTTCCATTTATTTGCTTTCATCATCGGTCAGATGGACTAGTTTTGTGTTCAAGGTACTGTGATGTCTTTTATTCCCCCCCCCCCCCCACATTCAGGACCTTATATGGTGTGTATTTTAGATGACACATCATCTTCTCATGGGTTTTGTGAAATATCTTTTCCCAGCCACCTTGTTAACCGCTTAACTTTTTGGTGTATGCTTTAACTGCACATTTCAGGCTGAGATACTTGCACGATTTAAACCCACAATCAATATTGCACTATTGTTATCCAACCTTGGCCATGTTGAGAAGACCATGACAGATTGCTTGCAGCTTTTCAGCAGTACAAGACACATAATATTATATTATGAGGATATCATCAATAAGCATAATGTAAGCTAGAAACAACCTGCCTACAATAGATTTTCTTTCATTGTTGCTTTTTAACTAACCTTGTTTTACTGCTTTCTCTATGCAGGATTTATCTCATGTACAAGAATTTCTAGGAGTACCTAAGAGAAAGTTAGTAAGTCGTCAAGTTAAAATTCACACAAGACCTCCATCAGAACAAGTCATGAACTGGGAGAATGTGTTCAAAATGCTTAATGGAACGAAGTATGAGCATTTTCTTCACTATACTGATTATAATAGTTAGTTTTCACATAATTGCTATCCTGGTTTCTCCTCCTGTTAGCCAATACTTGTCACAATTAACCGGGTTAGCTATATTATTTTTTTGTGGATTGATATTACCAACTGTTACAAGTTACAACATTGTGTACTATAAGATTGAATGAAAGCACATATAAAACAAAACACAGTGGATATATTTTAAAGTGAGAAAATTTTGCAATATTCTGTTATCAAAAGACTTGCCTTTGCTTCTTGTTTGCCAACTTCTACAGTATGCAACTGTCACTTTCATCTGTCAACTAGGATACGCAAAGGAACCGTAAGTTGGCTGTTATATTTTTGAAATATTAATATAAATTTCAGAGTTTATGAGGTCCGAGACTTTTGGTTGTGCCATCTTGGCCTTCTTTCATGGCTAACAGTTGACAGTCCAAACTCCAAACTCCAAAGTGTTACCCATGTATTTTCGGATGAATTCCTTGGACTCATGGTTTGAGAGCATGAACATCATAATCTAGGAGAGTTCTATTCCTTTTATTTTGCAAGAAGACTGTTGCGATCGTAAAGTAAATTTACCAGAGGTTGTGATCACTTATGTCAACTGTACTCACACAGCTAGATAGAAAGTTTGGCAATCTAAGATATGAGTTCATGAATATCTAATTTGAATGAGATCTTAATAGTTATAGTCAGTTTTATTATCTGAACTTCTGAAGAGGCTAGAATTGGTTTACAAAAATTCTGTTTCAATTGTACGCTGGCAGATGAACATACATCCAAAAATGTAGATGTACCAAGATAGGACTAGAAACATGCATTCTTATAATGGAACACTTATTTATTTTTCTAAATATGGGTCTACATGACTTGGCACGGCTAAAGAGAGCTTATTCTAATTGTTTTCCCTGAACAAGTTCGCTTGGTATATTCGTAGGAATGGTTTCAAATTTGTTTGCATTTGAATTTCATATCCCCTCATACAAATTTTGGTATATAAGTAGGTTTCTAGTTGTTATTTTGAAGCAACAATAGAGAGCCTGCGACACCAGGACTTTTTGGAAGTTGCATTTAGTTCCTGTGAAATTCATCCAATAACATATCTGGATATGATAGTGCATTCTAGGTAATAAAACATGAAGACAGACCTGTTTGTTTATTTGTCCAGTCTCCAATGGTTATCTACATCTGCTTTATCTATCATGAAGTGATTCATGGGAAACCAGATCAATGCACTACTAATTTTAATAGTAACTTAGGTAATGCTATTTGTATATTGCTTCGTTGATGTTACAATGCACCTCTTGGACAGTCTAAAACCAAGACAAACCTTGAAAACCGAGATGCCTTGGGAGCACAATGATGCAACTTGTATGAACTATTAGTTCTTCTGAAAAAGGAAAAACCTAAGAGAAATTGAGAACACTAATTGATGCTCCCATGTAAATGGCAGCAGATTATGTCACATTAGAAATTAAGAAAAAAGAGTTAAAAAGTTATCTGTTTCCTTATAATATGCAATCAAGGGTCCTTAATATGAGTTTGTGGTCCTAGGCATTCAGGGGAAGATCTCTTTAGTCTGCAGGTCCAATGGGAGGTGAAGCTTAATTAAGATTAGGTAAGGCAACGTAAGTAAAACTTCACAGTAATCAGATGCCTATGCATCCAGACATCGAGTGAATTCCTGGAAAATGGTTCATCTTTAAAGGCCATCCAGATATGTTCGTTTATAGGGTGGTGTTGTCGTAGGGGTTTGAATGCGTATTACACATGCTACATGTATATGTACAATGCATACCCCGAAGAAATGATGCTCCTCCTGAAGGCAGAGCAAATACAATGCCCGTCAAACTCTTGGTGAGTCATACACTAGTGTGCAGAAGCTTAGAGCTTGTAGACTGTGATGTGAGAGTGTACCAGTTTTAGAGACTCCCAGTCCATGTTTGTTCTCAAAAAAATTATATGATGTTCAAAGTCTTTTATGTCAAGTTGCTATATTGTTATTGTAGCATGTACTGTTCATGGGTACTATCGGGAATGCGCTACCCAAGAATCGCATGTGGTTGCTAAGCAGAATGTGACAGCTAGGGTGAACCCCAATTCACTATGTCTGAAGATCTTGTTAAATTTAGATTTTGTCTGTTCTTGGTGATAGGTTGTACTAACTTAAACCTGCTTGTTATTGGCTGTTGTATTATATCAAATATTGGGAATTGAACTCATCACTCAAATGGCTTCATTAGGAGCAATAGGAACCGCTATGTCTTTTCATTATGAACATTACTGTAAGTAACTCAATTCCAATTGCTTTCTGCTCTTTCAGTGGCATTGAAAAAGAGATCACCTACTACAATTGCAATGGTGCCCTCAAGGTTATCACTCACTATTATTTAAGAAAATTGTCCATCTAGAGTTGGATACATTGTTGCAAAAAACTTTGTAAGCATGTTACATAGTACAACCTTATAAATAGAAAAAGTGCATGCTTCACTTTCTCAGGCATATCGAACTTCTCTTTGCAAAGTTTTCTTGCAATCGGTCCTTAGAAAGTCGTGACATTGTTACTGGAAGATGATTGATTCGTTTTGACATGATGTGATGATAATTGAGGTTAACAGCAATGAGAGAGATTAATTTCCTTTCTGTCAAATTTCCATGGGTTACTTTTGCAAGATTAGATAGAAAAATAGTTAATATAATGATTAATGGACTCTTCATGAGTTGCTTCAAAAGCAACAGCATCTTGGTTGTCTTCTTCAAAAAGTAAAGAGTAGTTTCTCAGAAACCTGAAAGGCTTCAGTATTTTAACCTGAAACCAGAAGAAAAGAAGTTCAAGATCCACTGCTACTAGAAGAGCACTTGTTATTGGTTCATGAGAAAAGGCGAAATGAGGCTATGAGAATGATTACAGAGCTAATTGCTGATTGGAGTTCTTTTAGAAGCCAGAGTCATGCTTTCTTGATTGATACCTCTTTTTTCGAGTGGAGGGAAAGAAAACATCAAGGCATCTACTTTAAAATATTCATTGATATAAAATGGTTGTGCATTCTCAGATTACTGCACTTGTTGGTATGACTGGGGCAATGCTTTTAGCAGATGGACTTGTGAGTAGGTTGTGTCAAGCTGGGGGGATGTTATGCAAAGCATACCACTGATTGTTTTAACTTATAGGTCTAAACGTAATTCCATCATGTAAATCTCTATAATTGTTTTGTCTTATTACTACAGTTTTATCTTTGTCCAATATGCATTAAAAATGATAGGTTAGATGTCTTGGCCCAGTCTAATAGTAGCAAGGCCCAGCTTATATGTTACTTGCTAATATATTAGATATATGTTTCTGCTAATAGATTAGCCAGCAATGCTGGTTTGGAGAGGTAAAAGAATTATGGTTGTGCCACAACCAGAAATGCAAGCTCCCACCTATGTAACATTACAGTCCTAATCTTTTCTGTACATATTCACTCGTGGTATCATAGAGGCAAAACAGAAGCCATTTTTGTACCATAAATAACTCCTTTAACATGCAGTAGAATCATACCAGTAAATTAGAATTTAGATACATGAATTTGTACATGCAAACAAAAAGGATGTGGTGCTGCAGAATCCACCACCAACAGCTATCAATACTCACCAACTTCCTGGAGGATAGCTACTCTCGCTGTGTTCTTCCATCGGAAAAAAATAATGAAAAAAAAGAGGTGGGGAGAGGGTTTGGGGGGAGCTACCCATATTGATCTCTCAGCTTATTGATAGCAGAAACACCTTTGGTTTATTTAAGCTGGTGTTAGGCCTCTCCAATGGATGAGAGGGAGCAGTCCAACTCTATGGAATAAAGTAGTGTCAGAAGTGCATGAATTGGGAGTTTCTAGATCATTGTCCAATTACATACTGTTGGATACTCGGAATGCATGTCATGAAAAGACTAAAGGGTATTAAACAAAAGGATGGTGTTACAGAGACACGCAGCAAACCGAAAACACATTCTTCTAAGTTTTTAAATTTTCCATATTAGGTTTGTAAGCTAACGACTCATCTGAGCTAATCATTCACCACTGGTGGGTTAAGTTTTTTCTTAAACGCAAATGAAACCGAGAGATGTTCCCTACCCTTGCGTAATTGTAATGCCTATCATGTTTTAGTTCTAATCAAAAGTGCTACCTCATATATGCTCTAGAAAAGAATTGAAACATTGTAAGATCAATTTTAAATCAAAAACAAAAAAACATTTTAAGATCAATAGTTACTTTAACCAGAGATAGTCCTCTAGGGGATTATGGAGGAAGAAAGTCTGTAAATGGTATTCTGGTTGGCCCTTCATTTAAACTGAATTCATTGTAAATGTATGTAGTAAGTGGAGATCTTTATGGTTCTCCAAAACCAAGTTCAGAATACCTAGGTTAAAGGGGGCGTTTCATGGTGCTGGAGAAGGAGGTCTGTAGTGAGTGTACCTTGGCTTTTAGAAAATCTTGGTGCTTGCTTTTGGATCTCAATGATTCTGATTTGACATAAGCTTGATTGTAGCATACGAAGGGGACATGTTTGAAAGGCTTGGCATGGACTTGACACATTCATTTGAGATGCAAAGCTACGCACAAATACCCAAAAGCTAATTTCACATGTAGACATTTAAATTCTTATTGCAGAATATTAACTCATCCATGTTTCATGCGTTCTACAAACTTGTGTCCCAAGATACCTGATAGGTTAACGAAATGAAACATCTTGTGGAATAGATCATCCGAGAACCTTAACTCTTAATCTGGTTGACACAACCACATGTGGGTCATTTGGGATTTGATCTCGAAGTTATCATGCCCTAAATCCAGAGCATAACACGACTATACTGCTAAGGGGTATAGTCCATGATAACACGAAGCCAATAATCATAATCTCAAATAAAAATAAAAGATCTAAATCCTGCATCCATTAAATAATTAAATAAATATTAGTTCAGATTAACTAAATTCAAATTTAAATATTGAAATTTATAATCTCAAAATTCAGAAAGTCATCAACTATAAATTCATAGTTAATTGAAGAACTAAAATTTTGCTACGAAATTACCAAGTTTGCTAGCATGAACTCCAAGCCTGAATTATTTTTCATTCCTAGTAATTCTATTCCTTTGAAAAAAATAAAATAAAAAGAGTGATAAGCTACACAGCTTAATAAATAAACCTTGCACTATCTTACTATGAATCAATGCATCATTTAGAAAAAATAACTAGCATTGCAAATAAAATATTTTGCAGTACATCATGATAAAACATATCATAAAAACCAATCATATATGAATAAATCATGAAGATTTCAGAAACATGGTTCCAAGTGTATAGCATAAATAAAGTCATAAATATATGCTATTTAGGTACTGCATAGTGCAAAACATTATTCATAGGTATTCAGTGCCACGGTCACTTTGTACCCATGACAATTCCATCATCATAATCGACAAAGTATCATGACTCATATTCATTACCAACTTTATATCCGTTGCCAAAGGGTTGTTTTCACTAAATGCTATCTCCAAGGTGTCGATTGGCCCCACTTCAGTGAGGCTATCGTAGCTATCTGAAATCAAATTTATCCAAAAAGGGTCTAAATACTCTGTTCATCCAATCCATAAAAACTACAGAAGCATTTGTCGGCTCAAAAGGCATGATCAAAAATTTATAGTACCTGTATCGAGTACAAAAAGCAGTCTTAGGCACATCTTCAGCCCTTATCTTTCATTGATGGTACCCAGAATGAAGATCAATTTTGGAAAATATCGGAGCACCCTTTAACTGATCAAATAGATCATCAATCCTTGGCAGAGGATGTTTATTCTTTACTATCACTTTATTTATCTCCCGATAATCAATACATAATCTCCTACTACCATCCTTCTTCTTTAAGAACAATATTGGAGATCCCTAAGGTGAAACATTAGGTCGAATGAAGCCTTTATCAAGCAGATCTTGCAACTATTCCTTTAATTCTTTCATTTCAACTAGAGCCATTCTATAAGGGATTTTGGAGATTGGTGTAGTGTTGGAAATCAAATCATTTGCAAATTTAATTTTTCCATCTGGTGGCAAACTAGGAAGATCTTTTGAAAAAATAGTAGGATATTCATTCACTACTGGGATATCATCCAATCTTTGATCTGATTGTATGGTATTAACTACTGTGGCAATATATGCCATACTTCTTTTTTTGAGTAGCCGTTTTATTTGCATAGTAGAGATAACTCGAGGGAAAGTATAAGCACCACTACTCATGAATCTAAGTTCAGTATTCGCAGGGATTTGGAAGTTTATCCATTTTTCATTATAGTTAATGGTAGCAAAATATGACGCTAACTAATCCATACCCAAAATTATGTCAAAGTCATGTATGTCTATCATTATCAAATCAACAATCAATTTTCTACCTACTATCTGAACCGAACAAGACTTGCAGATCTGATTAGCAATCACCCCACCCCCAGTAGGGGTGCTAATATGTAAATCAAATTGTAATGGCACACAAGGCAGGTTATGCTTTTGCACAAATACAGATGACACAAAAAATGTATAGTACCAGAATCAAATAACACATGAGCATAAACAGATGCAATTGATAGTATACCTGATACCACATGAGCATAAATGGTCCTGTGTGTGCAGTCTTCCCCCTTTCTGCTGCTTGAAAGAAAAAGGCTGAGTCGATTGAACCAGAGCAAGAAAAGCTTGCACTTGCTGGGTCCTTATAGCTTGAGGCCTCTGAACTGATTGAGAGTCTTGTTGATTATGAGGGCACTCCGCTATGTTATGACCCTGTTGGCCACATTTGAAACAGGCGCCGGATAACCGTCTACAGAGTTTTGTCTTATGGCCACCTCCACATGCTTCACATTTAGACTTCTCTTGCTGATGTTGAGTAGTCTTCCCATAAGATCCCTGCTTCCCGAATTGCCAAGATCTATTACGAGATTTTGCAGTCCTGCTAAAAGTTTGTCTACTGCTATTATCAAAATCTTTGCTCCTCTTGTTTTGTTTCCTATCTCTGGTATTCTAAGTCTCCTTCCAGATAATCTCCATATTCTTAGCCCTATCTACCATATCATCATAGTTTGTTGAGTGAACTACGGTCAAACTCCGACATAAGTGATTTTTCAACCCTTCTTGGAATCTTCTCATCCTGGACTCTGCATCCATAATTAGGGTGGGAGCAAACCGTGACGGCCTATCAAACTCTGCTTTATACTCATCCACGGTCATAGCTTCTTGAGACAGATTAAGAAATTTCCTCTCTAGCTCCCTCAAGCGACTAGAAGAAAAATATTTGGAGTAGAAAACAGTGCGAAACCTCTACCAAGTAACCGACTCATGCTCGTGAGCCAATGTGCACTCCACAGACTTCACCAATGATGAGCTCTGTCCTGAAGCATATAGATTGCAAATCTGACCTTCTCTTCATCAGTGCATTCCATCGCCCTGAAGGCTTTCTCCATTTTATCGATCCAAGCTTCGGCCTCATGGGGGATAGTGGTACCCTTAAAGGCCGAAAGAGCCATTTTCTTTGATTTCATTATAGTCCTTGTTTGCTCAGAAGAACCAACATCCTACTGGACTGATTGCTGAAGTTGCTGTCTCTATTGACATACCAACCCAACGACCTCTTCAATCAATTCAAGCACACGGTCTGATTTCCAACAACATCTCCTCGAGTCATTCTTGACTGTCCCAGGATTGGCTAATTTACAATTGTGTGGCCAGCCCCTCCTTGGTGAATTTCGGAGGCCATATTCTGGGGCCTCGAACTTTGCGATGCCTCGACTGCTTGGTTGGTAGGGCCTCCACCCTAAGAGCCTCTAACATCTGATTCAGACTACGGGCACTCTGATTTAGTGAAATAAAGCAAACATTATAAATTATCCGAATAGAATAACACAAGGTTATTAACAAAAACCAATTTAACATTATCTAGTTCCTACCCATCTTTTAGCCTTTCCGACGAATTCTAAGGATCCTAAGACTTAGGTTTTGATACCACCAAATTTATCATGCCTTGAGCCCGGAGCATGACAGACACCACATGCTTGTACGACCGACCATACAAGCATGAAAGGATACATATCATATTAAAGTAATAATAAATTCTAAAACTTTATTTAATCAATAATTTAATCAAATCCAACTTACAAAGTTTTAATGTAACATTTGTCAACATGTGCTAACTAATAACATAATCCAAATAAATACTCTAACTAATTTGACTAAAACTCCAATAACTAGAAGTATTTTTAAAGGACTAGTGCACTCCCCAAGTCCCGAGCAATCAAGCATTCAGATCAAAAAAATGGAAAAAATATAATAATGAGCTACATTAGCTCAATAAGCAACATAATATCCCAAAGTAGGGTCAAAGCATGTCAGATATTTAACACAAAATAATGACTGAGAAATAAATCACAAATAAGCTTTTTTTTGAAATTTATTAAGTATTTTTATAAAAACTCTAATACCAAAATCTCAACATCAATAGGCTATCGCCATATAACCTAGTGGCATGGGTACCACAAAGTGCCAAACACCACTATTATTAACTACTGGTGGTGTGGTGTCCAAATACCACTATTCTAATCACCGGTGGTATGATATCGAAACTGGTTCCTCATAGATTACAAGTCGACAAGGCCAATGAATAATCCCCATTGGTTGGGCCAGATCATAACCATAATGAAAATACTTACATACAAAATAGATAACTTGTCTAGTCAAATTTTACAAATTTCATAACATATAACATAACTTTAACGTGATTATTAATATGCATGACCTATTTTATTAAGTACAAAATAAATATCAGAATTTAATTAATTAATTATTAATTTTACCAAAAAATTGGAAAAAATTACACTTTAAATTATTAGGTTATTTATCTCTTCTTGATTAAATCTTATTTCAGGTAGGCGGATCAGATTCACCTATTTAAATGTCATTAATTCTAAGCAAAACCTAAAATACTATTGGACACAGCCCAACAGGGCCCAAGGTCTGCCCACAACGAGCACGACCCAATAGGGCTCAAACTTGGCCCACATTGGACACGACCTAATAGGCCCGTATTGACCCACATTGGACACGACCCAATAGGGCCAAAAGTCGGTCCGCAATAGACATGACCCAATAGGGCCCATGCTTAGCCCACACTGGATACGACCTAATAGGCCCGCATAGGCCTACATTGGACATGGCCCAATAGGGCCCGAAGTCGGCCCGTAATGGATACAACCTAGTAGGGCCCAAGTTTGGTCCATATTGGACACTGCTTAATAGGCCTGCATAGGCCTACATTTGACATGGCCAAATAGGCCCACATGGCCCAATAGGGCCCAAAGTCAGCCCACAATGGACACGATCCAATAGGGCCCAAACTCGGCCCATAATTGGCACGGTCAAATAGGGCTCAAATTTGGCCCACAAAAGGGCACGGCCCAATAGGACCCAAAGTGACTGATTGGGCCCATGTTTGGCCTGCAATGGGCACTACCCAATAGGGCCCAATGTGGTTGAACTAGCTCAAGTGTCACTCGCAATGGGTATGGCCGGACAAGGCCCCAAAAAAGTGAAGTGGGCCCATATTTGAATAGGGCCCGAATGACTACACATGGCCCATCACGGCCGACGTTAGCCACTTCTTCCCAACACATCTAGGAAGAGGGGAGGAAGGAAACGAAGAAGGAAGAGGGAGCCAACGGGGTGGCCGGCCTTGGTGGCCGGAGGCCGTCGTCCGGTCGACGGCCAGCCGACCACAGTGGCGGCCGGTGGCCGCTGCTGCGACTGGCGTGAAGAAGAGACCGAGAGTGGTCTCAATTTGGGGCTGAAATAGGGAAGAAATCAAGGCTGTTTTGGCAACAGAACGAAGGCAAGGAGAAGGAAGACTCATCGGCACGTCGACGGAGAGGAAAGGACCTCGGTCGTGGTTGCTCAATCCGGCGATCCTGGGGTGGCATTGGCGGCGCTTCCGATGGATGGATCTCGAAACAGGGGAATGGCTACAAATATGTCTTCGGACAACGTTCGGCCGGGATGGCACACCGGGCACCGGAAGAGGGGGAAGGGGATAGAGGAGAGGGAGGAGAGGCTCAAAGGTGGATCAGAGGGGAATGATCTCTGGGAGGAGGGGGTTTTATAGCACGATTTTGAATAGCTTACCGCCGCGATTTCCATAGCGGTTGAGCGTGATCGGTGGCCGCTTGTGTGGCCCGGGTTTGCTACGATTGCAATCCTCTGGTCTGGCTCATTCCAAAAGGGCCTTGGGCTGAAGTCGGCTGGGCTGCCAACTTCAGGCCATTAGTTCACATATTTCTTTTCTTTAGAGTGACATAAGAGAAATGTTGAATCACGTGGTTTTAAAAATTCATCAAGATCAAATGATTATTTTAAATTATAAGGTTAAATATAATACTATCGAGTAAACCCTATAACTGTTTTGGACTATAAAAGACAATCTTATGTTTCTCCGATATGCATTTAAGATGATAGTTTAAATATATTAGACCAGCCTAGTAATAGCGAGTGAGGCCAGCTTTGGAAACAAAAGCAAGGCCGAGCTTATAGATATTTCGCTTGCCAATGTATTAAATATATTTTTGCTTGCTCATGACTTGCCTTCATGCCACATAACCAGGTATAAAATCTTTCCACCAGTATAGCATTACAGTCCTTATAATCTTTTCTGTAATGCATAATTAGGTGTTCACACGTGGTATTTTGGTAGCATTGTACCATATAATTCCTTAAGTACTATAGAACTGGACCAGAAAATTAAAATATGGCCACATGGATTTATACATAATCTTCCAAAAGGAAAAAGATGTGGTGGTCCAAAATCCACCGCCAGCAATTATTAAATGGGAATACATGCCAATATTTAATCAGTATCTATCAGCTTATTCTTGATAACTAAGACACCTACAGTTTATTTAACCTGGTTTGTTAGGTCTGTCCGATTGAATGGAGGGACTAATCCTAGGCTTTGTCTTAAAAATCCATGGCATGAATTAGGTGTCAGATGAGTACGGACTAGAAGTTTCATAATAAAATATCCAATTAGGATGGGATTTTGAGAAAGATTGTTAGGCTTGAAACAGCTTTCAAGTGCCCAATTAGACTATTATTAAACAAAATGATGTGGGAATTTGAGCATACATGTACATGTTACAGAGACATGCAACAAACCAAACCATAATCTTTCTTTAATTTACAATATCTGTAAAGTTTTTTTAACTTTTTCGTATTAGCTTTGTAAGTTAGTGTCATTTGGGCTCATCATCCATCACCTAGTGGGCTAATATTTATCTTTAACGCAAACGAGTGGCTTGCTGTAAGAAGAGGGGAAGTTACGTGTATTCCCCTAGTGTCTATTCTAGTTTTAACTTCTAACAATAAAAAAGAGATATGTTCCCTTGCCTTACATGATTCTATGGTGTGTCAGATATATATATGTTCTTGTCAAAGTGCTACCTAAGTTCTACAACAGAATCAAACTCTTAGAAAGATTATTAGTTACTTAAACCAAAGAATGTGTTCTTGGGAAACATGAAAGTAGAAAGTCTGGATAAATGATATTATGATAGGCAATTAAATGTACTGAATTCATTCTCAGTGGATGTGGTAAGAGATCTACAGTCTTTTCCCAAACCAAGTTGGAATACGCACTTAAAGAGAGTGTATCATGATATTGGTGAGAGGGAGAAGGAAGGAGATCTGTAGTGACTGCATCATGGCTTTTGGAAAAGTTTGGTGCTTATCTTAGGACCCCATTCATATGCTTGGCTTTAGCATCTGAAGAAGATAATTTTAAGTTTTGTTATGGACTTGCACATTTATATGTGATGCACAGTCACATTCTGAAAAATAAGGATAATTTCTCATAAAACAATAGATTATAAACGCTGATTTATTAACAATGAATTGTCTGCACCTAAATGCTTATATATAATAATGTCCACGGAATAGGATAGCAGTAGGTAAAGCTTGGACTAGAGAAGGGATAAGACCCCAAAACCGATCACACTTTGCTGGTATGAAAAGGGAAAAAAAGGGAGAAAACCTAAAAGATACAAACTTAAATTAAACTTGGCTTGTACAAAAGCATGTATCCAAGTTTCATGTTCATGGCCATATGCAAAAGCGTGCCAATGCAAAACGAACTTCATGATCACGATCGCATACGCACATTATGTATGTAATATAACAAGAGTCAGTATGCTTGTGGTTTATTATTGGATGAGTTTTGAACAATATAATTTTCTTTTGCATGGACATACCTAGACGGTAGTATGGCAATGTTCATGGATATATTAACATCCATGTTCTATTATTCTAAGCTTTTGGGTGTCATACTCTGATCATTATGTGTACATCTAGATAAAAAGTGCGTGCGAGTTCTTCTATTACTTTCTTAGTGGTGTTGTCTTAGACGCTAATAAGAAGGGCCATTCTTGTTTTTTAATTGGATGGTTTTTAACAGGCCATGAGATGTTCTATTTGGATTTAAATAAATATAGATATATTTTGAAAAGAATTTTTTAAATTTATGTAGAAAGGATGATAGCTCATAATACCTAATAGGTGAGTTTGTATAGAATGGAACTGCTTTTGGAATGCAATTTATATGTCAAGGAAAATCTTTGAAAAAAATGTCAATTATAACAGGTTTGTGTATCTGCATGACCCCGTCAAACCTTTTCTCACATCCATCACTGTCTATGGCTATGCCAAAAGACTTTTTTTAAGAAGGAAGAAAAATCCACTGGTAATCTTTGTTTACAAGTGAAAAAAGCAAACAGACACAAAGTAAAAGACAACAAAAGAAGAGAAAAGAAGAAAAGAAAAAAGAGTTGCCTAAAGCAAATTTAGGTTTATCTGGTCTAGAATTTAACCGAGATGAATTTTCACAAATGAGTTGCAACTTATATTTTGTGATATACACTTATTTCTTGGTTTTGATTCTATATATGAAGAAGGAAAAATTTGTGGTGTATGACTATTGCAAGCAATGCATCAAATCGAAGCTTCCTTTGCATTTGTCGAGCGCCTAATGCAAGTTCAGCGAACATGGATACCTATCTATTAAACAGGTTCATGCTTGAGCATGCAAATGTTAGAAGACCAACTCAGGCCAACATGACATTAGGTCATGCGACTAGTGCTTATATGACCTATGTCCTGTGATCGTGATAAGATCTTTATTTGGTGCTGCAGGCAATGAGCATGTCTAATGTTTGTTTATGTTCGTCCTGACCAAGTTTTTTTTTTTTTTGCTCTTCCTTTCATCATGGATGCATGGTCGGATCAACTTGTGCAAGTGCTTTGATGCTTGTATGAGCACTCATCTTAGTATTGGATACTTGATGCATGTCTATTTTCATAATAGTGCCATAATGACTTGTATATGTACAAATTTTGCCTCCCACCACTGAGAAGCCAACAAAGAAGGGAATGCAACCACCTTAAATATATTTCATCTTGGGAGGGGCAGGAGCATGCACTTCTCATCATTCCACTTTTTCTGGCCCAAACATTCCCAATGGAAGCTCATATACTCCCATTTCGTTGCAACTAGGAAATGCAATCCACTTCCCACCCCACCTCGCCACCACCTAAACAAAGCTTGACACCTGCCTTCTCTTGGGCTCCACTCTCAGCCCACTAGCCCAAGCACACTCTCCAAACAATGTCTCGCACGTCTTCTTTCACTTTGTAGGACACTAAAGTCTTACAAGGGCCACTAAGATGGTAGCAAGGGGGTTTAGACTCCATCCGAGTTGTCTGGATTTGAAACA
Source organism: Phoenix roebelenii (assembly GCA_025769935.1). Lineage (NCBI taxonomy): Eukaryota > Viridiplantae > Streptophyta > Magnoliopsida > Arecales > Arecaceae > Phoenix > Phoenix roebelenii. The sequence goes on along the minus strand of JAOXJJ010000001.1, from coordinate 21,853,106 downwards.
TGCGGGCGTTGATTAAATTAGGGGACCGCATGCCCTATGCCCGGATGGCTCTGTATGGATATGCTTTCCTTCAGTGCCGAGGTGGTGCTGGAGTGACGTACTCACACGTTGATGGCTCAGTGGGATTTCTCACGGGTTGGGGAGGGCATGCGGAAACTTGCGACCGGCATCGAACATTTTCTGGTGGAAAGGGGGTCCAGTGGAGGCTGCTACGTGGGTGGGGTTCTGCGCACCTCCCCCCTCTATCTTTCACCCAAAAAAAAAGTCCTACAAGGAATACACCTCACAATATCTTTCTGCTCTAATTCCATTATTCTCACCTCCCCACCATCAACCTTTCGAATCTTCTAGGGATAGATTGGTGACCGGCCGGAGATATTTCAAGAGCATGTCACGCTGTCGGAGATGTTTCAGGCGACTAGATGACCATGTTTTTCTGGGTGCTCATCTGCTTGGCTGCAAGAAATCTGCTTTAAGATTAGATGGACATAGAAATACTCAAAAGAATGATGGATGCTTTAGATTCAAGAGATTTGCCAAAGTGAATTTGAAGCTCTCTCGTGTGTTTGGATGTATTTCAAAACCAAGATTATCTAGATATTGTGATGTTTGCGTCTAACCAAACTTCAAGACCTGAAAGTAGAAGTTTACAATCCAACTTCAATGAATTAATTGATGGATCAAAGGTTCTATTATTATTATTTTTCAATTTTGTGAAAAAGATACAACGTAAAGCATGGGCACCAGTTGGAAGTAGACTATTGGACTCCATGGATGTCTTGCGACCTAATTTTTGCCAGATACAACAAAGAATTTATATAGGAGGCTTCTACCATCTATTATTATCTACTCAAATTAACCAAAAGTACAACATGGACTTGATAGCTTTTCTATATTTGAATTTTAATTGATACAATCTTCATAGCCTTGACCTCCAAAGCTAGCAAACTTCCTGATCGGATCTAAACGCATGTTACCACAATTAGGTACCCCAAAATCATGGCTTGAAGTTTAAAAAGTTGGATGTACTCCATTGTGTGGAAAGCTGGTGTGCAAATTAAGCGTATGAGAGCACGTTGTTGCCGAAAAGCTGGCAACCGATCTCCTTTTATAATCTTTTACCATCATGGTGGCCTGCAACATATATTAATGCCTCAATGGCTACCAAGTGCTCTCTCTCTCTCTCTCTCTCTCTCTCTCTCTCTCTATTCTCTTTCTCTCTCTCTCTATTCACACACACACACACAAAAATTATAGATTAAAATCTATGGAATATATTGAATGTGAGATCCAGCACAAAAGCCAACCAAGCTAACATGGTATTATTGTAACTACAGCAAGTAACTTCCAGCAGTGATTAGTTTCAGTTGATTTCTTTCTCATCAACAGTGATGCAATTGGTAGGGGGAAGAAAATGACCAACTATTTTAACTTTTTGATGAGCCAATTTGCAAGCTGCACGCATGCATTTCAAGCCAATGGGAGCTCATATTCCTGGGCAGGCAGTGGCATGATGCTCGAGCTATACTCGGAGTGGCATCCTTGAGGCCTTTATATAAAGTAATCGGAGATAAAAGATGCTGCCAATATCCCTCCGCAAGCTGAACTGGGTGCCACTGAAAGCTTGGAATGTAATTGTTGAAAGTATTGAAAAGCAAATCTTTTAGTGGATATAAAGCAAATCCATTGCCAACATCTTTATCTCCTATGATAACAAGGTGAGGACTATTGTAATCGGAGCTAAGATGAAAATTAGACAACTCTCGAGTCATATGATGAGAGGCACATGTATTTGTGTACCATGTTAGATCATTCGCGACAACAAGATTTGCTCGTGGAGAAGCAGCTTCTGCTTAATAGGATTGATTGAAGCGATGGTAACACTTCAAGGCCGCATGACTATATTTGCAGTAGACTTTGCAATATACCTTATTTTGTGTTTGGCCACTAGTAGTATTTGGAGGTCTTAAGTCACGGCCAATCAAGCAAATATTCACTAGACAATGAAGGATCCCTTCGTTCCCCAGCCCCTTCCCTCTCTCTCTCCCCCTCCCCTATTCGTTCTCATGCACACAACCCATGATGGTAGATTACTTTTGAACTTCTTTGAATATAGTAATGATAAACACTTGCCACTAATCACCTTTTAATCATCAAGACCACGAGATGATGTAGTGGCCATATGCGGCGTGTTGAAATAAAGGTGTTGAAGACTGCCAAGCCATAAGAAAGGCAACCGCCAAACTGATGGTGTGGTTCCTCCTCATGTGATTCCCACATCATTTGAATTTTTTAAAAAAAGGATAAAAAGAAAATCACTGGCTTGGGTGAGGTTATCGAAAAAGAAAAGAAACGGGAGTCTTGGGCTCTACAGAAAATGAAAGAGAGAGAGGGGGGGAAAAAATAAAGAAGAAGAAGAGATAAAAAAGGTGCTACTTTGTCGGACGATCGGATGGTTGATTGTATTCAGATTTGGCTGAAATTTCAATATGTTATTTCCGACATTGAGAGCTATAGATTGAATGTTTGGATTTTCGAAAAGTCTTCTCTATTGAATACTTTAAGCGTCAACACTTGGTAAGATCTATTCTCTATTTTGTTGTTGTTTATTAAAATTTGACTTATTAGTAATAAATGTTCTTGTTGTGGAAGTCAAATTTAAATCTTTTTGATGTTTGTGCAATCTCTAGTTAATCTAGAGAGGATCTATTGTAATCCTATTATTCTAAATAGTGAAAGTTTTTAGCTAGACTAGGTTCTAAGATTTTTTTTCTTCACATAGAAGGGTTGTCTACATTAAAAATTGTGTTGTTACTTATTTTTGGATTGCTTGATTATTTTGCCTGTTAATTGTTTGAGTATATTGTAGAGATTATTATCGCTTGGTGAGTGATATCCCATTTAATTACATAAAGAGGAAAAAGAAGTTTGCCACATCATTATTTCTTGATTGCGTTTTTCAGCAAAATGGTATCAGAGCAGGTTGCTAGTGGCTGAAATTTTTTTGTGTTGATTAAATGGAAGATTATTTAGATGGCAATATGGTTAAACTTACATCTTTCAATTATTCAATGTGGAAGTTCCGAATGGAAGATTTACTATTTTGCAAAGATTTGTATAATCCTATTGAAGGAGATAGTGCCAAACCAAGTGACAAAACTCGGCAAGAGTGGGAAAAAATAAATAGGAAGATGGTTGTTTTAATCAGATTGTTGATAGATAATAGTGTTTTTCATTATATTGTTATGGAGACTAATGTCCATAGTTTATATATGGAAGAAATTAGAGTCTCTATGGTGGAAAACTGCACATAACAAGGTATTCATGATCAGAAAGTTTGTGAATATAAAGTATAAGGAGGAAAGTTTAGTAGATGAGCATTTTTGAGTAGATTTTAAGATGTGGTAAATCAGCTAAATATTATAAAAATGATGTTAGATAATAAATTGCAAGCAATGTTGTTGCTCAGCACCTTTCCTAATAATTGGAAAACTCTAGTTGTATCACTTAGTAATCAGCTCCTAATGGTGTGGGAACATTGGGAATGGTAAAAGATAGTATGCTTAATGAGGAGATCAGAAGAAGAGAACATGGTGTGACTAAATAGCCAAAGGCATTGGTTATAGAAAGGCAGGGGAGGCGTAAAACTCGAATCTTACAAAATTATAACAATCATGATAAGTCAAAAAAAATGTCCAAATTTAGAAAAGAGATCAAAATTTTTGTTGTGGCAAGCCACGACACCTGAAAAGTGAGTGCATAAAATTTAAAAGAAAGCAATCAAGAAGAAGAGGTGAAAAAAAGAAAGAAGAAAATGATACAACAGTAGTTGCATCTGATGGTGATGTCAGCATTATTTGTGATGATGCTTGTGTAAACCTTATATGCCAAGATTGTACTTGGGTTGTTGACTCACGTGCCTCTTTTTATGTTAATTCTCGATGAGATTTTTTCACATCCTACACTAGTGGTGATTTTAGTAGTGTTAGGATGGAAAATGATGGAGTAACTAAGATTGTGAGCACGGAAGATATTTGTTTGGAAATCGGCATTGGGTGTCAACTATTACTGAAAAATTTGAGATATGTTCCAGAAAACCGGCATTGGGTGAAGGAAAATAGAGTACTTGATGATGAAGGTTACCATAATCACTTTGGTGAAGAAAAATTGAAGCTTACCAAAGGTTTTCTAGTGGTAGCAAGAGGAAAGAAATCAAGTACACTTTATATGATGTAAAAAAAATTATGCAAAGGGGAGGTGAATGCAGTTAAAGACTAGTCTATTGAATTATGGCATAAGCGGTTTGGACACATGAGTGAGAAGGAACATAATATTTTGGCCAAAAAAACTCCTTTCTATAAAAATATGCCTCTATAGACTTGTAAACATATTGCTTAGTTGGCAAACAACATAGGGTTGCATTTCATAAATCCCTTCCATATAGAAGATCACATGTGTTAGATTTAATTCACACTAATGTTTGCACTATAAATGCTAGAACTCTTGGTGGTGCTTTATATATTGTTACTTTTATTCATGATCATTCCAGAAAAGCATGGGCCTTTACTTTAAAATTCAAAAACCATGTGCTCAATGTATTCAAGCATTTACATGCTAGTGTTGAAAGAAAAATGGAAAGACAATTGAAGTGTATTCGAGTAAATAATGGTGGTGAATATAGGGGTCCATTTGAGAAATATTGTCGAGATAATGACATCAAGCTAGAGAAAACCAATTCTAAAACACCTCAACATAATGGAGTTGCTGAGAAAATAAACCATACTATTTATCAAAGAATTTAGAGTATGCTTTCTCATGATAAATTCCCTAAATTTTTTTGGGATGAAGCAATGAGAGCTGCAGTGAATTTGATCAACTTTTCTCCTTCAGTTCCTCTTAAAGGTGATGTACTAGAAAGAGTGTGGATTAGAAAAGATATGCCATATAATCACTTGAGAGTGTTTGGCTACAAAAAAATTATTCACATTCCTAAAGATAAGAGATCCAAGCTTGATGGCAAGTCTAAACAGTGTATCTTTTTGGGTTATGCACATGAAGAGTTTGGTTACAGATTATAGGATCCAGTTAATAAGAAAGTTATCAGAAGCAAAGTTGTTGTGTTTTTAGACGACCAGATGATTGAAGACTTTGAAAATGTTGAGAAGTCAAAGCCTCTCGGAAGAAATTATGTTGATTTGGGTTTAGTGCCTCTAACCATGATGAATGATGACAATAGAGAAGATATACAGAAAGATGATGGTAACATAGTTGATGAGCCCACACCTGACAATAATGTGCCGAATGAGCATGTTGAGCAAGCCTCTCCAGAACCACCAGTTGATCCTCAGTAGAAAAGATTTACTAGAGAGCACCGACCTTCCTAGAGATATTCTCCTCATGAGTATATGATGATCACTAATGGAAGAGAACCAGAATGCTATCAAAAGGCTATAAATTATGAACAAAAAAGAGAGTGATTAAAAGCTATGCAGGAGGAGATAAAATTTTTGCATAAGAACCACATATTTGAGTTGATGGAACTACTTAAAGGTAAGAGAGCACTCAAGAATAAGCGGGTGTTCAAGTTGAAGACTGAAGAGAAGAGCTTACAGCCAAGGTACAAAGCACGATTGGTTGTGAAAGGTTATAGTTAGAAAAAAGCTATTGACTTTGAAAATTTTTTCTCACCTATGGTTAAAATGTCTTCATCCAAGTTATTCTTGGTTTATCTGCAAGCATGAATTTTAAGATTGGATAGCTTGATGTGAAGATTGCCTTCCTTCATGGTGACCTAGAGGAAAAAATTTACATGGAGCAGCCAGAAGGGTTCATAGTTAAAGGCAAAGAGCATCTCACATGCAGATTAAAGAAGAGTTTATATGGGCTCGAGGAAGCACCTCAGTAGTGGTATAAAAAGTTTGATTCATTTATGATAGACCATAGATATAGTAAAATTGCTTCTAATCATTGTGTGTTTATGAAGAGATTCTTTGATGAAGATTTTTTTATTCTCTTGATTTATGTGGATGGCATGTTGATTGTTGGCCATAATGCTAAGAAGATTGAAAGTTTGAAAAGAGAGTTAAGCAAGTTCTTTGTCATAAAAGACTTGGGGTCGGCTAAACAAATTCTTGGCATGATAATTACTCATGATAAAAAGAATGGAAAGCTTTGGTTATCTTAAGAGAGATATATTGAAAAGGTGTTAGAAAGGTTCAACATGAGCAAGTCTAAACTAGTTTGCTCTCTACTTGCATGTCACTTTAAGTTAAGTTCCAAGCAGTATCTTATAAGTCAGAAAGATAAAGAAAAATAAAGAAGATTTCTTATGCATCCGCAGTTGGTAGTTTGATGTATGCCATGGTTTGCACAAGGCCGGATATTACTCCTGCAATTAGTGTTGTAAGTCAGTTTTTTTCTAACCCTAGTAAGAAATATTGGGCAGTTGTCAAATAGATTCTCAGGTATCTCAGAAGCACTTCTAGAGTCTGTTTATGTTTTAGTAATGGTAAACCTATGTTGGATGGGTACATAGATGCGGATATGGATGGTGATTAGATTTTAGAAAATCGACATCAGAATACTTAATGACTTTTTCTGGAGGAGCAGTGCCATAACAATCTAAGCTAAAAAAATATGTTGCTTTGTCCACTATGGAGACCGAGTACATTGCAGTTACAGAAGCTTGTAAAGAACTTTTGTAGATAAAAAATTTTCTATAAGAGTTGGGCCAAGAACAAGAAAACTATGTACATTATTGTGACAATCAAAGTGACTTTCATCTCTTAGAGAATTCAATATTTCATTCGAGATCCAAGCAAATTGATGCGAGATATCATTGGGGTCGGGATGCTTTGGAGATAAAGCATATTGACCCACATCATTTGAATTTTTTTAAAAAAAGACTAAGAAAGAAACCACCGGCTTGGGTGAGGTTATTGCAAAAGCAAAGAAATCAGGAGTCTTGGGGCTCTATGGAAAACAAGAGAGAGAGAGAGAGAGAGAGAAAAGGGGAGAAACAGGGAAGAAGAAGAAGAGATAGACAAAGTATTGCTTTGTCAGATGATCAGATGCTTGATTGAATCCAAATTTAGCTGAAATTTTAATATGTTGTTTCCGACACTGAGAGATACAGATTGAACAATCTGGATTTTTGTGAAGCCTTCTCTATTAATTATTTCAAGCATCAACACTTGATGAGATCTATTCTCTATTTTGCTGTATATTGTTGAAATTCAACTTATTGGTGATGAATGTTCTTGTAGTGGAAATGAAGATTAAATTTCGTTAATGTTTCTGCAGACTCTAGTTGAGCTAGAAAGGATCTATTGTAATTCCATTATTCTAAATAGTAAAAGTTTTTGGCTGGACTGGATTCCGTAGTTTATTTCCTTCGCATAGAAGAGTGTTTCACATTAAAAATTGTGTTGTCTGTTGTTTCTGGATTGTTTAATTATTTTTTCTATTAATTACTTGAGTAGATTATAGAGATTATTGTTACTTGGTGAGTGATATCTCGTTTAATTACACAAAGAAGAAAAAGAAGTTTGAGTCATTATTTTTTCTTGATTGTGTTTTTCCAACACAAACCTACCCCTTAGCTTAGTCATGCCAACACCTACGAACTCCATCAACTCCCGCAGCTATAAATATCAAAGCATTGGTCCGTTCTCCATATCACAGACTCGAGCCTCCTTTCACTCCTCTGATCTTTCAACAGCTTACCAAGGCCTTGGAGTTCTTACCATGGCTTCAAACACTTCCCTCTCCTCCTTATCCATCTTCATTGCACTCTTGTTCCTTAGCAACTGCCAAGCCCGCCATCTGTTGGAAACTCCACAGGTGGAGTCCCTGCCGCATCCGACCATCTCAACACTTCCTAAGCCCAAGCTCCCACTGCGGCCCGACGTTCCGACTCGACCCAGGCGGCCCGACGTTCCGACTCGACCCAAGCCTGAGCTGCCACCAGTGCCGGAAAATCCCCCCGTGCCTGAGCAGCCACCAGTGCCAAAGCCCCCCGTGCCTGAGCAGCCACCAGTGCCGGAAAAGCCCCCAGGGCCTGAGCTGCCACCAGTGCCAGAAAAGCCCCCCGTGCCTGACCTGCCACCGGTGCCGGAAAAGCCCACCATGTCGAAGGTCGAGCTGCCGCCTCTGCCGGAAGTCCGGAAGGTCGAACTGCCTCCTAAGCGATCCATCCCAAGCATCCCAAAGGTAGAGCGGGCTCCCATGCCTTCTAAGCCCACCGTACGTCCCTGAATTCCCTTCCATTCTCAGCACTGTGTACTCTCCACCCCATCCATGATGGATACTTGAAGTCATGGCGGTGGCTATAGATCATAATTAGCTCTGGTTTTCACTGGATCAGTTGGTGGCTGGGACTTTGGAGTTCTCTTACGTTCATATGCACTGTCTCTTTTCTGTTTATCTCCTTGTGTATATAGGAGCACGTACGCTTTGTACTTATTTCTATGCATCGCCTTCTGGAACATGTGTCCAGAGTACGTTATCTACTAATAAAATATCCTTTGGTTTGCTCTTTAAATTGAAGTCTTTTGATTTTTTTTTATTTTCTAATTATGAATGCTAGTACTGGACGCCCAAGTGAGAGGCTCTTTAGTTACGTCGGATTGTCTACATGTATATATATATATAAGATTTGATCACGCAAAGATCAAATCTTATTATATTCCGCGTGCGAAAAAGGGTGTAGTGTTAAGGATGGTGTCAACTGGTTTGGTTGGTAACATCAATGTGAGAGAGTCCTTGCTTTGAGGGATAACCATAGCACCAGGCCCTATCACGCATAGGCCGCAGCCTAACATGGCTTATGAAACCAACAGCCTTAGGTGACATAAGTTTATGGCACCAACATAATCCATACCCTCATGTTATTCTTTTCCCAATTGTACCAGTAAAATATCGTATACACTGAGCTAGCCAAGGGTCAATTCATGAACCATATTAGCAACAAGCTAGTAATTACAAGTAGAACTAACAACAACCTTGGCGAGCATAATCCTACCAGTGAATTCCTTTTCTAATGTTAATATGATCAATTAATCATTCTAGGAGGCAATCGACGTATAGTTTAGCCTTATCACCATGTAACCACCGCACAAAGGTAGACAGAGGACCGGGACTTTGCGCTATAATGTTTCCAAGTATAGGATGAAACCATCGATAAAATTTATAATTATCTGTAACTTATTAATCTTTTAATTTGTGAAGATATTATAGAAATATTAATATTGTTGATAACATGCTAGTCCTCTATAGTAGTCCGAGTATAATTAATAATTATATCATCTGCATAGACCAGATGGCAAATTTTCAAGATTATGACAGGAGATAAGCTTCCCTAGCATATCATTTTTATCTGGCTATCCATTATTTCAGAAAATACATGGGCATACCAATTCATCAAATAGGGAAGATTTAGGGAAGAAAAAAAGGGGCATTCTTCATTCTTCATTCGAAACTCATGAATGTTGGGTTGGAGGTTTCTGCCTTGTTATAATGGATATCCTCCTGTCTGTGTCCTTTCTATTATAATTTAAGCAGGTAACATTGCGATGCATTCAAGATAAAGAAATAGTTTGAGTTATGCATCCTCATCCAATTTGTCCAACCTAATAGAAAATTCATTTATTCTTCCTAACTAAAGTGGGTTTTAACCCTTTTTTCATGCCAGTCTTGAGTAGCATACAGTCATGGTACTAAATACAGTCTAGGGCATGCCCGCCATAACCTTTTCATATAAATACATTGCTAGCTAGGGGTCTAGAGGCAAAACTTCAAACCCCCTATCATACCCGAGAATCACAAATCCTAGACTTTGATGGTTCTAAGGATATTTAGGAGCTGGATCAAGGGGTCTGGACCTTAACTTCCCATTTATATGCTCTAAAAATAAACGAAAGAAAAAAGATCTACTCACAATCTAGCAAGGATGCAAAAACTAAACAAAAATAAGCAAGAGGAGAGGGACAAGCAAATTTATCATCAATAAGCCACTACCAGAAAACACGCGTATAGTGACGGAAAATTAGTGACGGACCGTTATCAGTCACTATTTGTGACGGATTAGTGACCGACAGAAATTTGGTCATTGTGGTGTAAACTTAGTGATCGATTAGTGACAGACTGGTAACAGAATGCGCGGGTAAGATGGGCGCCAAAACTTAGTGACCATCAGAGTGACGGGGTATCTGTCAGCAAAATGATAACCGAAATTGCAACCAGACAGTAACAAATTCAGCCGTCACAAATATCGTAACCCAGGTATTTATAAATTTTTAAAAGATCATTTTTGGCAGTGACGGGTTATTGACAAAAATTTCCGTCACCAAATTTAATTTTTAATTCCAAAAATATTAAAAATATTATTTTTGAGTAATTCTAAATTAAAAAAATATAAAAGGAGGAAAATTCAAAATGAAACTAAGTGTGCCTGCCGTCCCGCCCAAATTCCTTCGATAACCCAAATCCAATCGCTCTCCAGAAAACTCAAATTCCTTCGATAACCTAAATTCCAATCGCTCTCCAGAAAACTCAAACTACTCCTTTTTTTCAAATCTCATGGTGCTGGCCATGACCCATTTGCACCCCTACTGCTACTTTCCTGCAATGGGATTGGATTTTGGAAGAAGGTCTGGGATTTTTTTTTGTCCTCGTGAGTGGGGAGCTGGGAGACATCAAGTTCCGTCCAATCAGCCTTATAGATAAAAAATAGTTTGATATGAAATTTTGCTTGCAGACCGACTTACTTAGTCGAGTCCCGATTTGGAGCCGTGATTCGAAGCACTTCCCTATCAGCCCGATCTCGATTAAAACTTTGGCGTCGTCCCGATTGGAGGGTTAGGGCTTGTGGCATCGCGGCTTCCCCTTTCTTGTCTCCCCTCTCCTCTCCTCCACCTCCGCCCTCTCCTCTCCGGTTCCCCCTTGCCGACCATTTCTGCCTCCCTGTTGACGGCGACCACGGCTACATCACGCCCCCCGATCGGCCGATCCAACTCTCACCCGGGACAAGATCATCGCGGCTACATCACCGCATCGACGCCCCCCTTCCTTCTTGCTCGTCGGCTAGGCTTTTCAGAACCCACAACTGGTTCTTCCCGGAGCCATAATGGTAAACCCTAACCCCGTTTCCTTTTACCCCATGATAACAAAATAAAAGAAACGAAGAAGACGAATAGGAAGGGGGAAAGAACCTACCGAGGGTCTGCGCTTGTGGATCCGGCGCCACGCTTGATCGCCGCTGTGGCCGCAGTTGTCGACGGTCGCGCTAGGGTTCTTCTTTCCCTCCTTGAGGGGTTCTTTTCCTTCCCCTGCTGCAGGTAGGCAAGGCAGAGAAGGTTATTCCTCTCCCCTCTGCTGCGGGTAGTCCAGTCCCGATTGGTGATTCTTCCTTACCCTGCTGAGGGTTCTTACTCTGTGAATTGTTCAAGTTATAAAACAATGGCATGGGCACCACCACAAAGCAATCTTGCTCTCAACCAGTAGCACAAATCAGAGGATTTCCAACACCACCATAATATTTACTAATAAACATAGTTGCCAGTTTGAGTGCAAAGAAAGGGCCACTTTATATGGTTTGCAGACATTTGGGTGTATACTAATTAGATTGGCATTTAATAATATGTTTTGAAATGAACCCACAAAAAATGTTAGGTATCTGAATTTAATGGCCTAAT
>JAOXJJ010000001.1:21829274-21841313 GCA_025769935.1 Phoenix roebelenii | reverse complement strand
GATGATTTGACTTGTATTCCTTGTCTTTGTAAAAATTAAATGCTTTTTGAATATTGCTGGTATTAGATGAATGAACATATAACTTGTAAAGATTAATTCCTTATGTTCAGCTTTTTGTAAAGATTGAATGCTTTTTTAATGTCAATGATGCTGGGAAAAGATTGAATGACTTCTCACTTCTCATCTTCATAAATATCATACCAGTTTTTGTAATTTCTAAAGCAAATTACATGTTAAAATTCAAGATTACAATAACTAAATCAGAAAACAAAGAGAAAGAGTGGGAAAGAAGTTTCTTGGTGGCAAATCAACACAAATGCAGCATGTTTCTCCTCCTTGGAGGTGATCTCTTGGGTGATTTTTTCTACAATAAACCCTTGGTTGCTATGGCTTTTTTGGATCTCTTATTGAGATGCTCCTTAGATTGGGGGAATTTAGATCTAAGAAAATTGAGGTAGATGAAGAGGGGGAGAAAGATGGGGGAGAGCTAAACCTAAGGGCCGGCTTCTAAGCTTGAGGGAACTCAAGAGCCAAGAACTCTTGGAAGGGGAGAGGGGGGAGTATCAAGAAAAAGATCCCGACTTTTTTTGAATTGGAGAAGGGTTGAGATGATGCTAAGTCATATATATGGATTGGCTAAAGGAGCGAGAGAAAAAGATCAAGAGCTTTGTTTAATAGTTTGAATGCTCACTTCTAGATTCAATAGCTAGGAGTGCTTCCATCCCTTTAACATTAGCAGAGAAAGTTATCTAGGGCTCAAAAAGATCTAATCTACTTGATATTTTCACCATTTTTCATTTTTTTATAATTTTTAGAAGGATTTTTATGTTTTTTTGGGGTGATTTTAATTAGTGGGGTAGAGATATATGAAATTTTAATTGAAACACCAAGGCTATGTGGGAAAGCTATGTTTCAGTTTTAGGCCTAATTAAGTTTCAAAAATCATCAAATATAGTTTCAAAATTGAACTGATATTGATCCAGTTGACTTGCATGAGTGGGAACCAATCAATTAAATTGGATATGGAGAAAGTTAATTGGACATGGAATAGAGGTAACATGCAATAGATGCGTAATTATGAGGGAGAATTGTTCTGGATTAGCTAACTGGGCTGGATAGGGTAATATTGGGTAGCCCATTCTACTTAATTTGAGGAGGGAGAATTGTTCTGGATTAGTTAACTGGGCTAGATAGGGTAAAATTGGCTAGCCCATTCTACTTAATTTGGGGGAATTAACAATCAACTTGTTTAATTAAGTTTAGAATTGGTCAATTAAAGATGGAAACATGAGTGAATTAATCTAAAAATGGACTGAGACGGTAGGAATTAGAAAGGAATGGGTGAATCAGGATTAAAAATTGGAAGAAATGGGTTAATTAATAATGCAATTGGGTACAATTTGACACAAGTAAGAAAGCAATAGTTCAATTAGGGACATGATGAAGTAGGATCTGATCAATTTAGGGCTAATCAAAAATTATGGAGCTTTCGATTAAGGAACATGACTATCTATTCATCTTAGGTCATAAAACTTGGAAGGGGATGCTTGGAGGTGTCAACAATATCGTGTAATATTGGTTATATAAGCCATTTGAAGTATTTCATTACGGAAAATCCTTTTTGCTCAAATGCAATTCCTGTCAAAAGCTCATTTTACAGAAATGAGAATTCATTCAGCCTTAAAATGTGCTGAGGGATAACTTACCAACATCAGATCAGTTTGTTGAAAGTCCCATAGTAGCATCGATTTCTCGCATCCTCTCTCCCAAATAAGAATCATGTATCCAAGTTTTCTCATCTTCTACAGCTTGCCTTTGGGGTTTTCTCGAGTCACTATGTATTCGCTGGGATATTGGAACAAAAAGATTTTAACTGAGAAGTTCGCAATATGTCCTCGCTCTGTATTTTTGTGGAAAATCCTCACTAAGTCTATTAACAGACAATGGGTTGTCAAAAGGAAAAAGTTGATATTGCATGTGGCCCTTCTTCCAAGTTCTATGCGTGAGTTAACATGCATAAAATCTCATGTACGTTCTTGGTCATATATTGTCCTTGGTCAAACTTGAACCATGCACTTATTGGCTGTTCAACTTTATCATTCAGATATTGGAAAGTGGAGTGCCAATTGGCCAATAGAAACCGTAATCTATGTTTTCATTGTGAGCATTATTGCAGTGATATCAATTCCCACAGCTTTTTTGCTCTTTCAGTTGCACAAATTAAAGAAGTCTACCACTACGACAACAATATATGGTGCCCTCAAGTTTTATTTCTTACTATTTAATTAGGAGAACCATACATTCAATGTTGCATAACTTGTTGCAGAAATATTTGTAAGCATTTTATGTGGCCCAATCTTATAGAGTAAAGAGTTCATACTTCATTTTCTCAAGTATATTAAACTTCTCAATTCTTACCTCATTGTTGCTGGAGGATGGTTCACTAAGGCATGGTCTGATGATGATTATTTCTAAGAGCAATGAGAAACAGCTTTTCTTCCTAAATTTGTTTCCACTTTCCATGGATAACTATACAAGATTAGATACAACGATAATTAATATAATGAGCAGAGGACTCTTCTTGTGTCAAGTAACCTCAGAAGTAATAGCGTCGTGGTTATCTCTTCTTCAAAAAGTGAAAAGTAGTGGTTTCTCAGAAAACTGAAACGCTGCAATATTTTGACCTAAAGGCGGAAGAAAAGGAGCAAGTGCACGATCCACTGCTGCTCCAGGAGAATTTCTTGTTGGCTCGTGAGAAAAGGAGAAAGGAGACTATCTGAGAATGACTGCGGAGCTTCCGTAATGGAGTGAAATATAAAAGAAACGATGAAGCATCTAGTTTTAAAAAATACATCGAGATGAAATAATTATTTTAAATTAGAAGGTTAAATATAATACTATCAGGTACAACTCTATAGTTGTTTTGGATTATAACAAGCAATCTTATGTTTCTCCAATATGCATTTAAGGTGATAGTTTAAATATGTTAGACCAGCCTAGTAATAGCAAGTGAGGCCAGCTTTAGATACAAAAGTAAGGCTGAGCTTATATATATTTTGCTTGCCAATGTATTAGATCGATATATTTTGCTTGCTCATGACTTTCCTTTATTCCGCATAACCAGAAATAAAATCTTTCCACCAGTATAGCATTACAATCCTTATAATCTTTTCTGTAATGCTTCATTAGGTGTTCACTCGTGGTATTTTGGTAGCATTGTACCATAAATAATTCCTTAAATACTATAGAACTGGACCAGAAAATTAAAATATGGCCACATGGATTTATACATAATCTTCCAAAAGGAATAGGATGTGGTGGTGCAAAAATCCAATATTTAATCAGTATTTCATCAGCTTATTCTTGATAACTAAGACACCTATAGTTTTTTTAATCTGGTTTGTTAGGCCTGTCCAATTGAATAGAGGGAGTAATCCTAGGTTTTGTCTTAAAAATCCATAGAATGAATTAGGTGTCGGATGAGTACGGACTAGAAGTTTCTTAACAAAATATCCAATTAGATGGGATTTTGAGAAAGATTGTTAGGCTTGAAGAAGCTTTCAGGTGCTTAATTAGATGGAATGGAACATTTGTGCTGCATGTCCTGAAAAGACTATTATTAAACAAAACGATGTTGGAATTTGAGAATACATGTACATGTTACAGTGACATGCAACAAACCAAACCATATTCTTTCTTTAATTTAGCAATATCTGTAAAGTTTCTTTTAACTTTTCCGTATTAGCTTTGTAAGTTAGTGTCATTTGGGCTCATCATCCATCACCTAGTGGGCTAATATTTATCTTTGACGCTAACGAGTGGCTTGCTCTAAGGAGAGGGGAAGTTATGTGTATTCCACTAGTGTCTATTCTAGTTTAAATTTCTGACAATAAAAAAGTGATATGTTCCCTTGCCTTACATGATTCTATGGTGTGTCAGGAATATATATGTTCTTGGCAAAAGTGCTACCTAGCTAAGTTCTACAACAGAATCAAACTCTTGGAAAGATTATTAGTTACTTTAACCAAAGAAAGTGTTCTAGGGAAACATGAAAGGAGAAAGTCTGGATAAATGATATTCTGATAGGCAATTAAATAAACTGAATTCATTCTCAGCGGATGTGGTAAGATATCTACAGTCCTTTCCAAAACCAAGTTGGAATACCTACTTAAATAGAGTGTATCATGATATTGGAGAGAGGGAGAAGGAAGGAGATCTGTATTGAGTGCATCATGGCTTTTTGGAAAAGTTTGGTGCTTATCTTAGGACCCTACTCATAAGCATGGCTTTAGCATCTGAAGAAGATAATTTTAACGTTTGTTATGGACTTGCACATTCATATGTGATGCAAAGTCACATTCTGAAAAATAAGGATAATTTCTTTACAGATGCACAGATGCTTAGCATGCAATATTTATTTGCTTTTCGATGCTATGTATTGCACAATCCTGTGCCCCATGATAGCTGATAGGTTAGTGACATGACACATCTTGTGGCAAGGATCATCCAAGCACTTGAACTCTCATGCCGGTTAATGCAATCTGCAGGGAGTCACAGATGCATCCATTTGGGATTTGATCCCAAAGTAAAATGAATGAAGGCATCGAAAACTTTATATTGAAAGAGAGCACTGAAAGGAATGTTTCTTTAGAAGATGAGTCACACCCTTCTTTTGTGTCATCCATTACGTCTGCATGTCGCACTAAAGTCACTTGGTCCCTAGCAAAAGAGAGAGAGAGAGAGAGAGAGAGAGAGAGAGAGAATAAAAATAAAAATAAAACTCACTTGGTTATTCGTCAGTCCAATTAACGAAGCCTCGATCATTCCCATAAAACATTATATTATAAACGTTGATTTAATCTTCACGATTCAAAGCGATTGTTGAAGACAGGTTCAGCATTACCCCTTTCCTTTCTTAAAGCATTTAGTGCATGATTTGGTTTAAATTGTTGATGATTTATAACATGCACTATAGATCAGGAGACTTTCAAAAGGCAAGCTCCTCAGCTTGTGATGACCTTGTGGACCACCGGAGCACCTTAACTCCAAAGCTAGTCATAAAAGAGAGCAAGTATTGGAGCTTTGGCCCTCTAAAGACCTGCTATGCATCACCCTGGAAAGAGATCGAGGTTTGTTAAATTGATATTTGTTTAATAGAATGGTCAAGCCTTTCAATCCACATCCTTCTTTTTTGTATTCTTGCCGTTACGTCTTGGTCTTGCACTGATTGCACCAGTTCATCGCTTGGACTGATGTATTCGATGAGTTGAGCACCAAAGCTTAAATGTTCCATCAAATAAAAGATACAGAATAGGCGATGAAGATTGGATCGGTGGATAGCAACCATTCACAAAAAGGATAGTCATTTTTCCCCTTTAATAAAGCTGGTAGTCTACAATTAGAGTAGTTTGCTTAGAGAAATGCAATGTAGATCGGAAACGTCCAATAGTGAATAAGCGTCAGAAGTAAAGAAAGAAAAGCTTACTTCAGTGGCCACTTAATTGAACATAAAAGTCCAAGCATTGAGGTATTATGTAGTGAATCTTTGACCAAAGAACTTGAATCTTCCGCTTTAAGGGAATTGTGATGACAAATGGCAGTGGTAGTGGCACTACAGAAAAGACATCCATCGGCATGGAGAGAAAGCCATCAGAGGCACTGATATTTTGTCTGGTTCAAGGGACAGTCCATAGGAGATCAAAATGTCAGGGAAGGAGAAAAATTTGTGCAGGGAATGGAAGCGTTTGAGGTCTTTTTGAGATGCTCGGGATGACAATGAATTGTCTGCACCTAAATGTTTATATATAATAATGTCCACAGAATAGGATAGCAGTAGGTAAAGCTTGGACTAGAGAAGAGATAAGACCCCAAAATCGATCACACTTTGTTGGTATGAAAAGGGAAAAAGGGAGAGAACCTAAAAGATACAAACGTAAATTAAACTTGGCTTATACAAAAGCATGTAATAATGTTTCATGTTCACGGCCATATGCAAAAGCGTGCAATGCAAAACGAACTTCATGATCACGCACACACACATACATTATGTATGTAATATAACAAGAGTTAGTATAATGCTTGTGGTTTATCATTGGATGAGTTTTGAACAATATAATTTGCTTTTGCATGGTCATACCTGACCGTGGTAGTACGACAATGTTCATGGATATATTGACATCCATGTTCTATTATTCTAAGCTTTTAGGTGTCATACTCTGATCATTACGTGTATATCTAGATAAAAAGTGTTCAAGTTCCTTTATTACTTTCTTAGTTGTACAGTCGTAGACGCTAATAAGGAGGATCATTCTTCTTTTCTAATTGGATGTTTTTTAACAGGCCATGAAAAGTTATGTTTGGATTTAAATAAATATAGATATATTTTGAGAACCATTTTTTAAATTTATGTAGAAAGGATGATAGCTCATACTACCTAAAAGGTGAGTTTTATAGAATAGAACAATTTTTGGAATGCAATTGATACGTCAAAAAAAAAATTCTTAGAAAAAATGTCGATTATAGTAGGTTTGTGTATGTGCATGTATACGTCAAACCTTTTCTCACGTCCACAACTGTCTATGGCTATGCCAAAAGACCTTTTTTCAAGAAGGGAGAAAAAATCCACAAATAATTTTCGTTAACTAGTGAAATTAAAGAGCACGCAAACACAAAGTAAAAGATAGGAAAAGAAGAGAAAAGAAGAAAAGAAAAAAGAGTTGCCTAAAGCAAATTTAGGATTATCTGGTATAGAATTTAACCAAGATGAATTTTCACAAATGAGTTGGAACTTATATTTTGTGAGGTACACTTATTTCTTCCTTTCGGTTCTAGGAAGAAGGAAAAATATTTGGTGTACGACTATTGCAAGCAATGCATCAAATCGAACCATCCCTTGCATCTGTCGAGTGCCTAATGCAAGTTCAGCAAAAATGGATACCTATCTATTAAACAGGTTCATGCTTGAGCATACAAATGTTAAAAGACCAACTGAGGCCAACATGACATTAGGTCATGCGACTAGTGCTTATATGACCTATGTACCTGTGATAGTGATAAGATCTTTATTTGGTGTTCCAGGCAGTGAGCATGTCTAATGTTTGTCTATGTTCGTCCTGACCAAGTATTCTTTTGCTCTTCCTTTCATCATTGATGCATGGTCGGATCAACTTGTGCAAGTGCTTTGGTGCTTGTGTGAGCACTCATCTTAGTATTGGATACTTGATGCATGTCTATTTTCATAATAGTGCCGTAATGACTTGTGTATGTGCAAAATTTGCCTCCCACCACTGAGAAGCCAACAAAGAAGGGCATGCGACAAAATGAGAAGATCTATCAATATGTTTCATTTTGGGAGGGGCAGAACATATCCACTTCTCATCATTCCTCTTGTTCTAGCCCAAACATTCCTAGTGGAATCTCATATTCTCCCATTTCGTTGCAACTAGGAAATGCATCCCACTTCCCACCCCACCTCGCCACCACCTAAACAAAGCTTGACACCTGCCTTCTCTTGGGCACCACTCTCAGCCCACTAGCCCAAGCACACTCTCCACACAATGTCTCGTCTTCTTTCACTTTGCAAGACACTAAAGTCCTAAAAGGAATACACCGTAATGTATCTTTCTGCTCTAATTCCATTATCCTTACCTCCCCACCATCAACCTTTCGGATCTTCCATGGATAGATTGGCGACCGGCCGGAGATACCATGAGTATGTCACGCTGTCGGAGATGTTTCAGGTGACTAGATGGCCATGTTTTTATGACTGTTTATCTGCTTGGCTGCAAGGACTCAAAAGAATGATGGATGCTTTAGAATCAAGAGATGTGCCAAAGTGAATTTGAAGCTTTCCCATGTGTTTGGATGTACTTCAAAACTAAGATTATCTAGATATCGTGATGTTTGCGTCTAACCAAACTTCAACACTTGAAAGTTTAAGTTTACAATCCAATTTCAATGAATTAATTGATGGATCAAACGTTTTATTAATTATTTTTTTAATTTTGTGAAAAAGATACAACGTAAAGCATGGGCACCGGTTGGAAGGAGACAATTGGACTCCATGGATGTCTTGCGACCTAATTTTCACCAGATACAACAAAGAATTTATATAGGATGTCACGTCACAAATCCGGAGCGCGACATATGCCGCACACCTATATGGCGGACCGTACAGGCATGCAAAAAGCAATATTAAATTCTAAAAATTTATTTAATCAATAACTTATTCAAATTAATCTTACAAAAATCCAATGTAACATATGTCAATATGTGCTTAATAATAACATAAATCAAATTAATTACTCCAACTAATCTGACTAAAGTGCCATGAACTGAAGGCATCACCAGCAAATCTAGCCCACTCCCCAATCCCACACAATCATGCATCTCGATCTGAAAAATAGAAAAATATAGTAATGAGCTACATTAGCCGAGTAAGCAACATAATACTCTAAAGTGGGGTCAAAAGCATACCAGATATTTAATTAAAATACAAAGTAATGATTGAAAAATAAATCATCAATAATTCATATTTTTAAAAAAATATTATTATTTTCATAAAACTAATATCAAAATTCCAACAGAAATAGGCTATGGCCACGCAACCTAGTGGCATAGGTCACACAAAATGCTAAAAATCACTATTATTAACCACCAATGGCAACGGTGTGCCAATACTACTATTCTAATCATCGGTGATGCAGTGTGAAAACTAGTTTTTCACAGATTATAAGTCGACAGGGTCAACGAATAATTTCCATTGGCAGGGCCAGATTATAGTCATACTGAGAATATATACATACAAAATAGTTTTTTCATAATTTGCCCAGCCATATTTTTTATATTTCTTAGTATATGACGTAATTTTTAAAATAATTATTAACATGCATGACCTGTTTTACTAGGTACAAAACAAATATCAAAATTTAATTAACTAATTATTAATTTTATTAAGAATTTGGAAAAAAATACTTTGAAGCATTTCGTTACTTACCTCTTTTCACTTTAAATCCCACTTTAGGTAAATGGATCAGGTGCACCTGTTTAATATTATTAAAATATTATTAATTTTAACATCATTCCAAAAATCAAAATTAAATACTACGATCTTATGCCCCCAAATCAGATTGGTCGGGTGACAGTGTCTGACTGCTCAGGTCAGTCTGAACCAGAAGGATTCAATGGGTCGGATTAAAATCAAAAATGGTCAAATCTAGGTAGGGCTGATGTAATGGCATCTCTACCGCCCGGGTATCGAGGTAGTTCAGAGTCTCTAAACTAGTTCAACATGGATCTGAGCAACAAGAAGAATAGGGCGAATAGGGCTTATACTAGGATCCCCGAGCATATCTAGAGAGAGGTAAAAGAGAGGATAGAGAGTCTCAGCTTGGGTCTGGATTTGGTCTGATCCTGGTCTTGTGCTCGGTCCGAGTGGTTTGGGTCGACCATTAGGAGAAATGTCTAAATCTAGTCAGAATGTAGGCTTACTTAGAGAGAGAAAGAGACACGATCTAAGGTTAGTTGAGCTTTTGGGCCTACTCGACTAGGTTAGCTCCAATTAGAGGTTTGGCCAATCGAGTTCGATTTAACCAACAGAGGAAAAGAGAGATTTGGCTTAGATCGACTGGGATCAATCAATGTATCTGTCCATAAGTTAAGTAGAGAGAAAAAGAAGGTTTTCCTTCTCTCTTTTTGTTTTTTTTCCCCAAAATGAGCACACTCGGTCTGCAATGGATGAACAGGGCCCAATAGGGCCCACAATGGATGAACAAGACCCAATACAGCCCAAAATAAATATGGCCGCAAAATGAACAGGGCCCATGATGGATGGATAGGGCCCAAAATGAGTACGGCCAATGATAGAGGAACAGGGCCCAACAGGGCCCAACATAAACTCGGCCCAAATAAGCAGGGCCCAAAATGAATGAACACAACCCCAAATGTGCATGACCCACGATGAATGAATAGGGCCCAAAATGGGTACGACCCAAAAGGGATGAACATAGCCCCAAATTGGATGAACTCGGGCCAACTGGATGAACACGACCCAAATGGGGTTTTTTTTCTCCTTGTTGAACTAAGAAACAGGGAGGAAGGGGAAGAGGAGGAAGAGAGGGAGGAGAAGCTGATGGGGTGGCCAAGCCTCGGTGACCGAAGGTTGACATCCGGTCGACGACCAGCCAACAACAGCGGCAGCTGCAGTGAGGAGGAAAATCGAGATCATTTTCAGTTTGCCTAAAACAGGGAAAAGGGAAAACTTCTCTATTAGCTTTGACCGCAGGAAAAGGGGAAGAGGCTTACCGGTGCATTGACGGAGGAGAAGAACCTCGGCCGCAGGTGCTCAACTAGTGGCGACTGGTGGCGGGGGTGCTCGAAACAAAGGGGGATCAAATGAAGCAGTGAAATCAAGGAGGACTTCGGATGGCGCTCTGCCGGGGTGGCACGCCGGCCATCGGAGAAGGAGGAGGGAGGAGAGGGAGGAGAGAGCTCGGCGGTGCATCAATAGCAGAGGGATGAGGAGTTTTTATAGAGCTTTCGAAGAAAATCGTGGCTCATTCACGGCCGCGATTCTCGCGGCGGTTGCACATGATCAGCAACCGCTCAAAGCGACCGCGATGCTGTCGCGGGGCTGCCATGGTTTCCGACCCTGTTACCCCGAGGAAGGTGGAGCAGAGGATCGCGATCGCGATCCGAATTGGACTGAAGTCGGTTGGGCCTGCCTACTACAATCCAATCTAGCCCATTTCGAGCCTGGTCTCACATTCTCCCCTTCTTAAGAAAATTCGTCCTCAAAATTTGAAGAATCTAGCCTTTCAAATTTAGAGATGTTCAGCCCATTGAGTAACATAAATCCAAGATCTCATTATCCTTGATTAAAATCAGTATGATAGATAACTTTGGATCAATTATCAAAAATGTCATATAAACTAGCAATCTAATATTGAAATTATCATCTTGATGCAAGTTCACTCGAGATCAAATTGGAATCGTTTCACAACAAGATCGATAAAATTAATTGTATTTAGGATAGAACTTGAAATGAAATAGATTTTATACACATATTATGATAGAGCACTGATCCCACAAAAGACAATGACCAACCTTAGAGTCAAATCAGTATATAGCTAGGAATGTAATTCGCAAAATGAACATGTAATGATGGGCTTTAGACAATAATGGTCTATCTTAAAAAATGATTGGCATCAAATCACAAGAGCTAGTCTGAAAAGGCAAAGTATTGATACCATGATTCAATATGTCACAAGGCTTAAAATTTAATTTAAATTTATAAATCATAAAGAGAGAACAATTAACACATGACTTATTTGGATACTTAAAAATTTAGATCATATTTAATTAATGATCAACTCCTCCTAGTTATAAAATGCTCAAAATATTCTTTAGCATACCAACAATAGAAGAATCTATTAGAGAGATAACATAGTTATATCATGATTAACCTGAGAATCAACAATATTCACTTTTTCTTATTAACAAAAGCCTTCTTTATTAAAAAATTTAGTCTTCCATCATAACATATTACAAAATATGATCAATATTTTTGACCAATTCAAAATGACTCAGTCCACCATACTTTCGTTGCACAACTATGATCAATATTCTCCATTTTTTTTAATGATCCTAGATCATCATCATTTTTTTAACAATATTGAAGCAAAAAATTTATCCTTACTTTCCAAGCATACTAGATCAAGATTAACCTTCAAGATAATTATCATATTTGTACCATCGTATGACCAAATAATCATATTTTAGATCCAATTTGAGCTAAGCCAACTCTCGATTCCCTTGACAATTTTATTATACAATTTGATATTAATCTCTTTTTTAAGAATATTAATTCTATGCTCTGATAATAAAAAAAATAGATTAACTTACTCACAAGCATATTCAATCTTCTCGAATCTTATCTTCTATATTGATCTCATTGAGGCCTCTTATGAAATTCCACTAGCATTTCTCCTATGATGATACAAAATTCATGATCAACTCATGGCCTTGATTTATAAATATATA
>JAOXJJ010000001.1:21780253-21829257 GCA_025769935.1 Phoenix roebelenii | reverse complement strand
CACAAAAATCTAATAATTTGGTTCAAAGATTTACAAAAAAATTCACCAAGATATAAGCTCTATGATTTTACATTTAGATCAATTCCTCCAATAAGAAAAATATTTTTATTTGCAATATTACAAACATTCATGATCTTGTAAATCTACTAAACTAACTGAAACAAAGAGACCAATCTACCTTAACTTAGAGGATCTGGTCAAGACAAACATAGATTTATTAACTATTTCTTCTTTTTAGTAATAGTCTCCCTTTTTTTTAGCTATCTCTTTTTTTGTTCTTATGACAACTAAATTGTTCCAATTCTCCCAATTCTGAATCACATCCATAATCCGCAATATGATTTTTTTTATCAAAATATCAACTAATGTTGATCTATCATAAGATCATAAACTTCTCCACTTTATCCATAGTAGACTATTTGAGCATAAAATATTCTTCAAGATTGATAATTACTTGTGGATCTGTCAAAAGCAAAAGCTACAAATCTAAGAGAAAAGAAATTTATATTAAAACATTCCAAATCCAAGATTAGCTAAAACAGAAACCAACATTCTATTAATCCTAGACTTGAAATGCCTGATTTCTTTTTTCTGTTACAACAAAATTCTCCATAACAAGGAAAGCCATCAAAACATTTCTAGATCACAAAGTTAATATTGTTGACTAGATATAAAATAATTTAAACCCCCATTATTCTTAGAATTTACTAAATGACTGCGAGTTGAAATACCAATGTGCATTGTAATTTGAAAAGATCTAAAATTTCAAATTCTAGGTAAAGCCAAAAAAAATTCTAGAATCTCATCCCAAATATATATTTTCTTTACATAAGAGTTTCATGCATGATCGACATACAGATTTCAATCCTCAAAGAATATTTCGATGAATATCATCAAATATTTTTTGGCCCAAACCTTAAACAACATTTTATAAATGAACCTTAAATTGCCACCGAAATAATTAACTTCAAGCTACAAGTAACATCACAATACCCTATATAAGTTGAACTTCCAAAATCCCTTATATACTAATAAACAAATAATTACAATATACGATAATATTCCATGCCTAGTACTCCACTTAATTTTAGTCAAAATCTAATTTAATCATAACCTAAACTCCTAAAATAGTTTATTCATACTTTGCCTACGAGCCCAATTAGCTAGCACTCTGATTTCAATAAGCATCTCAAACAAAATTCAGATAATATAACACAAATTTATCAATAACAAAAATAAAGAAATTCGTCTCATTGCCTAATTTCTATCCATCTCTCAAACTTTATGACGAATCCTAAGAATCATAAAAGTTAAGCTCCATACCACTATTTCAATCATGATCTCTAGTAATCTTAAACATGAGCTTTGATACCACCAAATCTATCATGCCCTGAACCCAAATCGCAACAGACGCCGCATACCTGTATAATGGATCATACAAACATGCAAGGCAACATATCATATCTAAGCAATACTAAATCCTAAAAATTTATTTAATCAATAGCTTATTCAAATCAATCTTACAAAGATCCAATGCAACATATGTCAACATGTACTTACTAATAACATAAATCAAATTAATTATTCTAACTAATCTGACTAAAATACCATCAACTGAAGGTATAATCAGAAAATCTAACGCACTCCCCAGTCTCGTGCGATCATGTATCTGGATCTGAAAAATAGAAAAATATAGTAATGAGCTACATCAGCTTAGTAAGCAACATAACATCCCAACATGCCAGATATTTAACTAAAACACAAAATAATGATTAAAAAATAAATCCTCAATAATACATATTTTTCTTTTGACATTTATTATTATTTTCATAAAACTAATACTAAAATCCCAACATCAATAGGCTATGACCACGTGATCCAGTGGTATGGGTCGCACAAAGTGCCAAAAATCACTATTATTAACCACCGATGGCAATGGCGTCCGGCGCTCAACCGAGGGGGCATATCGGCCACCAGAGAAAGAGGAGGAGGGAGAAGAGGGAGGAGTAGAAGGAGAGAGCTCGGCAGTGGGTCAATGGTGGCTCGTTCACCGCCGCGATTCTCGCAGCAGCTAGTCGTGATCTGTTGAGCGGCCACAGAGCTGCCACGGGGCTATCACGGTTCCTACCCCCGTTATCCTGAGAAAGGCGGAGTAGAGGATCGCGATTGCAATCCTCTATTCCGCTTCTTCTATTCGAATTGAACTAAAGTCTGTTGGGTCTGCCGACTTTAATTTAGTATGGGCCAGGCCTGGTCTCACATAGGATGCTTCAACCATCTATTATTATCTACTCAGATTGACCAAAAGTACAACATGGACTTGATAGCTTTTTTATATTTGAATTTTAATTGATACAATCTTCATAGCCTTGACCTCCATGGCTAGCACACTTCCTGATCAGATCTAAACTCATGTTACCACAATTTGGTACCCCAAAGTCATGGCTTGAAATTTAAAAAGTTGGATGTGCTCCATTTTGTGGAAAGCTGGTGTGCAAATTAAGCCTATGGGACCACGTAGGTGCCGAAAAGCCGGCAACTGGTCTCCTTTTACTATCTTTTACCATTATGGTGGCCTGCAACAAATATTAATGCCTCAATTGCGTACGTGGTAGCTACCATTTGGAATGCAAATAGATCGAGTTGAGTCAAATCCACCGCTACAATTTTTGACCGATGGATCATTCGGGTCAGATCGGATTCATGTATAACCAGGATCCAACCAAAAAAATAGGCTCGATTTGGGTCCGGTTCAGATTAACCCATCCATCGCTTCAAAACTTGATTGCACTTTTGTGGGTTGCACCCCGCGGATCCAAATAATTTTACAGATTCAAATCGGATCGGATCAGGACGGATCATAGGATTGAAAACCCAAAATTATCCAAATTTTAAATGGGACGGATCAAATCAAGTCAAGTCTGAATTCAATAAAATCAAATCCGACCTTAAAATGAAACATGTTCAATGTTAAGATCCGACCCGGCTTCACGGGTCCTCCAAAATAGATCGGATTGGATTTAAGCAGGTCTGATCCGGTCGGTTCATGGGTCAACTTGACTAGCGTTAGCTAGTATGGAATATATTCAAACTACGGCGAGTAAATTCCAGCAGTGATTAGTTTCAGTTGGTTTCCATCTCATCAACAATGCTGCAATGGATAAGGGGAAGGAAATGACCAACTATTTCTAAATTTTTTTAATTGATGAGCCACTTGGCAAGCTGCGCGCACGCATTTGAAGCCAATGGGAGCTCATATTCCTGGGCGGGCAGTGGCATGATGCTCGAGCAGTACTCCGAGTGGCATCCAGGTACTGCATACTGATGTGAAGGGATCGAAGGTGATGGTTGTCCCATCCTTGTAGGGTTTTTTGTACCCAATTAGTGAAAGGATCTCAGTCCCCAAAACCATTTCCCATGCATGGTCCTAGCAGAGCTGTAGCTGATAACAATGAAACAAAGCATCAGCCGACATCACACCACCAAATCCGAATTCAACTTTCTCTTTCCTTCTTTTGTGTACTACGCTGGACCCTTGTTGGCAATTCCATGCTTGAAGAATGTCATCCTGGGAATCCAGTGATAATACAATTTGCAATCTCAGAATCTGGCAATTTGCTCGGCTAATATGTAAGAAGTTGCCCTGTGGATAGTACACACCATCTCCTAGGGAACGTTGCATGCATGTGTACTTTTCAATCGAGAAGCTGTCCCGTATTTTGCATTTGATGCCTTGTGTAGACTTGTCCCATCGCAAGTGAGAACATTCAACAAATGAAAGAGACAATCTTACAGTCATGTCTTGCTCACCACTCAGCCGTTCAGTTGATCTCGTATGGATGTGTACAAAAGTTTTAGTAATTAAAGTTTCTAGTTACCTCCCTATGATTTTCTGTTACCACCGTTGTATTTTTTGGAGATTCCTCCTTGCCATTAGAATGTTGATGCGTATATGAAAATAATGACTTGGTGGTATTTAAATTTACTCGAGAATTGGATGCTGGAATAATAGGCTGCGCTGGAAACACAAGCAAATATACTTTGTTCCCCTAAAAGAGATAAAATCTTTGCATCTAACTTTACATTCTAAGCATCCAGATAGCCACATCCAGTAGATTATAGACAAAGTGCAGTTCTAAAAATGTCTTGTTGGTTATTATCTATAGAATGAAAGAATATGTAGAAAAAGAAGAATATTATTAAAAAAAAATTACGACCTCAATATTGTGAGGTGGTCAACTTGTATATTTATAATTGAATATATATAAGAGATTGCAACTAGGATGATACAAACATAGAAGAATAATAGATAAATTCTAGGATCTGTGATGGCCACATCAAGGCCTACTGACCGGCCTGACATGAATATAGCCTAGCCTAGGCTCCCATCAGGAAAAAAAAAATTAAAACAGGGATCGCGATCCCCTGCTTGATTGGCCGCCATTGAGGCACGGTCGGGGGAGGCGTGGCCAACGCAAACTCCCTCCGGTTGTTGGGGCCATTACAATCGGCGAACGGCCAGCTGGATTTGCTATTGAGCCGAGGGTATCTCCTCCTCCTAATGGTTATAAAAACTTTGATTCTCCTCTGCCCGATCCTCCACCTGCTTCTATGCTCCTTCCACTTCTTCTCTAGTGGCCTACATGGTACCCTAGCCGGCTTTGCCCTCAAAAATTCCTCTTTTTCTCTTCGGGCTCGTTTGGTTCGTGGGAAGCATTTTTCCTCCTAAGAATATGATTCCTGAGAAGAAGATTCCTAGGAAAAGAATGCCTGGGAATGTACTTTTGGCATGTTTTGTTAAACATAGAAAAGTGATAGATTTTCAAAGTACTTATGTTTGGTTGACCATCCACATTTCTGAAAAAGTTATGTGTAATTTCTATTATACTCTTAATAAAAATTAGGTCTTTAATGTCTTTTTAATGCTGAAGGGCCTTTTTGTAAAAAAATAAAAATGAAGTGATTTCCGCCTCATGGGAAAGTAACTTTTTCATGTTTTTCATGGAAAAGACTTTCCAATGAAATGTGAAAATCATATTCCCATGGGAATATAACTTTCCCATTTCTCTCCTTAGAAAACTCCAACCAAACAAGCGACATCTCATTACTTTTCCGTTAACCACACTTTCTCCCTTCTTTCCCACGAACGAAACGAGCCCTTCGAGTTTCGCTCCCCTGTTTTCACAGACCAAGCTTGCCGCTCGTGCTTCATCGGAAATCTTGGTCGCCGTTGCCATCAGAGCCAAGGTATCACTCTGGTCATCGTTCCCTTTGTCCTTTCTTTCTTTCCACTGTCCTAAACCACCATCATCGGGCGCTAAATTGGTCGGAGATTGACTGAAAAGGCACTCTCCTATTTCGCATTTGATTTCCTTTTTTTTCTCCCTTTTTTCGACCATGTCCACTGCCAGCTCTTGTCGCCAAAGCTCTCACCTTCTTCCTCCTGTTGGTCCTTAGCCAAAGCCAAACCCCTAGCCATCAGCGAGCAAATTGCGACCAAAGATTACCGAGCCAACAAGTTCCTCTTTGGCCCTATTTTTGGGCTGAATTCGACCAGTTGGCCACCGTCGCCACTTGTTGCTACCTTGCCAGACCACAACCATGATAGCTACCGGCCCGCCTCCCTTCCTCTATTTTGCCAAGAAAGAAGAAGAAAGAAAAAAGAAAAAAAGAAGAAGAGGAGAGAGTGTCCATCCCTCTCTTTCTCTCTCTTTTTTTCTCTGATCTCCCTCTTTCTCTCTCTAAAAGACCTATAGACCCCAATAAAGGGTTCCACCTTTTTATTCCATGAACCTAGGTTGACCCCTATAAAGAGGCCATAAACTGCTAAGGTGCCCAAGCCGCCTACTGAACCAATCACCCCGGCCATGTTGAATGTCTTTAAAACCACCATTGATAAATCATGTTGAACGACCTTGACCCTGATCGAGTTTGTGCCCCATGATTCATTATTTGGGTCACACAGGCCTGACCCACCTGGACCCATCAAGCACCATCATTCGGCTAATCATCCATGTTCTTTGTTATTTTTAATTCTATTCAAGTCATTGAATAAAAATTAATTTTATTTTTAATATTTTTAAATAGGTTTAGCAAATTAACCTTGCGAAGTTTGACAGTTTAAGGTAATAGAGGTAAGTAGATTTTACACTCTTTATTATTTTTTTAAATTATCATGTTTTGCATCAAACTTGCTTGTGAAGATATTATATTTTTTAAAAAATTATGGATCAGCATAAGCCTAATAAAAATCAAGCTTATTTATGAAAATAGTTCAATGAATGATTAAACAAAATAGTGATGTTATAAAATATGAATCTTATCATGCCATTTAGTATTTTTTATCTATTTATGTGTATATTTTAAGAAAAATGATATAAACTTTCTAAAGGCTCTTACATAGCTATGTATGAACCTCCTAAATTGGCATATGAAACACGGCCATGCCACGAGTATAAAGTTGGCATATAAAACATGAATCTTCGTCGACTATAAAATAAGGCCCTCTCATGGGTATAAAGTGATTGAAGCATGTATATTTGTAAACAATATTTCGAACTATGATATGCTAAGTGGCAGAAGAATAATTTATGAATTTATTTGCACCCAAGTTTATGAAATATTGAAGATTTATGCATGCATAATTAGCATTATGACTCATTTAAATATGTTGTACTTCATTAAATGCTTTATTTTTGCAATAACTATTATTTTTTTAAAATGATGCATTGACATAGAAAAACTTATGCTTGATCCGGTAAGATAGTGTAAGTTTCATTTAATGAGCAATGTCGCTTACATATCTTTATTTTTTTATTTATTCTCTCTCCAAACGAATAGGATCAGTAAGAACAAATGATGGTCTAGGCTTGGAGTTTGCAATAGCAAACTTGGCAACTAAGTAGTGGAGCTTTAGATTTCTAGTTGGTCATTGATTTATAGCTTCGTGAATTTTCTAAATATGGCGATTTATGGGTTGGGTATTTATGTTTAAATGTAGAAACTCTGAACTAATGTTAACTTGGTTATTTGAAGAAGATGATGAATTTGGATTTTTATATTTCATTGAAAATGGATTTGGAAGCTAAATATAATAGCTATCTTCGTATGATTATGAATTGTACCCCTCAGTAGCATGGCCATATTATATCTCGAATTTAGGGCAAGACTAGATCAATCCTAAATTTACGCCATTCACAATTCAAAATTTCTCAAATCATGCATCCTTGATATGTGGATTAATATAGGGCTGAGATAAAGATGCTGCCAACATCCCCATGTAAGCTGAGGTAGGTGCCACTGAGAGCTTAGAATGTAATTGTTGAAAGCATTGGAAGGCAAATCCTTTAATGGACATATTAGCCAGTTGGTCATTGGAGAAGATGAACCGAACATGAAGGTGACAACAAGGTACTCGCTCTTGAATGAAATGAAAATCAATTTCAATATATTTGGTCCAAGTATAAAACATGGGAATGGCAGATATACGATAGATAAGTTGTCACACCAAAGTATAAGGGGTTGAGATAGTGAGATACTCAATTCTTATAGTAAATATTTAATCCAAATTAGTCAGCAATAGCATTAGCAAACTTTTTTATTTAGATTCAGTACTAGAATGCGCTATAGTGCATTGCTTGTTAGCAGTACAAGATATAAGATTAGGACCAAGAAAAATATAGAATGACGTCGGAATAGGCATGAAGAGAAGAAGACAGGCCTTTGGTTAAATAAAGACCATTGTCAATAGTTTGCTTCAAGCAAGAAAGACTATGCTTGATTGCAAGCTAGTGTATGAAAGTGGGCTTATTCATGAACTGACATACTTGGTTGACTACAAATACAATGTCAGAATGCAAAATAGTAAGATACTATAGCACCCACCGCACTCTAATATTGGACTAGATCAAAAAGTGGCAACCATCAAAATGAGAGGGTTGGGACCTAGTAGATATTGGTGTTGAAACAAGCTTAGAACCATCCATATTGGTTTTGAGAAAAATATTAGAAATATACTTTGATTGGATCAGATGGAGCCCAAAAGTAGTGGTCTTAGCCTCAATGCCCAAAAAATAGTGAATACATTTAGATTCTTCATGACGAATTTAGTTTGTAGAGAAATAATAAGGTCATCCAATGGAGTAGTAATAACAGCAACATAAACCAAAACAATGCCATGGTCTAGGTTGGTGAAATCATGAGATTGTTTTATATAAGCATCCTCAGTGAGATGACCATGGAGAAACTCATTTTTGATATCCAACTATCGAATGGGTGAACCTTTGGAAACTGCAAGAAAAGATTAGTGTGAATTATGACAAGCTTGATAATTAAGTTGAACATCTCATCATAATGAACACCCTCTTATTGATTGAAGCCCTTAGCAACTAAGTAGTCTTTATAGAGCTTAATGGAGCCATGAGATTGCCTTTTGATTTTGAACATCCATTTGCAACCAAAAACATGTTGTGAGAGAGAGAATGGAACTAAAAGCCAAGTACAATTAGAGAGCAAGGCATTGTACTCATCTACCATCGCTTCACGTCATTGAAGATCGCGTTGAGATTAAGTGAAGCAATTGGGCTCTGCAGAGATAGTGGAAGCCATAAATGTCAGAGGATATTTTGTACTAAAATACGCTGCTTGAGTGTGCCATCTTTAGAGCGTGTGACCATATGATGACCACCGATGTGAGAAGAAGAAGTCACTGGTTTAGGAACAATAAGTTCAGTGGTGGCAATAGAAGGTTGTTCATATATCATGGCTGGGTCATTGTTATGTATTTGTAAAGAACTAAGCTGAGCTTGAGGACTTGGGGCTAGAGTTACAGGTGGATTGATGTAGGTTGATGTTAGCAGATCATTGGGCCCGAGTGCAAGCAATGGAAAAGAAGAGGCATCAGGAGGGCTACTGGTTTGCTCATGAGGGTCATCAGAAGAGTCCTATACATAAAAAAACATTTGTCTCATCGAAGAAAATACCACAGGATATAAAAATGCACCCAAAAGAGGGATGATAGCACTGGTCTCATTAAAACCTGTAGGATAACCAAGAAAGGTATATGGAAGAGGATGATATTCTAATTTATTTTTAGTATTGGAACAAAGATAAGGAAAACAAAGGAACCAAAAATATGAAGAAGATTATAATCTGGCTTTTTATTAAAAAAAAATCCAAGATGAAATAAAATAGAGTGCATGTGTTGGTAAACAACAATGAGAAAATTGGTTGTTTCGAAGGCCATATCCCAAATTTTAGAAGAAAAATTAGATTAGGCAAGAAGAGCAAGACCCATTTCTATAATATGGTGGAATTTACGCTTTGTAGTCCCATTTTGTTGGGAGGTGTGGGGGCATAAGAAGCGATGACCAGATTCATGATCATTTAATTCTTGTTGCAAACGTTGCGATTAAAACTCACCAACACAATCAATGTGGAGAAATTTAACTTTAATTATCAAATATTTTCAACATGCAACCAAAAAATACAGAAAACATGATAAATATCAAAACAATTTTTCAATGAGTAATACCAGGAGAAATGTCTATAATCATCCAAAAATTGTATGTAGTACCGATACCCAAAATATGACGTAATGGGAGAAGGCCCCCAAATATCAGCATGCACAAGTTCAAGAGGAGAAAAATATCTAGAATGAGAGTGTGAAAAGGCTAAAGAGTGATTCTTACTTAATTGACATGCAGAACAAACTAAAACTTTATTATTGTTATGAAACACGGGCATGAGTTATTAAGAATTCTAGAAACAAGAGGTATAGAAGCATGGCCAAGATGTTGATGCCAAATAAACTGACAAACACTAGTTGAAGCAGCATATCCAATAGAAGCTTTCTTGGTGATACTCCTATGTGAGAAACAGTAAACTCCATCATTATGTGTGCCCCTGAAGAGGGTTTGAGTGGAGGTGAGGTCCTTCACACAAAAATGGTTAGGATGAAACTCAAAATAATAGAAATTATCACCTGTGAATTGAGATATAGATAAATTTTTTCTGGTGATATTAGGAATATGTAAAATATTATTAAGTTAGAAAGGACAAGTAGAAATGTGTAAGAGTGTGATCAATAGTGCCAATCCTGAATCATCTCCTATGATAACATAGTCAAAACCATTGTAATCAGAGCTAGGATAAAGATTAGACAACTCTGGAGTCATGTGATGAGAGGCACATGTATCCATGTACCATGTTAGATCATTCATGACAACAAGTTTTGCTTGTGGAGAAGCAACTTTTGCTTAATAGGATCGATCGAAGCAATGGTAACACTTCAAGGACACATAATCATATTTGTGATATACTTGACAACATACCTTGTTTTGTGTTCGGCCATTAGTAGTATTTGGAGGTCTAAGTCACGACCTTTCTTGTGGTAAGATCCTCATGGAGAAAAGGTAGATGCTCCATCATTAAAAAAATTGTGTGCTAACTATTGGGCACGCAGTAGCGAACCTTATTGACTACCTTTTCGCTCATAATTTATACTAGGTAGAATCTCACCTATAGTCAAATGAGTTCTAAAAGTTTGGAGTCTTAGTCGGATAACATGTTCGAGAGGAATGCGATGTAGTTCTTCAAGACTAGCGGTGATCCCCGTGATATAGAGTGTAGAGATATGGTTTCATACTCTGGACTAAGGCCAAGCAAGATTTCATGGAATCAATCGGCATATTATACTAGTCTATTAATGGTAGCCAAGTTGTCTGATATCCTTTTGTTATCTTGCAAATAATCCTCCATGGAGAGCGAGCCCTTGTTAAGAGCATACAAATCCATCATCATAAGAGTATTGTAACGTGCTTCAATCTGGATGGCATAAAGTCGTTCGTGTAACAACCCAAGATCTCACCCAAAATGGCTTGTCGGAAGGTATTAATTGAGTTCCTTGATTCTGTATAAGTATCCAAGATCTCCTCAGCAAATAACCGATGTGCGACTAAACATACGCCTGCACAGGTCCTCACATACTCCCTCCGTTTAAGCCCTGACGTCCTCGTCAGGCTAAGAGTTTAAATCTATTCAAATCTAATCACAAACACCACAATAGGCCCGTGGTCAGCCTCCGTAAACCCAACTGTAGTGTCCCCTAGTTCACATAGGCTATGGGCCAAGTTTGCCCTGATACCACTTGTAACAACCCAAGACCTCACCCAAAATGGCTATCCGGAATGTATTATTTGGATTCTTTGATCTTGTATAAGTACCCAAGATCTCCTCGGCGAATAACCGATGTGGGACTAAACGCACGCCCGCACAGGTCCTCATAGTTCGAGAGTAAGCCAAACATCTCGTGCATGTGGCAATTTGACAATATGAACCCTCATTGCATCGAAAATGTTGTTGAGAAGCCATGCTAGAGCGATTTAATCTCGAAGAAGCCAAGACTCATAGGCCGGATTAGAGATTACCTTCTTTATTCTTCCATTATCTAAAGTTGTGACAATCGTTGGATGTGGAGACGAGGTTGTGCCATCTACAAGATCCTATAGTCGGTTGGTTGTTAAGAGATGGTGAATACATGCCTTCCATGCAATAAAATTATTTCAGTTAAGTTGAACAGCAATTAAATGCAGAGTGATAAGTGTAGGTATAGAGTTGGAGAAGGATGCCATAGAGATAGCTAAAGATAAAGGTTTTGATAACATGTGAGAAAGAAGAATATGTAGAAAGAAAACTATTGTGCAAAACTTTTACTACCTCAATATTGTAAGATGGTCATCATGTATATTTATAGTTAAAAATATACAAAAGATTACAATTAAAATGATACAAAGATAGAAATAATTAACAAATTGGGCTTAGGGTAAATCTTAAATTTATGCTATTCAATATTTTAAAATTTATCAAATTATGCATTCTTGATATGTGGCTTGATATGGGGCTGAAATGAAGACATTGTTAACATTATTAAATAAAACTTTTTGGCTAATAGAAACATCATAGCTAGACAAGATACATCGAGATTTGGTACTATTTCATCAAAGAATAGATTACTAATAGAAACATTCAGTTAAGCTCCTACACCATTGAGTCATCGACATCTTTATAGAGCCTTTACTGCTAGACATATCCAATTTTTTCTTAGTTTTATACAAATCCTATGTACTATGACATAACAATGTAAAGTGAATAAATTTTAGTTCTCTTCTTCACGCGATCTCCACCATTGACATGAGACGCCTCTCCCCCTTCTCTCTAACTGTATAGTGATCATATGGATTGAGTTAATCCTGGGATATCACCATAATATTTTCAACTTCTTTCCTACCAAAATTTCCAATCAAGCAAATATTCACTACACGATGAAGGAGCCCCTTCCTCCCCCAGCCCGGCCCTTCCCTCTGTCACTCTCTCCTCTGTTCGTTCTCATGCACACACAAACCATGATGGTAGATTACTTCTGAACTCCTTTAAATACAGTAATGATAAACACCTGCCACTAATCTCCTCTTAATCATCAAGACCACAGGATGATGTAGTAGCCGTTTGCGATATGTGTGATGCCACCCTTGGTTGTGGTCACCTTGGCAACGCTGCAAATAAGGCTGCAAATGGGTCGGGTCCAAATGGGTCGGGTCAGCCGATCTGACTTGTGTAGATCCGATCCGATCTGAATTTTAGGTTCCACGGATTTGGATCGGATCCTAAAATTGGATCCTAATCATTTTTTGGATCGGATTTGGGTTTACCGAACGGATCCGATCCGATCGGAATGAACCCGAAGAAATAAAGAAAGAGAAAGGGGGAAAACAAAAGAGAGTCTTTTTCAATTTTTTTTGTGGGTGGGTCGTCGTACTATTGGTTGCTTTTAAGTAAATTTATGGCAGGTTTTCAAGGCAGACTGGAAGGAGATAAGATATGGGCTTCTTAGGGGCTTGTTAGCTTGCTCCCCTAGGGATGGAAAATGCCAGCCAACGAGGAGGGAAAGCCCTATGGGAATTGGATTCATGTGCCAGTTTCTGCAATGGAATTGGATTTTGGAAGAAAGTCTGGGATTTTTTTGGTCCTCGCGGGAGGGTTGCTGGGAGACACCAAGTTCCGTCCAATCATGTAGATAAAAAATAGTGTGATATGAAATTTGGCTTGTAGACCGACTTAGTAAATCATGGGTCACCCAGCACCTCATAATTATGATATGATCAAATTAGATTTGCTCAAATTTTTTTTCAAAAGCACAAAAAAATAGATCCGATTTAAAACCCAATCCAACTCAAATTCAGATCCGATCCGACTCGAACCCGAATCCAGACTCGGACCAAACCCAACCCGATCCAATCTTCAACCGTCGGATCTGGATAAAAAAAGAAAGAGAGAGCGAAAAGGAGAGAGGAGGAAAAGTCTTAAGGCGTAGGAGCCAAGCGTGGGAATACAGCAACAAGCATAGGTTCACATAATCCAACGGAACCTCGGCCCGCCAGGATTCTCTCTCGATCTATTACACTGTTGATATCTCTGGTGTCCTGGGTAGCTGGCTTTTTTTTTTCCTTGTGTTTTTTGGATTTTGTTTCTTTTATCTTTTGAAGGGAGAAGGCGAGGGAACACTGAACTGAATATGGGTCATGTGCCAGTTTTCTGCAATGGAATTGGATTTTGGAAGGTCTGGGATTTTTTTTGTCCTCGTGAGAGGGGAGCTGGGAAGCACCAAGTTCCGTCCAATCAGTCATGTAGATAAAAAATAGTGTGATACGAAATTTGGCTTGTAGACCGACTTAGTTAGTAAGTCATGGGTCATTTGTTCTGACTGGAGGTCAATTACATGGGTCACCTAGCCCCTCATAATTACGATATGACCAAATTAGATTTGCCCAAATTTTTTTCCAAAAGCACAAAAAAAATTCAATTCCAATCCGGACTTGATCCGGCTCGGACTCGGACCAACCCGAATCCGACTCGGACCCAACCCAACCCGATCTTCAACCGGATCGGGTCTGGATTTAAAATTAGGATCCGAATAAAAAATCGGATCAGGTCGAAGTCACTCAGGATCCGGTCCGATCCGATCCATTTACATCCCTAGCTGCAAATGACACCCCGAACGTAACATTAGGCCACCATACATTGCATTCGTAATCCAAATTAGGCTTTCGCATTTAGAACCAAACGTATCGTCAATTTCTCGGGACGTCACAAAGCAATTAATTCGCCGCATTCTTGCAAAACGGATGGAGATGAATGTCTGTCGACCGGCCCGTCACATTTCCTCGCACAACCAAGCGTACCTCAACATGTGCTACCCTATCCACATGTGCGGCCAATGCGTAAATATTTTTTTTTGGTACAACTACTGCTCATACCATTCTAGCATGAGTACAGGCAATAAAATAAAAAAAAGAAGATGACAAAGCAGTGGAGAAGCAACCCCTAGCATGATCAGAGAACATTTCCATAATATTAGGCAGCAAAGGAGGCGATCCAGTCAGCAGTCTTATTCGCCTCTTAATATACATATACTGCTTAAAAGGCTCAGTAGCCCTCCACCAATCAAAGGATGTCGGAGAGCAGAGGGTTCTCATCCCTCTCCGCCCTCCATCTCGTACCCAGTCAATCATCATTATTGAAGAAGGATATACTCAGCCTCTAATACTTATCTCGCATACACGATGCTCTTCAATGCTATCTTGAGCTCTGTCTCTATAGCTGTCATCCAACAGTACTTCGCCTTTCAGCAGTAATTAGTCCAACATCATCCGTCCTGGTCACAAATCCCAATTATAGTGTCTCTCTCTATCGTCGCCTGCATCAACACGCCATTCCTCCCCTTGTGGGAGGAGTTACGGGTGCCTGCGGCATCCCTCGCCACTAACCCAGTGCCACGGGCCCCACTTGCTCTCGCACGTAAACCAACTCCTATTGCTGCCACGTGGAGTGAACCCACCCCGTTGGATACAATACGCTGTGGCTCCCACGTGTGGGTCAACCTTTCCCGGAATGCCCCTCCCATGGTTGGCCTCATGAAGTTGATTCGGCGAGGCAGAGTGCCCCAACTAACGGCTATAAATGCCAACCCAAGGCGGCCACTCCCTCAGGAGAACACAGAGTCTCTTAGGTTCTTCCTCTCTGTTCTCCTCTCTCCCTGCTCCTACTGCTATACTCCATTAGGACTGTCCGCACTCATCTTCCTCTCCTACTAAAATGGAGATCCAAGGTCGCTGTGGGAAATTCTTTCAGAGGTGCAAGCCCTACGTTGCCATGATTTCCCTCCAATTCGGCTATGCCGGCATGAACGTAATCACCAAGGTCTCCCTCAACCATGGCATGAGCCATTACGTTCTCGTCGTATATCGGCATGCCTTTGCTACCCTATCAATCGCTCCATTCGCTCTCATCCTCGAGAGGTGACGATCGGATGATCAAAAAATCTTAACTCATCCATTCCTGTCGATACCTACTGAAAATCTGAATGCTTGAGCGTCTTAACTATTGTAACAGGAAGGTGCGGCCCAAGCTCACACTCTGGATTTTCATGCAAATATTCGTGCTGGGGCTCCTTGGGTTGGTGCTTGACTAATGTTCCTTCATCATATCATAGAAAATTGCTATCATTATTTTTCTCGAAAGCACACTTCTGATGGTTAACCTGGAACTGTAGGCCTGTGATCGACCAAAACTTCTACTATGCTGGCTTGAAGTTCACCTCCCCAACTTTCTCGTGTGCGATGAGCAATATCCTGCCGGCCATGACCTTTGTAATGGCAGTGCTCTGCAGGTAGCTAGACAGAGTTGCATATGCGTTCATGGTGTTATTACCATAGCTTTTCAGAGAGTGTTTTGAAGTGTCTTTTGCTCACGAGGGATGGTATTTGTTGTATTGGAACTGGAAAATAGGATGGAGAAGGTGGATCTCAAGAGAGTGAGGTGCAAAGCCAAGGTGGTAGGCACCCTGGTGACAGTGGCTGGGGCCATGTTGATGACCCTGTACAAGGGACCTATTGTGGAGATGGTGTGGACCAAGCACGTCCATCCCCGCCAAATGAATGCGCCGCCGGCTGCCACGGATTCCGCCGACAAGGACTGGTTCAAGGGCTCCATCTTCCTCATCATAGCAACTCTAGCTTGGGCTTCTCTTTTCATCCTCCAGGTAAAATCTCAATTTCTTGGACATTATATAAGATCTTATGCAAGAACTATGACGAAAAGAAGGCCACAGAATATCGGCGATTGTTTGTAAAATTTTCTATAAGGGAATCGATATGACTTGTGTTTTCTTCTTGGTTCTATAGGCAGCAACACTGAAGAAATATGATGCACCCCTCTCCCTAACCTCATTAATCTGCTTTGTTGGAACCCTGCAAGCCATTGCTGTTACCCTTGTCATGGAACGCAAGCCTTCTGTTTGGAGAATCGGCTGGGACATGAACCTCCTTGCTGCTGCCTATGCTGTTAGTCTCTCTCTCTCTCTATCTATCTATCTATCTATCTATCTATCTCTATATTGACATGGATAAGGAATTTAAATGTGCAGGGGATTGTAACATCTAGCATTGCCTACTACGTTCAGGGGCTGGTGATACAGAGCAGAGGACCAGTCTTTGCCTCTGCTTTCAGCCCTTTGATGATGATTGTAGTTGCAATTATGGGCTCATTCATCCTTTTTGAAAATATTTATTTGGGAGGGTAAGACAGACATATATCCATATAACAGAACCATTCTATAAACAATCAAACAGTGCCTTAATTTGACTTGGAGTCATTAAAACAGGACTAATACCAATACATAAAAACACTTGGCGGCTAATACTTTTCCACTACAATATTCTGTGGGTGCAGTGTCCTTGGGGCTATCCTGATAGTTGCTGGCCTCTACTCAGTTCTCTGGGGAAAATACAAGGAGAACAAGGAGAAGGAGGAGCAAGAAGCTATGGAGTTACCGAGGACCATAAAGGGCAATGAAGGGAATGGACAGGTCATGGACATTTCAGAGGTTGATGAAGTTGAGCTGGAGAAGACCAAAGCCAACAACATAATGACAACCTCCCCTGACCAGAGGTTATAGCAGTCAGGGTCCCAATTCCAGAGAGTCCCATGAAGACCAAGGAGGAACCATAAGCGTTTTTAGTTTATAGTACTTTCGATTGGGGGAGAGGGGATTGAGATGGGAAAGCAGAGAGGATCCAGGGGCCAAGGAGGAGGTACTTTTTGGTCTATCACCTTCTAACCTTTTTTTTCACTCTTTTTATCCTATTTTATGTTTCTTTTTCTTTCTCATTTTGATGTAGTGGGGTGGGATGTAATCCATAATTTGGAAGTTGGATAAAATGCGGTTGGAGAGTTTTATAATCTCTCATTTGAACAAAAATTGGATGTGATCTTGTTGGTGTCCATTTCTTTATTTTGGCTCTGCTATGGGGTAATATCAAGCACTAACCAGAGTAACTTACGGCTAACAAAAACAATTTAAGTGGCATTAGTGAGCACAGCTTGCTTACAGCTGACTGGATTGTGCCCAAATTATGGGATTGCGTAATACCAATCACAAACAAAAGGGAAACATAAGACACAAAACTGCAATCCCTGCGAACCATCACAGTCATCCATCACTGATACTATACCCTATGTGCCCAAAATTGCTTGCTCATTATGTAGTCTAAATATTCCATGGTTGTCATCCTGTGAAAAAAAAATGTTAGCTAGTACTTCTCTCTCGCATATTACATGCTAGTGTGTCCTTAATCATGCAAAATGGCTACTTTTTTCATTTAACAGAATTCCTGATGTGAATGGCTACTTTTTCTATTATACCTATGTAAATTCATATCCTTTTGATGATATGGCTCTATAATCTTCCTCTGAACTATAGATCAAGCAGTAGATAATTCTTTTGCTTTTCCATGTGTCAAGGTTTCCTTCAGGAATAATGCAAAACTTAATTATGATCTCCGTGCACTGAGTCATCTAGCATTATTAGTACCTGAATGACCCATAAACAATTATTCTTGCAAACTTGGAAAAGTGCAAATTCATTTCCCATATTTTTTGGGGGTAGAAATTCATTTGTCATATTTAAAACAATTTGGTTACATAAGATTCTATAAGATCTATAAATATATCCAATAATCAATCCAAGGAATGGACCTGAGGATTGGCACATAAGAGGATATTCCAAACAAAGCAACATAAACAAGCAATTATGTGCAGGGAAAAATTTAAAATTTTAATTCATAGAATCCTTTTATCAACTACTTGTGGAGGAAGTATTCTTGACATGCCCCTGCAAAAGGTATATTCCATGAACATGAATCTTAGACCAGAGGAAATAGAAGCATTGCCAAGAGAGTCCTTTTGTGAGAATATAGACAACTTGATAAATAGTGAACCATTAGAATTTTAATTTTTCTGTGATCAAACAATAATAAATTTTCATGCAACCTTATGCATGCAAGTCCTTTTCAATGCACGTCACTACGAATGGAAGATGCATTTGGTAGCCACGTTGGTTTCACCTAATTGTTGCATAGGATAAATGATGGCCATGTAAGGACCATGGAGTTACGATTGAATCCACATAATCCCCAGGAGGATTACGTAGAGAGGGAGACCACTAGCTTTTACTAGAAAGATACTATCAGAAACGTACCTAGGGCTCTCAACCTACGAGAGACGTCGGCAATCTTGCATGCAGTTAACTATTTGGTGGGCCGGCATTCCATCATCTATACAGATACCATAAAGTATCTAAAGGATCAAAGGCTCCCTACTGAAGTATAGCAAAAATGGACGACGAAACTTATGATCTATGACTATGAAATCAAGTATAAGAGAACTCTGCAACAGATACCTTATCTCGGCAGACTGAAGGACAGCTTTGTGCTATTTCATATCTACTACCTCATTAGGTGGATCAAGTTTTAGATGAGACTGAGGTGGATGATTCTTTACGGACTATCATTCCACAACTTTAAAAGCAACCTAATTAATGAAGCTATTCATTATATCTTGCTAATAGCCTTTATGGTGCTTTCCAAGACAGCAACCAAAAAGGTGGCCTAAGTGGCTTCCATAAGGAGAATAGTGGTACAATACCTTCTTCCATAGCTCTACCAAAATGACTCCCTATGAGGTTGTATATGGTCAACCGCCACCCACCATGCTATATTCCAGGATCTACTAATGTCCATCAGGTAGATATTGAGTTAAGGGACAGACTGGACTGGATTTTTCGTTTACTAATAGAGAACTTAGAAGAAGCTCAAAACTGAATGAAGTGTCCAGTAGATAAGCACGGAACTGAAAGGTCCTTCGAAGTTGGCAACATGGTTTACCTGCAGTTGCATCCATACCGACAAACTATAGTTGCTGTGCACAGCGATATGAAGCTTTTTCCTCGATTTTATGGTCCTTCTAAAATATTGGAGAAACTTAGTTCAGTTGCTTACAGATTTGATTTGCCTACGAGACCCAAAATTCATCCTGTTTTTCATGTATCCAACTTGAAGAAGACAGTGGCTCTTGAAACAGTAATGTCTACACGAATACCCGATTTTTCAGAAGATTGTGAACTCCAAATTCAGCCTGTTGCAATTTTAAATCGCAAGATAGTTAAAAAAAATAATCGGGTGGTGACAATGTTGTCCGGTGATTAAACTTTACACCTAAGAAAGCTACTTGAGAATATTTATATAAATTATGAAAGAAGTTTCCAAATTTCCAACCTTGAAGACAAGGTTGATCTCTTAGGAGGGTGGAACGGTGCAGTCCTTTTTAGATGCCGCATTTAATGATTGCAATCTTTTTGAGCTATTCCTATTTGAACTAGGTTTCTTTTTTTTTAACTTTTCCTATTAGAATTAGGGCAACATTTATTAATTGTATTTTTCTTTGAGTTAAGATTCCTACTTTCATTAGGGGTTGATCTCTATATAAATATAGATGTCATATGGGTTTTTCATCATTAAATAAAATTTCAGACTTTTGTCTTTGAAGGTTAATCATCTTTGAATTGATCGTTGGAGGCATGATCCTCTCAAAATGATCATTCAAAAATCCAATGTTTTGTACTATATGACTGGATTCATATAGCACTTGGGCAGGGCAAAAGGGTTTATTGCAATTGGTACTTATCCTACTTTGGTTTGAAAGGCTTTATTTTCCTTAGATTAGAGGTCATTTTCTTTTATAAACAAAATTAGTTGCATCTCGAGGTCAAATCCAACGTTGTATACCGTATCCTTCTGACCAATTGTGAGGGCCATGTACATTTACCAGCCCGCACTTGCTTTGGGCCTGTGGGCAGGCCCAAAGAGGCCTAGCTCAGGGGCGGCCTGAAGAGGCCAGACCTATGGCCACCGTGTCCTGTGGCACAATGAAGGCTGAGAATAAGACTCCGAAATGAGTCTTCTTCCTTCTCCAAATCTGGCAAGAATCGAGGACTCTCAGGGCAATCCGAGTTCGTCTAGGACTCGGAGACTTCGCCTATTTAACTTCCCTCCTCCTTGGATTTCCTCCACCGAAAATGCCAAAGATCGCCACCGATTTCAAGTTCCTTCTTCAAGCTTCCTCATTTGATTTTCGCAGAAAATCAAGGATGGAGAGCTCGCCGGAGCCAAGGTACGGACCCAACCTTCTCCTCCTTTGTCCTCTCTTTCTTCCACGGCCTTAAGCCATGGTCGTCGATGGAGAAATTTGTCGGAAATTAGCCAGATTCCATCTTCACCTTTTTTACCAGTCCTTCTTCCCCTTTTTCAACCATTGGCACCACCGGCATTCATCACCGAGAGCCTTAGCCCTTTCCTGCATCGGCCCCTGGCAGGAGCCAAACCTCCTAGTCACTAACGAGCGGATTGGGACCGAGATCAACCAAGACATGACCATCCCTTGTTGGCTTTGTGTTATCTTGGGATGAATCCCTCAGTAGCACGGCCATGTCATGCTTCGGATCTGAGTCATGACAAATATAGTATCAAAGCAATAGATTTGATCATGGGGTAAGCTTAAAAATCCAGTAATTGGTAGAACTTAAGCTTAGGTTTATGATTCGTAAAGTGAGGCATAGGTCAAGTATAGAAGAGTTGGTATAGATCAGAGTTACGCAATGGAAACATGGTGGAATATTAGATGAAAGACTAAGTACCTACATTTGTTTAAGAATTAAGGAACGTTAAGTTTCGAGGATGAAACACTATT
The DNA here is from genome assembly GCA_025769935.1 of Phoenix roebelenii. Lineage (NCBI taxonomy): Eukaryota > Viridiplantae > Streptophyta > Magnoliopsida > Arecales > Arecaceae > Phoenix > Phoenix roebelenii. The sequence continues at coordinate 21,808,119 of JAOXJJ010000001.1, read as the reverse complement.
AAGGGGGAAAGAATGTGAGGACCAGATCCCTTGACCGGCCCGCACTTGCTTTGGGCTTGTTAGCCAACCCGAAGAGGCGAGGCCCATAGCCACCGTGCCCTGTGGCACGATGAAGGTTGAGAAAAAGATTCCGAAATGAGTCTTCTTTCTCCTCCAAATCCGACAAGAATCGAGGACTCCTAGGGCAATCCAAGTCTTTTTAGGACTCGAAAACTTCGCCTATTTAACTTCCCTCATCCTGCTTAGATTTTCTCCACCAGAAATGCCAAAGATCGCCACGGATTTTAAGTTTTACCTTTATGCTTCTTCCTTTGATTTTCACTAGAAATCGAGGTCGGAGAGCTCGCCGGAGCCAAGGTAAGGCCCCGACCTTCTTCCTCTTTGTCCTCTCTTTCTTCCACGGCCTTAAACCATCATCGTCGATGGAGAAATTCATTGAAACTTGGCCGGATTCCATCTTCCCTATTTTTACCCATCTTTCTTCTCCTTTTTCGGCTACTATCGCCCACGACGTTCATCGTCGAGGGACTTAGCCCTTCCATGCATTAGCCCCAGGCTGAAGCCGGACCTCCCAGTGGCTGATGACTGGATTGGGACCGAGATCAACCGAGCCATGACTACCTCCTATTTGGCCCTATTTTTGGGTTAATTGTTGCCAACCTACCGCTGCTGCCTGCAGCTACTCCGCCAGACCATGACCAAATTAGCAACCAGCCCATCTCCCTTCTCCCTTGTTTACTGAGAAAAGAAAAAGAGAATGAAGAAAAGCAAAAGAAGAAAAGGAGAGAGAGAGAGAACCATCCCTTTCTTTCTCTCTCTTAATTTTTCTCCCTTGTCTATCCACTTTCTCTCTCCTCTCTCCACTTTCTCTCTCTATCTTCTCTCTACTTTTTCTCTCTAGAATGTTCAACGAATCTAGAGTCGGGTCATGTCTACCTGATCTACGAGCCCGAGTTGACCCTTGTAAAGGGCCCTCGTTTTGTCCTGATACCTGGGTTGCCTATTAAACCGATCACCCCAATCTTATTAAATGTCCCTGAAACTGCTATTGATGAACCATGTTGATTAATGTTTGTCCTAATCGAGTCCATGCTCTATGATTTACTGATCGAATCATTCAAGCCTGACCCACCTGGAATCGTTGAATGCTCATCCCTATTTCTTATTTATTTTAATTTGAATAGAAATTGATCTCATTTTTAATATTTTTAATAGGATTAACTAAATCGTCTAGTGAAGTTTGATGGCTTAAGATGAAAAAGATAAGTAAATCTTATACTTCTTACTAATTTTCAAACTTGTAAATAGATCTTGCACTCCTTATGATCATCCCTTCCATGCATAAAACCTGCTTGTGGAAATATCATTTTTTTTAAAATTATGGATCAGCAAATGTGTTATGAAAATCATGTTTTATTATGAAAAATAGTTCTATGAATGATTTAATGAAAATAGCTTTGTTATGAAATATGAATCTGATCATGTTGTTTAGTATTTTTTATTTGTTTATATGTATATTTTAAGAAAGAAATATAAGCTTTTTAAAGGCTCTCAGATTATGTATAATCTCTTGAATTGGAAAAATCGACACCCGGAGCTAATATCCATACGAACACTAGCCCCGCCGATGGGTATAAAATTGGCCTACGAACATGAATCTATATCGATTACAAACATGGGCCTTGACACGAGTATAAAATGACTATAGCACGAATATCTATGAGCAATGTTTTGAACTATGATATGGTTAAATGGCAGAAGAATGATTATGTATTTATTTTCTAAATGAACTTGGTGCTATGTTTATGAAATATGAATGGTTTGTGCATGTATTATTAGTTTTATGACTTATTTTATATACTGTATTATGAAATTCTTATTTTGGAATATCTGTTATTTTTTTTAAATGATGCATTGGCATGAAAAACTTATGCTGGATCTGGTAAGGTAGTAAAAGATTTACTTACTAAGCTATGCCACTCATATATCTCTATTTTTATTTTTCTCTTCAGATAAATAGAGTTGATAGGAATGAAGGATGGTCCAGGCTTGAAGTTCGTGCTAGCAAGCTTGGTGATCTATATAGTAGAGCAGAAGTTTAGTTTTATAATTGATTATAAAATTATAATTAGTAATTTTTTTTTAATAGAAAGAATTATGGGTTTGGTCTTTAAGTTTAAATTTAGATACTTGGAACCAATATTCGTTTTTATTTAATGAGTAATGAAATTGGATTCTTATTTATTTTATTATATTTGAGATGGATTTAAAAGCTAAATGTAATGATGGCTTTGTGTTATTTTGGATTGTACCCCTCGGTAGTACGGCCATGTCATGCTTCGGATCTAGGGCGTGATAAATCATTGTGCGGATCTGAGTTATGACACCAATCGCACAGAATATTGTCATGCCTTGAGCTATAGCAGCCATAAATGGCCGATCACTGTGATGTAGTATTAAGAGAAGTGTCAGCCATGGCCAACACCTTTCTAACTGAATAATGAAAAATTGGAACCTGAGATTCCATCTCCAACATATATATCCCATAAATGAGCAAGTTGCCACCAAAATTCATGGTGAAGAATATTATCTCCACCTCAAGTTCGATCCCATCTAATTTCTCACATTTAAATTCCATACGAGGTGTTGATTGATGTGCCAGTTGATACCCCTCCCTAGGTTCAAAGTTCTTAATGGATCACATTGAACAATGCTGTTTAGCCATTTCCGTTGTGTGATGCATGCACAGAATCTTGTGGAAAGCATAGATTTGCATGAACCGATTCCTTCTTAAACATATCATTTAAGAGTTTTGTTGTATCTAAGCATTCTCTAAATGATGAGCTTATAGTCTCATCCATGTCTTTCTAACAAATATTTGCATGTTTCATAGGTACAAAGTAAATTAATCAACAATGAACTTCCAGGATGATTAACTAGTCTTTTGAGATTTTATTTTGGCTTGCTTATATATGCTGATTGTTTTGTGTGGAATACTGTTGTTTACCATTACCCCTTGTCTTATAAGCTGCATAGAGTTCTTCCTTATCTTATAAGATAGCAAATATATTTTTCTTCCAAATATTCAGGAGCTTATAAACTGCCAAGTAATAGTTTGAAATTACTTATAGAGAACAAGAAATGGATATGAACTCAATGCCTTCATTAATTATTAAATAATTGTCACTAACCTAGAATAGGATGCTATATTCCTTGCATGAAGGTATCTCCCTAAGAGCATCGCATCAAAATTTTTACCCAATTGTATCAAAAATGCACCATGATTTCAGACAAGCATACAAACATGTAGATATGGTTAAGGATTATCCTCACTGTTCCTAAAAAGAATCTTCTTAAAAAGACAATTAAAATAATGGCAGCGGCAATGAAGTTGGATGGAGTTACGCGGCATGATTGCCATGACATACAACATATGGATTGCTTCATTCAAATTTCATGTATAACACATTTCCGGAAAATATATATATATGTATGTATGTATGTATGTATGTATGTATAAAGTTCCTGAAAAGCAAATCAAGAGGCATTTCTCCTGGCTACATATAAGAAATCCACAATTATAAGCACGAATTGGAATTGTAATATATTTCTTTAAATTTATGTACATCTATTATCAAGGATGCCGTGCAGGTGTACCGGATGAAAAGAGTACTTTTGGTTCAACTAGTGCAAGATTTTGTAGCTAAACCACAAAGGGAGAAAACTCTAAATTATTTGACAAAGTCTTCATGGTGATCACCTTGTAATTTCAAGGAGTTACTCATGCACAAGCCATAAGATATAGTTAATCTGCTGCCATATCATTCTGAATAATTACCTACGGCAATTAATTAAGCTGAATAAATGTCTTCTAAGATCATTAATTACTGCATGAATACCTTATTGCTCATCCATCAAGATATCATCAAATTCTACTTTTATGCCACTAGAACACTAGCAATGATAAATCCATTTACTGTTTAATATTTAATCTCAAATTTGTGGGTCATCGCTAGCGATTCGACAGTAGCCTAATTGGGATCAGTATGACCTGAGAGAAGGGAATTTTTGGTTACCTCACAAAGATCTTCCACTATCCAAAGCATGCAAAATATCACGAATTGGAGATTATGGTGCTTTAGCACCATATTTCCTTTTGATGGATTCCACAATTGTCTTATTTCATATTGATTTAAACCGAAGGATCTCTCCGTAGCTGAGAGGGGTTGGTGTGTAGAAGTATCTCATGGTGCATGTCACACTCCGGGAATGGATAAGTTCATTGCTCTTTTGGAAACAACACTATGTTATGCTTTAATGACCATAGCACACAAGCCACTTGGAGAACAAAGTTCAGGTCTGCATGGAAACCACTGAGGAAAGAGCACTCACATGCTAAACACAACAATGATTCCCTGCGTACCTTGTTTATTAAAAGTTGTTACCTTTTTTTTTTTTTGCTTTAAAACACTCTTTTGTGCTCTGTTGCTATTGTCAGCATATAATGGAGATTATTTCGATTCCTGATCTTCCCACTAAACTTGTAATCTATATTCTGTACAATATCACTCAATTGCTTGAAATTGACTCTTGTGATCAACTTACGTAATCCATTTAGAAGATCTAAACATCGAAAAGAAAAGAAGAATATAAAGATTGTCTCAGGCACAAGGATATGACATGCTTCTAGATGATACTTCTTTCTATTTTCACAATGTGACGTCACAGATTGGTGATTCTCTCACATCCACAATGCCAGATGGTTATTCCTAAGGGAAGCACTTGTTGAATAAACTAAGCTTGCTTTGGAAACAAGATGTCAACATCTCATGTCACAACTTTTCAGGAGGCTAGAAGATTCATTTGGTTTCTACACATGTTTTAGCAATAAAAACATTGAAAGAAGGAAATGGGAAACCCAACAATATTCCCATACTATTGTGGTGCATTAAGGTCATCTTGGATGACATAAGCTCAATAAATAGAGAAGGTGGAGGGGAAACCCATTTCGCTTGTGATGCACAACAATCTTCAGTAATGCATTCTATAGCATAACCCTATTTAAAGTGTGGAATTTATTCTTGTTGCAAAGTAATGCTTGTTAGGCTGCAACTGCTTTGGCATCGGTTGTGCCGGATGCGAATCTCAGAAAATCAAAAGCAGATCTGGTGTACAAGGACTAATATATAGATTCGGGCTACGCAATCAAAACAAACAGTGACGAATCAGAGTCTGGAAGGCTTAAATATATCAAGAAAATTTTGAAAGCCAATTTTTTTTACATGTGACAAAGAATGGAGTCATACAGTTAATGAAGAGCTCACAGGGGTTTAAATTCAAAGGCATTTAGGAAAAGCTGACATTCTTCTCCTAATTAATCATGGACATCACAAATGAATAGCACTGACTAGAGGTTGGATAAATCTTTTGGCCACCTCTGTAGCAATGTCCTAGGAGAATTGGAAGATTTTGAAATATAGTCTTCAGGGACTGCATATATACTACATAATAATTGAAATAAAATGAGCTTGAGAAGCTCTTTGTGATAAAATATTGCATTCCTTTGCATACACTTAATGCAACTATCTGTCATGTATCGAAATACAACTCATCTTCTGACTCCTATCAGATTGTTGTGAAATTTAAAGGCTAGAGAAATTCTTTGAGCAACCCATGCATGTGGCAGCATTCTAGGTGAGCAGCAAGATGACAAATTAACTGGTCTTCAAGGATTCCATGCATATATATACACAATCAAAAGGACTTCAATGATTGTAATCTTTAGCCTGTCCTAACAAAGCTCCACCATCATGCTTTTTTTAACATCATTTTCAGGTTTTAAGTGGATACTTTGAGATCCTTTAAAAACGACCGTCTAGAAGCAAGGTACCAGAAATATTTTCTGATTCCCGGCCACCATCCTGGTCCACTTTTCAGCTTTCTGATATAATTTCCATTTGCCAAAAATATTTGCTTCATTTTACAAAACAAAAGAGGTGAATCAATCAGACAATATATGGCTGTACGCACTTTCATATCCAAATATATCTGGATGTAAATTCATATTTGATCCGTATTTGGATATTCAATCCTGATTACAATTCCATTTAATTTTATATGGCTCTCATAGACTTCAAAATGAAATAAATGACTATTAATATTGATTTAATTATTTATCTTCCACATGGTGATAACTTTGATTCCATGGTTTGTAAGGTTTGGCTATCCAAATTGTATCAACATTTACATCTATAATATAAATATTAAATATGCATTTATATCAGTTTAAAACAAATGTAGATATACATTTTAGCATCTAATTAGTATCAATATCTATAAAATAATAATGGACACAATTATGGATATGCCGGTATCTAATTCATATATGATTTGCTTTGCCAGTATCAAGGACTAGTGCTTCCACCAATGGCATTTGTTAATGCCTAAGGCATTGTATAATAACTGTATGCATAATAATAAAAATAAAAACAGCAGCAGCAGCATCAGTAGCAACAAGAACAACTAAGATTTAAGACAAAATTGTAAGGTCAATTATAATGTAAATGATTACTTATTTTAATCTTAAGAAGAAGAGTGGAATAATATGATGCAAGTCCTCATTGGAGGAATATGATGCTTAAGATCCTGTTGGCAAGATAAGGCACTGAATTGCAATTGGAGTGTGGAAGAAATGTATAAAGGCTACCAAGCCTTGATAAAAACACAGTTATTGATTGATAAGGCCAGTGCACCTGAACAGATTGTCATCCACATCCTTTGTTCAACCTTCAAAAACAATTTGCAAACCTATTAATCGCATTGGGTAAGGACATGATTGGGTTCAAAACTGAAGACAGGTGAACTTTGGAGTATCATTCTTTATAATGCAACCAGGGTGCAACACAACAAATTTAAATGTAAGGAGCCCCAAGAACATCACAAAAAGTAATTACAACTTTACACTGGATGTCATGCAACTATGAAACTCTATGGCTTAGCGCACAAATTGCAAGTTTGAGAAACAGGCTACTTTCAAGGTGATACAATTGCCGAATTATTCTGCATAGGGTCATCCTTTGGAAGGGCAACAAAGTTCACAGGTACCATTGCAGTTTTCTTTCCACACTCCCTTTTATCCTTGCTTGATGATGAGATCCCATGCCGAGCCAAAGGTGTCGAGACACGGCGAGAAGTCGGTGTACCACTTACCGTGTTCACATTGGAGCTCTGACCCAAAGGCTTCTTCACTGTTAACTGCCGCATTGGGCTGGGCTTACTCCCAAACAGTGCTTCATGTTCTGCAGCAAACTGCTCCTGCAGTCTCTTTTGTTCCTAAATAAAATGAAGGCCAAAGAAGTAAGCACAGATATTTCCCTGGCAAGCTCTCAGTACTCAACATTTAAACAGCAACAAGAAAATTATTTCAAGCAGTTTCTAGTTGATTACAGAATTTGCTAATTGATCCAACTAATGTACAAGGCCATTAATCTAGTCCGTCTTACTGACTGATCATACATGCTGCAGCCATCCAGAATACTACATAAGTATCTGCCAAATTGTCCAGGTTAGGAATAAACTACTGGGTAGGTCAAAGCAGAGGATAAGGTGAAAGCACTGATAGAGCATTCCAAAAATAATACTAGTGATAGAACATTGAATGTGCACGAGAGCATTGGTTTTGTTTAAATATGACGCAAATGGACAAAAAATCAAGCCGGATAATCTCTTCACAAAGAATGAGACTATAATATACAGCTAAGAAGATAAATCTAATCTGAAGGCTTCTCGATACCAGTTGTCTCTATATTTTAGTGTTTGACACATCTTTGATTTAGACGAGAATAATGGTCGCTGAAATTGACGCACTCGTAGATACAAATGCAAACAGGGGAAAATTTACAGAGGAGGGCTGTTAGACACACATAACTCATAGGCATAAGTCACCTAATGTGGGCCTCACATAGTAATACACATGACCATGATTCAAGAGGAGAAAGGTGTGATTTGTACCTACTTTATGCAATCTTCACCTACAAGCGCATGTATTTAGTTTTTCCCTAATAGAAGAACCGCTAAAAGTTCCAAAACTAAAGCTCAAAAAGATAGAATATGGAATATCTAGCGGATAGACACTAGAAGCGAGAAAAACAGAAAATGAAAGCCCACCCGTGATCGCCGCTTCTCATCCTCTCTCTGCTGCCTGAGCATAGTATATTCTTCCAAGGTACCTAGCAATCTTACCTGAAATATCAAGAGGACAAGCTTTAAATAAATCATAAGCTGTCACTAATTGGCATATGTTTCCGGAGCTCAAATTCTACCTTGTCATACATGAACGGGATCCCTTTTTCCTTCTCCCAGGCTTTTATTTTTGCAGAAAGGTTCTCTATCAAGGCTACACAATGATAGGGTTAGTTTGTCAGAGAACTAACACTGCAGGAAAGAACAAGAGAGAAAATAAACATATGAATTAAAAAATGAAAGATGTACAAATATTACAGCCCAAAATAGTACTGCAAGTAGTATCCCCATTGTTAAAAGTTTAAAAAGATAGGAAAAACTTACAGCCCAAAATTTACAGATAGCAACTATAAATCGTATTTATCACATATTAAACAAGTGAATTGCAGAGGAGTGTACTTAGTTAAGCTCCACACATTTTATTTCAGACAGCTTTCTCAGAGCAACATTAATGATGATTTGAACTCAATTTGCATCTAGGTTATAATAACAACACCTATACACAAGCAAAACTAACAGCACAAATTCCATTTGTTCTTATCTTACAATGCTACTTATGCACTAGGCGCCATTACTATCTGAGGGCCAGTCCATTGACCGGCCTGCACTTGCCTTGGGCCTGGGAGCCAGCCCGAAGAGGCCAGGCCCAAGGCCATCATGCCTTGTGGCACGATGCAGCAGAGAAGAAGACTCCTATCCTCCTTCAATTCCGGCAGAAATCTGGGACTCCCAGGGCAATCCAAGTTCATCTAGAACTCAGAGATTTCAGCTATTTAAACCCCTTCCTCCACCTTTGAGTTCCACCACCAGAATTGCCAAAGATCTCCACCAATTTCAAGCCTTCTTCTCCATAAGGGAATTCTTTTGGGTTAGCTTTATGGATTTACAGCAGCTAGAAATTCCCATTTAGGGTCATCTCTATTTTATTTCAGGTTTCCATATCTTTTCTCCCAATCTCTATCAATCTTATCTTAGATCTTCCCATCCCGCATACTTCAAAACAAATTAAAGTATCTCTTCTTATTGGAGGCCCCTCACATCATTATTATCCATTCCCATACCATCTCAATTGATTTTCCATCACTTTGTTCTTAATGTTATGCAACTCCAACAACTTCTCTATTATACTCATTTTCAATATATCCTTTCTACTTTTGCCATGCTGAACTTTTACTAAACCCTCTTCATTGCCTAATATCTAAGCTTTACATCTTTGCAGGGGTTGCTTTACAAAGTTTCCTTTTAAGCCACCAAGGTATGTGCCAATAAGACAATATCTCAAACAGTACTCTCAGATTCATCCAACTAGCTCTAATCCTATTATTTATATCTTCATATATCTTTTGATTATTTTGCATAATAGATCCCATATAATGGACTTATCACTTTGTGGTACGCATTTTGCTGAAGGACAAGAGTATCTCACTCACTTTTTGCATGGAAGCCAACGACCAAGGGGCATAAACTTGTCATAAATGGGGGTGTGCCTATGAGAAGCAGCCACAAGTGACTAGTGGTAAAATAGACTACTTCCAATGAATGGGATCTTACTCTACATATTAATGCTTCTTTGGTTGTTCCTATTAAACCAACTGGGTTTCCTAGCATTTTGTGAAAATGGAATGATCGAGTAGCAGTTCTCTTTGCCTAATTAATAGGTAGCAGTAATGCCCTTGAAGCATGGCGTGAACATTACTTCATTGAAGGTATTGCATCTGGAAGGCTTTTAAAACTGAAGTATGCAAACAACTTATTAGCCTTTAGAGATTCTATACAGTGACAAATCATCCGCTTGGCCTCTTGCATATGCCATTAATGGATATGAAGCGTGTTGGGAGCCAAAGATAAGCTTGATGATACACTCTAAAAAAGTAAATTTGTTCTGTACTAGCTCACTAGAGATGATTATTCCATGGATGTCCAAATAACCATGTATCAGTCTACCTTATGGAGTTTCTCAGCTAGTTAAGGATGATGCCAGTGCCTTGGACAAAGACATTTTAAGATAAATGGAACAGCCATTTGCATACATTAATCTTCTTAAAAGAAAGTTCTAAAGAGAGACACATTGGGAAATTATATGCTATACCATATCTAGAAGGGCAAAAAAATAATAAATATCTATTTGAGATGGAAATACCATAATAACAATACCGCATAATAAAAAGGAAGAAAATAGACTACTACTATATGTGTGTGGACATATGTATGTTAGTTCCAATATTAAACATAAACTTGAGTGTCTGTGAGGCACTATCTCATATGATTGTCTCCACACTCCTAACAACACTCCCATCTCAAATTAACATAACCCCAATTACTACATTTGTTACTTTTCGGAAAAGGTACAAGAGAAGTGCACCTATAAAAGTTGGGGGAATATGTATCAAACTAAAATAATAAACTAGGATTGGAGAATGATCGTTATCCGCAAAACCACTCACATGCATAGCATGTGCCAAACTCTAATGCATGGAAATATGTTCTAACAGCCTCATTTTCCCAATCTTCTTGCCATGTTGGCTTCTCTACCTTCTCCACCCCTATCTTCCTATTTCTAATTTTAATGGTCTATTGCTAATTTTCTACTCATTGATATCTATTTTATGGTTTCTTATTTTATAAATAGCGATTGATTACAAACAATGTGGTGCCCCCCATGTCATATCCCAGCTCCCTGCATATCACAACTGCTATTTAGACCCTTGATTGTATTCTACTTATCCTTTATAACAAAAGACAAGTAGCTAATAACTTTTAAACAAATCAATCATTCTTTTAAGATATTTTCATTAATTTAATTTGTTATGGAAATTAAACTAAATTATGCTTGGATTACGTAATACTATGTTACCTTGAATCACTTGAAGCTATCTATCTGTGTAAAGAAAAAGGCTTCGGAGCCCAAATGCATATTTGGACTCGAAATCCTTCCACTTTCCTTAATGAACACTGTACCTTGAAAAAATTCTTTAAGAAATCTGGTATGCTTTTTTTCTGCAAGTTGCCACTTCTCATATAAACTAGCATTTATACAAATATATTAATAAACTAGGGGTTTGTGCATGTCTACATACATGTATGCACACAAGTATGTATGGACATGAACATAACAAATTCATAAATTAGACATATTTGACAATAAAAACAACATAAACAAACACTATAAAGCTTCAAGCCCATATAACTACTCCAATGTTAGATAGTTGGATTATGAACTAAGATTATTCTAAAAACTAGGTTTAAATATCTTAATTAAAACAATTTATAGCATGAACAAGTTTAAATGACTGCCTCTCATGCCTACAAAACTAATACCAGTGAACCAATTACCATACAATCCATGTGGATTAAAATGTAAAAATCAAACAAAAAGAGAATATATAATCTACGAGGAGTCAAATAAAATTTAACTCACTTCTAGAAAAAGATAACACTCACAAGGTATTTTGCTAACAAGTACCCGAGCTTTTTCTGCACGCTTCAGATTCTTATGTGCTCCTCGACCAGCATTATAACGATTTTGATCCTACAAAAGCATTGAAATGAGTGAACAAAATAAAGAAAAGAAAAGAAAGTCCATAAGCTTCACCTATCATTCCTAAAATAACTAAGATGAGTCCAATATCTAACTGATTAAAGATTGTTGTTAGGGGAGCGTACAAAAGTTCAAAATAATATATTTCTATTTGATATCAAGATATCTATATATAGGTGACATATATTTTTTTTAATTTTTACAAATTCTGTATATGTACATTACATGGTATTTTGCTTATTGAAGTACTAACTTGCCTTATTTGGCATTTTAATATATGTGTTTGCATGGAAAGCTCGGGTCCTCTTTTTTGTATTAGCATAGCATGTAATTTAGATGTGACCAAAGTTTCATCCTCAACAGCCTATCTCATGACAAGAAAAGAATTTATTCAAAGAACTCATGATGAACTAGTAGCAATCATCTGTCTGACTATCTCCACATAACATAGATTTTTTCATGGGCAGCATAGTTTGTGCCTATGGCAATGAGAACTCACAGTATATTGACCATTTTCAGAAGACATTTGTTTGCCTCATTTAGAAAATTACTGGCAATAAGCCTACATCTGATAACAATTCTGTACCATTTTTAAGAGAAATATTCCAAAAACATGCGTCTCATTAAGATGGGCAAAGGCTCCTACTTCCTATTAACCATAAAGCCTCTTAGACGTACTACCTCTTTCAAGAGATAAAAACCTCTTGGTCCTATTTCATAGAATACCTTTAACAGAGAATAATGCCAAAATGAGGATTTGAAAAAGAGCAGGGTGTTGACAATTGCGAAAAAAATATAATTTAAGAAATAAGTAGCATGAAGTATTGTCCGAACTATATATATGCATCAAAACTATCCAAAATTTACCTGGTTAATAAGATCATAATCATCCAAAAATAAGCATAGATTTAAACTATACTAGAGAAATCTAGCATCATAAATCATTCTAGATTGTCTTGTTGTTTGTTGTATAACATGTACACTTCAGAGTTCCAAGTTCCAAGTAACTCATCATGCAAACTAGCATTTCACAACTAATTTTATGCATTAACAGCATAAGTAAATAAATTTCATGGCGAAACCTAGAAGGGACATCTCATTACAATGAAAACATATCATACACTCCATCCGCAGGGCCCTACAGTGCTTATTATATATTTCTTGTTCATTTGAAAAAGCATATTTCATATAAACATTTAATAGGTAAAAAGGAAACTACTTTAGGTTACATCTGACACCTACTAAAGCAAAAATGAACCTAACTAGCATTGGTATAAGAATATGCTCTTTAATACAATAATCTATCTTTTCAAATTCAAAGTATTTTCTTGGTATTTTTTTATTTTTTTAATTCAATTTGTATGATTAAATCCAATTAACATGTGACAGCTAAGAGTGCAAACCATATACCAGCCATGACAAGAAAATATTTGTTATCTTGGCTCAAGAAAATTTATAGACTACAACTTGCAAAAAGAAAAAAGGGAAAAAAATTTATCCTTTTTCTAGAACATCCTAAGATTGGTAATTCATAATTCAGGGGGTTCCCAAAACATATTGTACCTTGCTCCCTATCACCAGCTAATTTTTTTTAAGATGAAAAGCCAACCAAGTGCTTACAAGCCTTCCTGGTTAAATAAGATAATATTCACCTTACATGCAACTTGATGATAATGTGGTGTGACATTATGTGGAAGTTTGACATATCCTTGACACAAAATGGTTTGTGGCTGCCATGGAAAACTTTTAGCATGAAAAAATATTTATACCATCAAGGTTGAGAGGGCAAAAACATACTCTACATTGTATAAGACTTGCAAGACCAAAAAATACAAGTAGATGTAGGGTCTTATGCCCTTACCAAAAAGCTAGAAATATAATTTAGTGAAACCCATTGGTTTTAGGGCGAGTCTTGTAACACAAGAATAAAAATAAAAAGCACACATTAGCAAAAGAGCAACATTGGGGCACAATTTGTTTGCTATTCTCTTCTACAGATATGACCTTGTGGAATCATATCTTCTTCCTCTTGTTTCTCTTTTATCATCTCATTTCTATCTTTTTGGAGTGACATTTTGCATTATTAAGTTAGAACTCAAGACCACATGCATTGCATCTCCTATTGACAATTTTCTATCACATATACCTAGGTTACTATATAAAAGGAATGAAGCAGGGTAGAGATGGACCAAAAATCACACAGAATGAAGTACAATCTTAACATCTTTAGAAAGTCTACTCCTACACCGAGCAGAATGGAGGAACAGGATTCATGTAGCCGACCCAAACTGGCCTAGGCTTAATTGAAATGAGTTGAGTTGCATGTACTTAGGTTACGAAAAGTCACATCTACGAACTATAGAACTACAGATATATATGGCCAAAAAATGCCATCATGAAAACAGCATGTTCTTCCTCTATAGCCAAAATGGACAACCACGATAGCAGATGATACCCAAAGGGGTGTCTGATGCTGCTATAGACAAGCCCTCTTTGTCATCCTAAAATCACACATTCATCTTTTTCTTTTAAATACTTGTTAACAGATAAATGTCCATCAGTGAAACTCAACCTTCTTGTAGATATGGCACATTTTTGCATTTTATTAAACTATTTCTCAGATCATTCCTAGTAACTGAAACTCTTTAGATATCCCATTTTAAACAGGTCTCCAGCAAAGGATCTAAAGTAAATATTTTCCTGAAAGCAAACCATCGAATAGATATTTGATGCATAAAGACTAAAATGTTGAACAAAAATCAGGAAAGCAAGAACTGGACAAGGGGGAACATACAGGTGTTTATTCTTTTTCTACTAACGTTGTTTTTTAGTCTACATGTTGTAGTCATGAATTGTATATTCATAAACTAGCTTAAGTACAAGCTTTCTTTCTTATGTTTGCGAAAATGGGAACCATCAATAAAAATGACATTTACATAAAACAAATCAAAAGGTCAGGGGGGGACCGGCGCTTATGCATGGAAGACAGAAAAATGGATCCCCTTATGGTCCATAGCCAGATCATCTTACCTGCAAACAGGGTGTCCCAAAAACTTGTAGAACCATACTTGATACAGACCTATAAGCCTACAGGTCAGATATGGATTCAAAAAATAGACTCATCAAAACTCTCACTCTAGGTCTGGGTCTGGTAAAATTCTGCCTTGCTCCACCTAGAACCCTGTCCCAATCCACTCAATGGTTTACCTGGTATGCATAGTCTTGCACTTGTGACCTTTACAATTCCTGTAATTCATTAGTTATACTTTTAACTTTTGCCATTAGTGAATTGTTTTGATAGGATGATGGGCATCGAACTTATTAACATTAATACCCACTTGGGAACTCAAGACCACACCCAATCCAAACCCCTGGAGCATAGGGTAAGACACAAGTCTTCACATACGCAACCCTGATCCAACCCGATGGGTCTTATAAAATCTCAACTACCCAAACACAGACCTGACCTAGTCCTTGGAGGGTTTCATTTTGTTTTAACATTTATACGAGAACCTCTTGTTGGTCCATGTATGGGTTGTAAAGTACCCAAACTCAACATGATCCAACCCAATATAACTTCTACCTTTGAGGATGTACAGCAATTACTTAAACACGAGTTATATGAAAATTATTCAAGAATGTTCAATGGAAACTCTCTTAGATCTTGCACATGAGGAGGCCAGTTTATTTGATTATCTTCTAGACAAGAATTCGGGAGCCAACAGCAGGAAAAACTGGCTGCTAACACGTAATCTGCAGCTTGAAAAGAGCATGTAGGTAAAGAAAAAAATACGGATCTTGTCCAGCTATCCCCATTATTCTGTGTTCTCATATGCTTAATTTAATTTCATTCATTACAACAAGTGCAATTAATTAGCTTTACTTTTAACTAACTATTATGTAAAAGATTAACCTAATAGATAAGTAAACAAGAATAAAAATATGTTATGTAATTGAATGCATTAGTGTAATGTATGGCAAAAGATTATAAAGCCAAACTATGAATTTGTGGGTTATACAACCATAAACTAAGGCAACATGACATTGAACTAGAACTACCAACAGGAGGCAGTAAAGCAGATAACATAGCTAGAATATTATCATGGCTGATGAAAGAACATATATGAAGAGATTTTTGTCCTCGGGGAGAACCAAAAGACCTACCTCTTCACAGATGTTCTGGTGAGATTAAAAAAACCATTCTGCAGAATCCATACTACATTTTAATTCAACACAATCAAGGTATGAAAATAATGTAAGGTTACCCTCTCATAGTCATCAAGCCATTTCTCCTCCTCAGATGCAAACACCCATTTCTCCACCTTCTCCAAAATGTCTTTCCTGCTAAGAGCTTGCTCTTTGGCTGTCGCAATCTGATCGTCCATGTTTGAGAAAAGCTCAGAGAGATCTGCTTTCCCTAGAATTCCATTAAAAAATAAATGTTACTCATTTTTAAACTATATACTGATTATTTGGTTAGGAAATATGTTATTAATCTGATCAATAACTGTAAGATCAATATCAACAAAAGAAAAAAGAAGAACAACAAGAAATCAGTCTTAGTTATGAAGCTTTCTGGGAGAAGTGCTCAGTGGGAATTAACAAGATGTCATATCTTCATGAGAAATATGTCCACAGCATAAGTCCCTATGTCAGGGAAACTTGCAACTTTCAAGAAACAATAGAAGACTGTTGGTTTATGAGCATCTTGGCTTTAGTTAAGAGAACTAATGTCTCATGATAAATTATGATTTCATTAACACTTGCCGAGTGACTGTAACAAATTTCTAACACCTTCATCCATGTAGATGGATCAACATTTTTTTGCTCAGGCATGATTGCTGTTGTTCTGTTGGAAGGGTGCTAAGAAGGTCCTATATTATTATAGTCAAAGAGAACTTAAGGTTCCTTACGGAATCAGAGTGTGCTTTCCAACAATCATGCATTGCTCATGGCAATGACAGCTGTCTTATAAATCAGGATTGGACTTGCTCAATGGGCAGGTCGGGCTCAACTAAAGATATAACTGAAATTAGTTAAACCCGAGACTGGTACTTAGGTTTCAGGCTTCAAGCTAGGCCTTGGGCTTCTTGGACCCTTTTTTTCTAGTTTAAAAAATATAAAAATACTTGCAAAGATTAAATAATTGAAAAGGATTGGTATGGCGTATGAACTTGCGTTTATGGTTGTTCATAAGGAGTGTTGGTGCATGGAGAACAGCTATTAATATTTTTAAAGCTTAAGCCAGGCTAAACTAAACACAAGTCCGGCCTGTTTTAACAAGAAGGTTCATATTTCATGCTCGGCCTAGCCCCTCGTGTTTAAAGTGTAGGCTCAGGCCGTCCGAAATGCTTTGGACTCTGGTAGGCCGGGCGAGCCGTCCAGGCCATGAACAGGTCTAATCATGATGAAGGTGGTAGTATGGACCTAAGGGATATTTTGTGTTACTAAAATGATTGAAGATAAATATTTTCTCTATTACAATATGCTAACTTGCTCAAAACAAGATCAAGCATGGATACATATAATAGATCTTTCAATATACATGCATATATACAAGATCAGATATTTCAATAAAGTGCATGAATCTAACTATATAAAACTAAATTGAAAAATAAAAGCATAAGACATTCATGCAGAAACAAGATCAGATATACACATGTATAACACACCCCTAGACTGATGTGGTTGCTATTTCATATATTGTGAGGAAGAGACAATCTTGCACAAGAGCTAAATTCATTGAAAGCAGAAAACCACTTGACATTTTTGTTTACCATGCAGAAACTACAAATAAAAAATCAGGTTTCAATTATACATCAAACTTGGTAAATAGTGAATTTGAGATAAACCAGATTCAATGAGGCTGAGAAGCATCCCTTGTGCTGCATCACCATTAACATCCATGTGAACAGCTCTGTAGATTTCTTCAAGCTCATTTTGCTTCTTCAAGATAAGCTCTTTCATTTTGCTAATTTTTAGAATGTTCAGTCTTTCAACTTCATGTTCAGCCTAATAAGTAAAATGTATATTATGGAATAGATAGTAACAGACAGTAATAGCTCTAATAACAAGATATTAGATCATTTTTGGTGGAAAAAGGAAACTTAGAAGCAAGATGACTACCTGCTCAATGACATCAAGTGAAAGGGATCCTTGATCTAATACTGTATCAACAGATGCTGAAATCAAGCATGTCACATGGTCAAATTTTTTTTGCACATCCACTGGTGTATCCATGAGGTTCCACAACTCAATGAATGTGCTCCCTAGATCTTGAAGCTACAAATCAAAAGGAATACAATTAGTACAAGCAAATATTATAGATGACCAAATACAAATTAAGAACTAGACAGTAATTAATTTCAGCAGCTTTCAGCCATGATGATGATAAGTGTAAAACAAGCTGGTCCAGAATCCATATCAATTATGTAGCGTAAGAAATTAATGATTATACTGGCAGTTAATAAGCAGATGGAGTCTTACAGCCTAAAAGGCATCACCAACAATATTGCAATATCGAACTTCTATAGCATATCAAATTTCAATTATAACATCTACTCAGGTAACTCTCCTGCTTTAACTAGTAATTGCTTGATGAAAATTAACAACTCACTATGAGAGATTACATGATCATCCTCCCTAGAAGAAGCAAGGAATGAGAAAATATACATTCCTAACCTCCTAATTACAAATTTGAGTTAATTAACTACATCAAAGTCAAAACTTGACCTACCATTCACAAATTCATGTGTGATAAAATGTTTCATAGAGTAAAAGTATACAGAAACAAGGTTCATTTGATGAACTGATTTCGAATACCTAAATTAGGATTCATATAAAAACATGGCTTAAAATAACAGCAGTAAGAACATTCTAACAGCTGTTAAATTATATATAATAAATGGGTAAAAAGATAATGGGTGGGATATACCATGATATTTAGTCTTATAACAGACTGTTATAACACAAATAATTGCAATTAAGTGACATTTGCACTGTTCCCTTAATAAAATAACATTTTGTATCAAAACTCAAATTTATCATACAAAGAAAAGGTTTACCACCTAACAAAGTATTAAGTAAATAGAAATTAGTAATATGATGTTATTTTCCCGTAATTGTCTGTTCTTCCCATTGTTTTCCAATATAATGCCATTATAAGGGCCATTGTAGCAGTTTTTTTTATATTAAAGAACTCCGAATAACACAGTATGGGCCAAACAATGGCTATTATAACCATTGCAGTAGTCAGTAACGATCTCACTAGGGACCATTACAATAAAATAGAACCACTACTAAAAACTGGGCTCAAAAAGGTTGAATAAACTGATCACAAGTTTTCAAGAAAGAAATTTGCTTAAATTGTTTGATGAAAAAATCATCAATGAAATTGCCTGTGAGCAAATAATTTTCAGTAATGAAGTATTAACATTATTTATGAACAATATTTTTCATAAGGATTCATGCCCTAGTGCCTCGCGACATGAGCAACTTGTACCGTACCATTTCGACAAGAGAACAGTACCTGGGACACACCCAGGATGCTGGTTTGCTCGTGAACTGGAACATCCAGAGCATCCCGGTTGGTAACGGCTAGGACAGACTATGATGGTTGCATCCCAACAGTCGTGATGGCCCGATCTCTCCAGATATAACTTTGTTCCCTCTTCATTCTTATTGTTAATGGTCATCCCAGGCCATGCCAACCAAAACCAGGAGCATCTCAAACCAGAACCAGACTGGGACAGGTATCAGGACCAGGACCTAATTGTTGTTTGATTGCCTACATGCTAATGAACTTACAGTAGCATAATAGATTTTACCAAACATGTTAAGCTTCGGATATATAATCAGCTGTAAACAATATGAACAAAAGGTCAAGGTGCATCACCATACTTGTATTACATCATCTTAACTCACTAAGTCCATAACATAGACATGGTTGTTGGTTAACCATTGGTTCACATATGTTCCAAGTGTCTTTCTCGATGCTGTGAATGTAAAACAATAATTTAGTTGTCTAGCAGAGCATTAAAGGACCTAAAACATCTATATCAGTATACCAAAAGGATTTTTTCTTGTTCAACATTAGTTCCCCATCATCCTATGAAGATATACAAACAACAGCTATATTTAATGTATGGAATTACATAAACAGTACAATAAAACCGAACTCTTGTCCTAACCTTTTGTAGCTTCTGTTTCTTCTCTTGCTTTAGTGAATGAACAGTTCCTGCCAATCTAGCGAGGGTTTCATTGCTAATATTCTTAAAATGGCTATTTGCACAATCAATGAAGCTCGGATGAACTTCGCAGAGCATTTTATTGAAATCCACAGCCATCTCATATGACAGTTCATGTATTGTTTTGATATGGACATCAACCTTCTGCAACCGGAGGTTCTGTGAAATCAAACATAAAAGTAAGATAAACCAATATTGTTAGAAATAGAGGAAAAAAGGAGAAAACAATCTAATAAGAAGAATAACCTTATCTTTCTGAAGCTCCTGAAGCTGAGATTTCAACTCTCCAAGCCTCTTCAGAGTCAAATCTCGCTCATCCACTTGGGGATAACTCCCCTGATAGGTGTTTCCAGCTATTTCTGCACATATCTGCATGATCTGCACCTGAACATCTGAAAATTCCTTGACTCTTTCCTCTCTTATCCGCCTCAAGTCATCCAATAAAGGTCTAATCGCAGCAACCTGTTCTTTGAGTGTGCCTTTTGATTTTTCTAACTAAGGAAGAAGGCAATGTCATAATAGCAAAAACGTTATAGTCAGAGTTTGGGTCTGACAGAAAAATGAACAGGATAGCAAGTCGTGAGAAAATATTTTAAAAAAGGACAAAGGTACCAACCCGCACAAAAGACTCACGCTCTCCAAGTGTCGAGATGAGATTAGACATTTCAGCTTCACCTTCAGCTAAGGTCTGATGCAAATTTTCCTTGTGCTTTCTGGCTTGGTCTACTTTCCTTCTGTATACGTCGAGGCATTCTTGTTCAAGCTGCAGTATCATCTTATCCCTTTCATGGTCACTCTCCCCTATTTCATCCCATAAATCCTGGCTCCACATAAACACCATCATCACAATAATTATAACATTGTGGCAAAAAGTAATAAGTATTATATTTATATACATAAGCAGGCGCACTTGTAGAGATTATATATTTCATTCTTTTTCATACTGCATTTCAGAGATCAAATTTAAGCCTGTCATAACCCACTAAAACAAACGCAATTTAGGAATAACAGAATATGACAAGAAACCTTTTCTCTGAATTCTTGAAGGGCACTATCAATTAAACTGCTGATGATTTTCTTATTAATCTTAAGCTGCTATGTAGTTGTCACAGATGCACATAAGTAAATAATTTGCTTGTAGCTTTTGAACTGCTATGTTAACATTACCTGATGCTTGGTGCCCAAAATGGAAACTACATGCAACATTTGCATTTAAATTTCTATTGAAACCATGAAGCGACAATTATTCATAATAAGCATAGCCTTGTGATCTGCACTTATATAATTATATTTAATTTTAGGGAAAGCAAACACAAAAATGTGCTGGTGCATTTTTTTGTATAAACATAAAAAGGATTTGCCATGAAACTTTCTTGACCTAGAGGTTTGCACCACAGATTTACTCATTAGATTATCCAGAGATTATTAAAGAACAAGAAGAAGTGGGGGACAAGAAGTTGGAGGAGCATAAGCATGCAATATCTGATGGGCAAATATTAACGAGCTGAAAAATAGAAAATGTTATTTACTGAATAATCAAATAGGAAATTGTAATAAAATGTGATTAAAGAAGTAGTCAATGTGCAAAAAAATATCCAATAAAATCAGCAAACTCCAAAGGCTCTGTTGGTAAAGTGATCGAACACCTAACTAAAATCTCCACCAGAATACCAATTCCACAGAAAGTTAATATAAATATGAAGTAAAGAATATACCTAACACAGTAATAAAAAAAAGAACAATAAATAAGAATTCAGCAACAAACAAGAGAAACAAAATCTAAAACCCCAGAATTATGACGAAATATGATTAAAGAAGTACAAAACAATGTGAAAAAAATTCCAACAAAACCAGAAAGCTCCAAACATCCTGTTGGCATTATGATCAAAAACTAAACAAAATTTTCCGTAAAAATGTCTAATCCACAGAAATTACCAAAAGAGGAACGGAAATCAGATATATTATAGCAACAACTTTCCCCTCCCAAAAAGAAAACAAAGCGAATTCCGAAAGAAACAAATTAAAAAAACAAAAAACCTAGAATTTCGATTCATTTCTTGTCCAGGTAGCACCGAGAAATTCTTGCAAGAAAATGATCAAAAATCCAAAAACGAGCCAACAGCACGTTGTTATACGGAATCAAAACGAAGAAAAATCAATTCTAGGAGTTAAAGAAGGCAGGGCATCAAGACATCAAGAGAAGAGAACGGAGGAACAAGAAACGGATCAAAGAATCCATTGAAGAAGCCTTCTTAGGAGGAGAGAGAATCAAACCTGTAGTTGCTGGAGCAAAGATCCGCACGAAGTGAACTCCGCTCGACCGGAGGATCGCAACTGGAGACCAGACATTCTCCTTCCCTTCTCCCAGGAGACAGCGCAAACCTTAGAACTCAGAGGTCGTCCGAGCCCATTTATGGGGAAAAGAACGGAGAGAGGTGGGGCCGGAGTCGGAGCGACGACGCCGAGGAGAATGGAAGGTTTGGGTGGGGCCGCCCGTACATAATTTTGAAACCGATGGCGCCAAAACCGAAGAGCATTTTGGGGAACAAATTTCGTCTACGCCTCTGCTGTCTGTTTCTGGAAGAGGGTGAACCGTGGATGAGCAATGCTATGAGGCCCAAATATATTAGCCCAAGCAATCATCCAAAATGGCACGATGGAAGTAGAAGAATTATGAAACACAAGCTTAGAGACCAATAATCTCGTGACACATGACTACAGAACTTGGCCTACAAAATATTGGTCCTCAAAGTATTTTTTTAATTTAAACTTGTCCTGTAACTATATGCACACGTGCAACCGTAGTGCTGCACAATTACCCTTTCCTACCGTTGGATTTAACCAGGGTCAAAAAAAAAATAGATGGTTAATTTGGTTAAAACAGCCAGGGTGGCAGCCCGTCCCATGCATGCGGGGGAAAAATTGCTATTAAAAATATTAGCCTTGGTCCGTAGCAATTTTGGATACATGAGGAGCTAAAACTGTTACATCCTATTTGATATCCAACTTATGCATGGTGGATGTACCAAAAAGTATTTGCAGAAGGAAATACAGTTTTAGATGTTTGTGATTGCTGCATCTTTTGTCAATAGAGACTTTTCCAGTAGAGTTTCTAACCAGAAAATATTTTTTATTTGATAATTATTTTTTAAAATAATATAAAACTTTAACATTAGTTTAGTAACCAAATTAAGAAAATATTTTTTAAAAAAATGATAATAGAATTATTAGCTTTGGTACGTATAATTTTTGGATATTTATTGTTTAGTAACTATATTTCTAAAAAATGAGGAACTTTAACATTTATTTAGTAACTAAATTGAAAAAAAAAATACTTTTAAAAAAATTGATAGTAAAAAAAATATTACCCATGGTTTGTGGATATATGAAAGGCTAGTGAATCAATATTCGAAGATCTTATATCCCTTAGTAGATCTGCATATCCTCTATTTTTTATAGATTAATATATGAAAATCCTTTATTTTCTAATAGATTCGTAGCTCCTCTCTACCACTTTTCTCCTCAGCTTTAGATCTTCGATTGTCTCTTCTCACAATAGCTTAGCTCCTTTCTCTTTATCTCCAATTTTATTTGCTGCTTCCGACTCCTTCATTTTTCATTTCGAGGTTTCTTGCTCCTCTTCCATAGTGTCTTCATCTACGAGGATCATTGACCTTCGATTGCCTTCTCTCTTAGCTCTGTCTTCGCTGCACCAGTCATCTTCTGTTTTCTTACTGCCGCATCATTAGACAAGTCAATCAACTATATCAATAGGCACGTCAGTTTGTCATAATAATTAGACATATCAACAGATACACCAGTTTGCTATGTTAGTCGATCATGTCAGTAGATGCATTAATCTACCGCACAGTTAACTACGTTAGTATTGCCAAACATATCAGTATGCTAGGTTAGCTTCATGATCTACCACATTAGTTTCTAAATTATCATGTCAACTTTTGTTATGCCATATCAAATTTAGTATTGTCACATCAGCTTGACACATCTGTATATCATATTGGTCTCTTAGTTGTTACATCGACTCCTAATCTGCTACATCAGCTTTTAAATTGCTATAATAGCTCGTGTTCTGTCATATCAGTCTTTATGCTGCCACATCAGCTCTCGATCTACTACTATGTTAGCTGAGCTGCAATGTTAGCTCCTAGTATATCAAATCAGTTTCTGAGCTCCTACTTTAGCTCGTTAGTTTTTGGGTACATTCGTAATCTAGTTTCTAAACTCAAATTGACACTTATAATACCATCTTGAGTTTGAGAAGGATGTTAGCATAATTTTAGGAATCATGTATTAACCTACAATATTTTTCTTTATTAGTGGGATCCTATATCAACCTATATTATTTTTTTTTATTAGTATGATCTTGTTAAAGTGATTTTAAGAATCACGAAACAACCGTGCAATGACTTTGTTGTTAGAATGGAAGCAAAATGAACGGACTATTTTGCAACAACCACAACAAATGAACTATTTTGCAACAAACGGATTCACAACAAGATATAGTTACAAATATAGGCCAGATGATTGGGATAAACTTTGACTGGATCAATGGACTCTACGAAGGTAGTCAGAGACGGGAATGCCCGCCTTGGCGCACGCCATAGAGAACAAGTAGCAGCGTAGCCGAGAGTATGATGAGTGATGGCTTCACAGGAGTTGTATTAATATAACTAATGACGAAGAAAGAGTGGAAAGCGTCCTGATTGCCCTTCTTAATGGTAATGGGTCTTGCAGAAAGAGTGTCGTCCACAAGACCGATGTAATCTGCTGAGATGGAATGGATTCGATATGGTATGTCCAAACGAAATAATTGGTTCCACCAAGTTCAACAAATAGAAAGTTGCTGATGTGAGAAAGGGCACCATGTTGGCAGAAATAGAGGCCATGATGATAAAAGGAGTTGGTGTGAATGTCTCTTCTCGTATTGTATGATGAGAGAGTGTTGTGTTATATAATTATCTCCCAATGATTCCATGATATTTGTCTCAGAATCAATAACAAGATTGTTGAACATACAAGATTGTCTCAGAATAATATTATTATTTTCGTACGGCAATAATAAAATGAATGCCGAAAAGAATTATTTTTCTCTCTCTCTTCTCTCCTGATCCATCTTTCCATATTTTTATTTCATATAAATCGTATACTTTTATCCCACTACCCCTTCCGAGTTGAAACTGCCATCCCTGCAAATACGAAAAAACTAATCGATTCCACAAAAAATAAACACAGCAACAAATTTTGCAGAATATCCTTTTATCAAATACAGAGATGAGCATCAACCACCATTAGCCCCCATGCAGATTTACCCACCAAGTGATGACCGCAACATCAGAAAATTTTTATTTGATTAGAAAGACAAGCTGAACTCGCGATGACTTCATCATACTAAACTCTCACTATAACCATCCGTCTCGAAAATAAATGAGTGGTCCAGTGACGGGAAAGCATCAAAACAACAGCCCAGCTTCCTTACGAAGGCTATCCACAACCATCATAATTTCCGCAAGGAATATTATATTAAGCATTAAGCAAGCATAGAGCATTATACATCCATTAAGAACAGAACAAAAGCATCTAACTCTCTGTTACAGCTTAGATCACCACAGAAGTTTGTGACTACTACATGTAGCGGCACTAATCAATCCATAGGGCCCTGTAATAATAATAAGAGCATAGGGCCTACGCTTGATAGAGCAACAGGACATACACAATTATTAACTACCGGAGTCGGAATGCTCCTGCATCTTATTCAAATGAAAGGTGCCTTCCAGGTTCTTGTGCACTTCCACCTTAAGCTTTTCCTCCTTGCTTCCTCGTTTCAGTCTAAGAAGCAAGTCAAACTTCGCAGAATCTTCAATTACCTGAGGCTCAAAGATTATTGTATTAAAACGTATAGTTGACCATAAAAGCCGAGTAGATAGGCACCAAATAATTATTCTAATGCATCCAGAAAGCAATTAATACTAAGGTAAACTAGGGGAAACTAGGTGAGGCAAGAGAAGCCAACCTCTGCCTGTGCAAGAAGGATCTCGAGCAACTCATAGGGGGCCAGCGAGTTGGACCTCTGCTGGATGGTCTTCACAGCATGATTTGCTGCTTCCTGGACCACGGGGTCATGTGCCGGCACTGTGCGCCATCCAGGTTGATGCCCACCTGGCACAAGGCCGGGCTTGTTATGACCATGTAGAATCATTCTAGCTTTGGCACACCAAACAAGCAACCCAATAGCGCAGAACATGCTACAGTTCTTATGAATGTATTGATCATTTACAAATCTAGGCACAAGCACATGTTTGTGCGCCTCAACACCTAGTTGGAGTCAAATAAGGCTTCCCAATTCTTTGTCAAACTTATAATTATTGCTTTTATCCTCTAAGGGACCTATGGTGCTGAGGTTAGTATAAAACACAACCATGTCTCTTCTACAAATCGCCCAACATATGCAGTGTACTGCAAGAATATCCAAGCAATACAGGAACCGATGTACAGCATGCACATGAAGCAAAAGAAAGCTTCACTCTATCCCACAAGCGTTGAGAAAGCATGTAAGGTTCAGAGTACCATACTTGCCTTTTGCAACAAAAGCCACCACAGAGACCTACTTTAACAGCTTTTTATAATGTCGTTAGGGGAAGCCATTGTACTAAATAGGATGACAATAATGTGCTGGATAGCTTAAAGAGAGATGTTCAGAAGCGGCAGAAAAGTAGATACAACCTAATGATGTTCTGCGATAATTTAAATCAATAAGGGTATGCAAGGGATACCAGAGCATCTTTAGATATTTGAACATCAAACTACTTCACTGCGCTAACATGAACAGAATTTCACTTAAGTTTTTGAAGCGCTTAGGATTTACCAAACATTTCATAAAATAAACACTTTACTTCACAGGGTCTTTCATGGAAGAAAATAAATCAATAAAAATTTATATACATACTAGTAAATTGCACATGCATTGTACATAAAATATCTAAAGTTGTAAAATGAGGAAAAAAAAAATGTTGCGCAGTAGAAAGGAAAAAAAATTGTGTGTCACTTGTTAATGTAATTAATCAAGAAATAAGGTACCTTCCCTTGTTCTATCTTTCTTCTTTGATCAAGAAAGGTTGTTCCTTCAAGTTAACCCAGCTCAATGGAGTTACCATGAAGATACTAGGGCTGCTTTCGAGAATTATAGGAATACCACCACTTTTTTTTGAATTCAATACCTCTATCTTGCACATATATTGAGGAAATTGGTGCCAACAAGTAAACTAATATCACATTAGTCTACCATAATGGCTGTTACTTCACTAAAATGGGTACTAGATCTTGCAATTGTCTACATGTCATGTGTGTGTATAACTGAAGACACCATTAATCGACAATGTGAGATGTGTAAACAATTATTACAGTAGTAAATTGTCAGTTAAAGCTAAAGCATGTCTCTTTTCTTATTGGAAAAATAATAAGAATAATGCTATCAATCGATGTTCCATCTCTGCTTGTTTCCTCATCCAATAGATCAGTATAATGTTGGGGTTGGACCATCCACCAGATACCATGTAAGCGTGGGAAATAGCATGATGTGTGTTAGCTTCATGGAAAGAGGGAAAAGAAAAAAGCACTGCTTCACTATCTCTGTGAGACACAGTCCACTGTCATCTTGGTTAACCCATTCTGTCAAGGCGTACAAATAAGCCGAAGTCAAGTACTAATATGTTCTGGCACAATTCATTCGAAAAGGATATCCTAGCTCCAGCTGAGAAGTTAAATCAAGTTCGATCAAATTTGTCATCCAGCCAAACTGAGCGTGTTTTCTTTTTGGTTGCTTT
>JAOXJJ010000001.1:21736526-21777349 GCA_025769935.1 Phoenix roebelenii | reverse complement strand
CCAGAGGTATCAACAATGTAATAGATCGAGAGAGGATCCACGGATCAATAATACCACGACCCATACAAAAAAAAAAACTCTCTTTTGTTTTTTTTCCTCCTCTCTTTTTCTTTTCGGATCCATTCGGATCGGATCAGGTCCGTTCGGTAAACCCAGACTCGACCCATAAAATGATTCGGGTCCAATTTTAGGACCCGACCCGGACCCATGGGTCCTAAAATTTGGGTCGGGTCGGGTCTACGCAGGTCGGGCCGGATCGGGTCTCGGGTCGACCCGACCCATTTGCAGCCTTAGTCGTGTGATCCGCACGTGACAACCGACTATATTTCTTTGTAACGCTACTAGGGCCAAATATCGAACATCTGCATGTGATTCGCTCCCCGAGGGTTGGGGCAGGCCAGCGGATGGAGGAGGATGCTGTAGTGAAACAGATATTATTGGAGTTATTTAGATCTAAATGGAAAGAGAATGATGGAACACATGTTACAGACCAGTCCACAGGCCGACAGTCAGAATTGAGAAGACAGAAAATGCAGCTTTGATTCGGCCAGTGTAGGAGGCGGTATTGAGTGTTGCCGAGGATAAAGCCCTAGGACCGGACGAATTTCCACCCTTCTTCTTTCGGAGGTATTGGTGCATTATTCGGAGAGGAGTGGTGGAGGCAGTACAGTTTTACTTCAGTTGGGCGGTGATGACAGATGATTAGAATGCCACTTTTATAACATTGATACCGAAGCGTCTGGATGCTTCGGAGCTAAGTCACTATAGACCCATTAGTTTATGCACTACTATGTACAAGGTGATCACGAGGATCATGGTGGGGAGGATGAAAGATATGCTGCCGAGGATCATCAGCGAGGAGCAGGAAGCTTTTGTGGGGAAGGAGTATTTTTGATAACAATTTGCTAGCTCAGGAGATGATGGAGAATCTATTGCGCGCCTCGAGGAAGCGATGCTTGATGGCAGTGAAGCTGGACATAAAGCGTGCCTACGATCAGATACGGTGGGATTTTCTTCGGCGAGTGCTAGAGAGCTTCGAGTTCCACCAGATTTGGATTGACTGGATATTGGGATGTGTGCAGAGGCCTAGCTTTTCCATTTTGGTCAATAGCACGCCATCGCCATTCCTTCGAGCTACTATGGGTCTTCGTCAGGGATGTCCTCTTTTTCCGTATCTATTTATCATTTATTCTGATGTACTCTCTCGTGCTTTGTATGTTGCTTGTGGGAACTGGGAGTTGGTAGCCTATAGTCCAACCCCTAGTGCCCGCCCCATTTCTCACTTACGTTTTGCAGACGACTGCCTCTTGCTCACAAGGGCGAGAGAGACTGATGCGAGGCCCTTCAGGGGGTTTTGATAGAGTATTATGAGCTGTCCGGGCAGAGAGTCAACCTCCAAAAAATAGCCATACACTTCAATCCGAGCACGGAGTAGAGGGTGCGACGGGAGGTCAGGGCGATTCTAGGGATGCAGGAGGAGGAGGGGGCCCCGGTTTACTTAGGGTTCCTCCTTACAGGGAGGAGATTGTGGGTGGTGGAGTGCTCTATCTTATTGGAGAGGGTGCGGAGCAGACTAGAGGGTTGGAGAGCACCATCACTCTCTATGATGGGCGGATTGACGTTGATCAGGTCAATTTTATGTTCTATGCATTATCTGATGGCACATACTGTTATACGGAAGACTGTCCTGGAGGGGATAGAGAGGCTCATGAGGAGTTTCCTATGGGGCTCTGGGGGGGGATCATGGAGTACATCTGGTAGCCTGGGAGAGAGTATGCTTGCCTTTGCGGGAGGGTGGTTTTGGGGTGTAGTCACTCCTGGCGCAACGCAAGGCTCTTCCGGCATGGTGGACAGTGCAGGTTATTTTGGAGCCGCATGGATTTTGGAGCTAGATCATGACGGCTAGATATGGTCGAGCCGGATTTACTGTGTATGCGGTAGGCAGCCGGAGGTGTTCCTTTATGTGGCGAGAGATTGGGAGGTACTTGCCGATGGCCTTGGCACATTCCAGATGGTTGATCGGCGACGAACGAAGCATTGATGTAATAGAGGATCCGTGGGTGGATGCACTCTCATTGAGATTATGGTCGATGATGTT
Source organism: Phoenix roebelenii (assembly GCA_025769935.1). Lineage (NCBI taxonomy): Eukaryota > Viridiplantae > Streptophyta > Magnoliopsida > Arecales > Arecaceae > Phoenix > Phoenix roebelenii. Next base: position 21,775,251 of record JAOXJJ010000001.1, on the reverse strand, counting down.
TAGTGGTGAGGGGGCAGAGGGGCTCCGGGTTTCTGACCTTCTCAGGCTGGGGGCGGTGGAGTAGGATGGTGACAGACTAGGCCAGCTGTTTGGAGAGCATTTGGCAGAGCGGGTTCGAGCGTTCCCCATTTCGAGATCTGCAGGTCTAGATGTCAGGGTTTGGAGTACTACTTGCAGAGCGAGTGTTGGGGTCGGTGATGTTTTTCGAGCTATTCAGCGGGTGTCAGAGCCGAGCTTAGATTGTGGCTGGGTGTGGAGGTTTGGGCTACACCAGAAGGTTGCTCTCTTCCTCTGGAAGGTGGCCTAGGAGCATCGGGAGATCCGGGCGACACTGGAGATGCAGGAGTAGGAGGGTGTGTAGAGTTACTTGGGGGCCCCTATCAGGGAGGTGGCTAAGGGTAGCAGAGTTAATGTACAGCAAGCCAATGAGTTGATCTCACAAATGCCAATCAGAGCCATTGACTAGCCTAGCCGACCAAAGTGGCCGACCAAAATTGATGACACCTCCTCCATAAAAAGAAGTCTAGGGTAGTTTCTAATTTAACCACTAGAGGGTGCGATTGGAGCCAATCTTATGAATTGCATTCTTCATGTATGTGGGTTCGCCAATGCTCTCCAAGCCATCACCATCGTGAAGACAATATTTTGGCATCAACAGATTAGTATCGCCTATGGGAAATGAGAACATATCTCGCCATCTTTCTCTACTAGATTTTAGCATCTTCAGCAATAGTCTCACCATCAATATATTTGCGAGCACCTCAAAGTATCACATGGGCCTTGAATTGGTATTTTTATATATGCCTTGTGTGAATTGATTATTTATGATGTAATCACTTGTAAATGGTTTCAAATGCACAAAATCTAGCTTTCATAGCTCACAAACCCTCCAAAATTCAAGACCCGAATCGATCCAGGCATGAAGGCAGCTCCGTAGAAAAGTTCTAGCTTAAGCTAGGTCTCAGATTGCAAATGGTGAGATAACACCAGTGAGAGGAAAAAAAGTCTTAGTAAAAAACTAGACCAAAATAGGAGGAAGCATGCCCAACCTAATTACCCTGATGCTAGCTATCCAAAATCTAATGGATTGAAGATCCAACTTGCTAAACTACAATAATGCAACCCCTTTAGGCTGGGAATGGAGGCTTCCAGATAAAAAGCCGATCTAAAGCTACAACAAAAGGACCATAGTCCATTACTTCGATCTCACTAAGCCGACTTCAAATACAAGCATCATAGAAGAAATAAGGTATGAGCAAAAATAAAATTACTTTTAGTAACACTCACAATGTTTGATTATGAATCAGGTTAATGAGCAATTTGACTACTTTCTTTGCTCAAGCTTGAGGAAATGGCTTGAGCTCGGATGTAGGAGGGATGTGATATGGCCTACAAACAACTTGCCTAACATGGGTCAAAATGCGGCAAAGACCAATTTTGAATAGATATAAATTCTCGGTGTACTTAAGTGGAATAGTTAGAATTCCGCAGAAGGATGGTTATGATTCATAGAGAAGGATGGTTATGACCCATCCCTTGATTTTTGCCTCCAATAATAATGGAACCTTGCTTCCTCCTCCATATAAATAGGGCCAACAAACCCCAAAGAGAAGATTTCATAGCTCATCTAGCAACACTTACTATCATTCTATTCTTCTTTCTTGAAGGTCAATGAGCTAACCTCTTGCAGATCGATGATCTAACCTATTGAAGGTCAATGAGTTGATTTCCCGAAGGTTGACTAGAGTGGCCGACCGGACCGAGCGACTAAAGCGGCCGACCAGACCTAACGATTCTTCTTCTATAAAAAAGAGCCCAAACCATCGAGCATGCAGATCAAATTATTCTATACCATTTTTATCTTTTCTCTTTTCTACCATCATTCTAAAGCTCTTCCTAACTTAAACATCCGAGGGTCCGATCGAAACAAATCCGACGAGCTCCATTCTGTATGTGTGCAGATTCAACAATGCTCTCCAAGCTTCACCATCGTCAATCAAAGATTTTGGCATCGACAGTTCGTCACTGCTTGTGGGAAACAAGAACATACCATCTTCTAGCTTAGCTTGATTTGAGTAATTTCGGCAATAGTCTCACCATTGATGCATCCGTGAGTCCCTTAGTGTATCCCATGGGCCTCAGATCTATATTTGCACATATGCCCTATGTGAATTGATTGCTTATGATCTAACTACTTGTAGATAGTTTCAAATGCACAAGATCTAGCTTTCATAGATTACAATGTCTCCAGAATTCAAGATATGGATCTATCCAGGCACGAAGATGGCTCCAGCCGTGCAGAAAAATTCTAGCTCGAGGTAGGTCTTGGATGGCGAATGGTGTGATAACACCATATGAGAAGAGGAAAGTCCAAGTAAAAATTAGGCTCAGTTGGGAAAAGGTATGCTCGACCTAATTACCTAGGTTTTATCCAAAAATCCAATCAATTGAAGATCTGACAAGCTAAACTCCTATAACCCAACTTATTCGGGCTGAGAATGGAGGTTTCAGGATAAGAAGCTAATCTCAAGCTACAACAAAAGGACTGTATTACTGCTGCATCATGAAGTGGACCTCAAATTCATGTATCATAGAAGATATAAGGTACGAGCAAAAATAAAGTTACTTTCAGTAACACAGAATGTTTGATTATGAAACATGTCAATGAGCAATTTAACTAGTTCCTTCGCTTGAGCCGGAGAAGATATCTCAGGCTCAAAAGTCAGGGGCACATGATGTGGTCTAAAATCAACTTGACTATCTTGTGTCGACACATGAAAAAGACCAATTTTAAGTAAATTTGAATTTTGTGTGCATTTAAGAGGAATGGTTATAATTCCTTAATCAAGGAGATCCAAATGAGGAAGAATGGTTATGGCTCATCTGTTGATTTTTGTCTCCAATCATAACAAAACTATGCTTCCTCCTCCATATAAACAAGACTAAGGGACCCCAAAGGGATAAGATCGCACAGCTTATCCAGAAGTGTACACTATCTTTCTGCTCTTTTTTCTTGCAGTCGATAAGCTAACCTCTTACAGGTCGATGAGCTTACCTACTACAGGTCGACGAGTTGATCACCCAAATGCTAACCAAAGTGGCCAGCCAAAGCGGGCGACCTGACTAGCCAATCAGAGTGGCTGATCAGATCAACCAACTAGAGCAATAGACCAGCCAACCAAACCAACAAACAAGAGTGGCCGACTAGAACTAGCATGCTAACCTGAAACTCCTCTATAAAAAGGAGCACAGGGCACCATGTGTGCATATCAAATATTCTACACCATTATTATCTTTTCTCATTCCTACTGGTTTTCTAAAGCCCTAACTTAAGCATCCGAGGGCTTGATTTGAGCTAATCTAGCGAGCTTCATTCTTCATGTATGCAAGCTCAATAATGCTCTCCAAGCTGCCACCATCGTCAAGACGGAATTTTGGCATCAAAAGATTGGAGCCACTTGTGGGAAACGAGAACATATCCCATCTTCTTCCTCCATCGAATTTGAGCATGTTTGGCAATAGTCTCGCCATCAATGCATCCTCGAGCACCTCAATGTATCATGTGGGCCTCAAATCAGTTTTTGCACAATATGTTATGTGAATTGATTATTTATGATCTAATCACTTATAAATACTTTCAAATACACAAGATCTAGCTTTCTCCAGCCGTGCAGAAGAATTCTAGCTTAAGCTAGATCTTGGATCGCAAATGGCAAGATAACACCAGCTGAGAGGAGGAAAGTTCCAGTAAAAATTAGGCTCGAATGGAAGGAAGCACATCCGGCTTAATTACCTAGGTTCTAGCTATCCAAAAATCCAACCAATTAAAGATTTGGCGAGATAAACTACAATAATTCAACCCCTTCTTGTTGGGAGCGAAGGCCTTGAGATAAGAAGCTAACCTACAACAAAAGGGTCATAGTCAATTACTTCAACCTCACTAAGCTGACCTCAAATACGGGCATCACAAAATAAATAACGTGCGAGCCAAAATAAAATTCCCTCTCGTAACACTCAAAATGATTGATTATGAAATAAGTCAACGAGCAATTTGACTACTTTCTTCAGCCGAGTCGGAGAAAATGGCTTGGGCTCAGAATGTGGGGCATATGATATTGTGTAAAATCAACTTGCCTATCATGGGTTGACATGAGGTAAAGATAAATTTTAAATAGATTTGAATTTTGGGCATATTTAAGAGGAACATTTACAATTCCGTAATTAAGGGGATCTAGACAAGGAAGGATGGTTATTGTTCATCTTTTGATTTCCACCTCCAATCATAATAGAACTATGCTTCCTCACCTATATAAACAGGGCCAGGCCCCCCAAAGGGACAAAATCCCATAGCTCCTCTTGCATCCCATATTGTGATTCCGTTCTTCTTTCTCGCAAGTCGATGATCTAACTTCTTGCGGATCAAAATGATCATATGACAAGTAAATTTTGAGATTCTAGTTAAGTATTTAATTTTTTGGTAGTTAATTAAATTTTAGCTTTAGTGAACATATCTTTAATTTGTTTCTATTGTTGTAGTTTTATAGCTTTGTTGTCAAAAATATTTTAGCGTTGTTGTGTAACACTCAATACTAAATATTTTTACCAAAAATGATCCGCAAGGCTAAACAAAGCACCAGTAACATAGCTTACCAATACATTATGTAACTCCTAGAATAAATTTATACATCTATTTAGCTCCTATAGTTGTCTATGCTTATATGTTCTTATTTTTTCTATCCATATTTTAGATAGATTTTGCCACAATTCAGGACTTTATCCAAAAAGGCTCATCAGAAGCATTATTTAGGTTCGTTGGTCCTGTATAAGTATCCAAGATCTACCTAGTGCTAGCTGATGTAGGACTAAATACATAATTGAATGGATCCTCATATATGTCCATTTTTTAGCGGCATTTTTCATGTTATCATCAATTATGAGATGTTCTTAATTTTATGAATACATACCTTTTGTTTTCCATCCCCTCTCGACTAGCATTCTTGAGAAAAGATTTAGGCTGCATTTGGCATCATTATCATTTTTTTTTTAAATTAATGTCTATATTTTTTAAATTTTTGACAATAGAACCTTGTTTGATAGTCACTATTATTTTTTTATTTTCACAAAAAAAAATTATTTGGTAAGCCAAAATAGGAAATATTTTTGCAATACTTTTGCTATGGTAGATGTTAGGCAATGCAACTGTCAGGTAATGATTATATGGAGGATATGTAAGATACATCATGGCTTGCAATATAGATTCCACATCATCTATCTCATGGATTCATGCAGAAACAAAGCTGGCAAGGGTAGTGTAGCGCTTTACATTCACATACTTACGGTGCCTCCCACTGCTTTCATCATTAGCAAAGAAGCCTCCCGTTGATTTGGAGGACGGTGGGGTGGAAAAGGCAAAGGGGGAGGGAAGGGGGAGGAACTTTTGGTGAAGAGGACGGTGGGGTAGAAAAGGCAAGGGGGAGGAAAGAGGAAGGAATTTTTTTTTTTACCAAAAAAAGAAAAAGAGGATGAGGTAATAGTTGCTAAGGGCAGAAATAAATCGCGAGAGATGAGACTTGATTTGATGGCTCAAAATATTGAAAGTAAAAAAATTTACTTCCATTTTTTCTATAGATAATAAAAATTACTTTTAAAAATATAAATAAAAAGAAAACCAATTATCATTCCTACATGGGATTTTGTGTTTTTACTTAAAAAAAAAGTGATACCAGACAAAGCTTTAGTTTATGATTGTCCATTATAAAAAAAATGATGTTATTAAATAAAATAACCAAAGGATCATACTCCATATGTTTTGGCGCATGCTTAATATTTCTAATTAAAGCAGATAGAGCTTGCTTTGATTGCCTCATGTAATTGACTAGAATGCTCTAGACCTGTGCAAATTGATAGATACTAATGACTTTTAGTAGTATTATATAGATGATTATATGTCCGATTATGTGGCAGAAACTACTTAAATAGTGATTACAAGGCTGATTGGTGAAGATGTGGCATATAAGTAATGATGCAGCGTAATAGGTGGTATATAAATGATGGCATGACACTATGGAATTTTCTGCCCCAAAGTATCTAATTGCCAAAAGCCACATTATCATCCATATGCCATAAATTATAGTTTCAAAACTTTAATTAGGTTCCTTGATTTTTAAGTGTGATTTAAATACAGCCTTTTTGGCTGGTGGCAAGGCAGGTGATGATTTTGAAGTAGAGCAAGTCGTTGGATGCATTTAAAGAGTCGGAGATGATGACGGTTTCGGAATGAGGAGATTGGGGCTGGACCTAGAGTAAAATGGCGGCAGTGTTTAGAACGCATTTGCTCTGGTTAGAGTAGAATGGGGAAGCCAAGGGAACGAATGAATTTAAAATAAAAATATATATTTCTTTTTTTTTATCCTCTTTTGCTTCCCGTTCTTCTTTGGTTTGGATTGGACTATCTCCATTTACGTTTTAGGAAACATGTGATCACATGGTGGAATAAAAGATTAGATGGATAATGTGTGATGAGGTGTTATATACACGTTATGGTGGTGTAGATTTTTTTCTCTTGTGTATATTTATATCCGTCCTGGTGGATGGTAGAAGAAAAAGGAGGATGGGTTAAAGATATAATTGAAGATGGAGTAGGATCAGCAATATAATAATATTTTATTAATATAATTTTTAAATATATATTTCACTTTGCATATTAGTTTCAACTATCATGTCCATATTGGTTTTACATTTAATCACACTTAAAAATCAAATGACCTAATTAAAGATTTTTAAACTATAAGAACTAAATAAAAATATTTGAAAAACTTAGGGGGCCAAAAAAATAATTTATGGTACATATGTGATGATATGGCGTATGGGCAATGATGTGGCACTCGATGATTGGGCACTTTTGGGTAGAAAATTTCACAATACATGCCACATTATCACTTATATGCCGCATCATCAAAATAATTTTTTTATCTATTATTCTATATTATCATCCTATGTCGCATCATCACCAATTAGCCATGTAATCACCTATTTAAATAGTTTTTGCCATGTAATCAGTCACATAATCACCGGACTTTTGGTGAGAGAAAGTGGCTGGAATTCACATTAAAAAAGTAGAAAAAATATGGACCAAATTTGAGCTTTTTAAAGTTTAGAAACTTATTAAAAATCTGATATAAACTTAGAAGACGAAATGCATAATTAACCTTAGAATCTTTTAGTAAAGGGTTAATTATTGAAAAATTCTATACTTAATGTGTGTTTTTCAAGTTTAGTATATTGTTTCAATTTTTTACAATCGGTATGTATACCTTATAAAGTGTTGCAATATTGGCCAGCTATCAATTGGCATCCAATTTTGCCATTAAAGTGCCTTAATGACATGGAAAATTTGAAAATAATGTGGAAAATAGCAACATTGAGGTGGAAATAATGTAGAATAGACCCAGTTAAATGAAAAATAAAAAGCTTTTCCCCTTGTTTTCCTCTTACCCAAACCCCTCCCCTCCTCCCCATCCCTCCGTCTCCCCCCTCCGAACTCCTTCCATCCCTGTCTCTCCCCTTCCTCCAAATCCCTCACCATCTCCTTTCAAAATTGGACTTTTAGAGTTAAGAGGAACAAGAGGATTTTAGCACCACATACCCACTTTTGTGCGTTATGTAGGAAAGGATTCAAGAGAGATTCTAACCAAAGGATGCATATGAGAAGCTATGAAGATGAGTACAAGACCCTAGCTGCCATTGCCAAGCCTAACAAGGAATCAAGCTCAGAACCAACACTTATAAAGAGGTACTCACGCCCATTTGTAGGGTGTAAGAGGAACAAGGAGCATTCCAATCTCTCAAGACAATTCTCTATGTGAAAAATCATTACAAGAGAAGCCAATGTGACAAGAAGTTTTCAGTTATTGTAGATTTAAAAACTCACGCGAAGCACCGTGGTCGTGACAAATTTTCAAGGAAGCATAAGTTGTTGGGCACGTTGCTTTTTTTTTTTTTGGTACAACGGCTGCTCATCTTACTCCGATGTAGGTATAGCCAGCAGAATCAAAAGCTACAATCCGGCAAAATTGTGAAGGATGGACCTCCTGGTGTGTCCAAAAAACCTCCTCAGCGTGTTGTGTTGTATAGGAGGCGACTCAATTGATGGCTCTATTCACCTCTCGATATACGTGCACAGCCTGAAGAATACTACAATCTCGTACCATTCGCCGAATGTCATCAAGTAGAGGTCGTCCATCCCCCTTCGCCTCTTCTCTCGTATCCAACTAATTACCATGGCCGAATTTCTCTCGAGGATGATACGCTCCGCCCTTAGCCTCCTTCTTGCATAGGAGATACATTTCCATGCTGTCCTAAGTTCCACCCCTATAGCTGTTAGCCTGATCACAAAGCCTATGCATGCTCTGTCTCCATCACCGGTAGCACTACCATCAAAGTTTACTTTAAGACGCCGAAGGGTGGGGGCTCCTAAAGACACACATGGATGCTGAATCAACATATCGGGACTTGCAGATATCCCATTGGGCACGTTGCTTTATTCCATGGCCATACACCTATTCTTGTAATTGATGAAGCCAAGGTTTCATAAACATCAAATGAAATATCGGGCAATGAGGTGATGAATGGAATGGTGGGAACTATGGATTATAACTGTGATGATGTTCCAAGTCTTAATATTAAAGGTGTCGATCATGGACCAGGCTGTTTCTCTCCTATGAACTTTGATATGAGTTCCCTTGTCATGCATTTGAGGTTTCTGAAATTTCGTTTCCTTGGATGTACTCAAGCTAAGCTATATGAATTGCTGTTTTCACAAAAAAAAATAAAATTTCGTTTCCTTTTCTTCCTTCTAGATCAAGTAATTTCATTCAAAGAAGCTAGATGCTCTCTACAATGACAACAATCGATAGATGTGGCACATTGAATGTGGGTGCATGAGAGCAGTATTATATTACTTTCCCTAAAAGCTTTTGAGATTTGAACAAATATTGCTTTCCATGTTGAGCAAAAGAAAGAAAATCACAATATGTGCAGTCTCGCCTGAGTGACTCGAAAATGCAATCTAATGTTATATGTGTGTTTTAGGCAACAGTATCTATGCTGGGCTCTTAAACTTTACTTTTTCATTTTACCATTCAATTCTTGGATTATAACTGTTTTGTTTTCTTGGTTGAAAGGTTTACAGAAAGTATAATAGGGGTTACAACAATTTTACTATGTTGGATTTACTCTAAAAAGTCCAGCATTAAGTGCAAATTTAAAAAGGTGGGAGGCGGCAATAGAGGAGAGGCGAGGGAGGAGGAGATGGCAAGAGATTTGGAAGAAGGGGGGAGGCAGAGGTGGAGAGAGTTGGGAGGGAGGAAGCGGAGGAAGGACAGGGAGGAGGGGAGGAGTTTGGGTAGGAGAAAGACGGCGGAAATTTGATTTATTTATATTATTTTTATCTTACCGTTGTTATGTTTTATGTTACTTTTTAAATTTTTATGTTATTTCAACAAAGCAAATTTAACGTCTGGTAGACGGCACGACAATATTATAACATTTTATAAAATATAAAATTTTTTATTAATATTTTTATAAAAAATTAAATTTAAGTAAATACTATCTTAAAATTTATATTTATTTCTATATCTCATAAAACACTATTTTTGCACAAATGCACTAAAACAAGTAATAAAAAATCTATTTATTTTAATTAAAAATAAAAATAAATTTTTGAAATTATTTTTTGTCCTATATTATTACTATCTTATAAATATTTTTTTTATGTTTACCCATTAAAAATATTTTAGTTATTTTAATTTAAAATCATTAATTTTTTAATGGAATTAGATAGTGTAGATATATATGCGAAAATAGAATAGCAAAACAAGTGTTTTGGAAGATCATCAATGCAAATATTAATTTTAAAAAAATATTTATGTAAAATTAGATATTTAAAAAGATTATGTAAAAGAATTTTAAAATATGTATAGCCACCGTAAAAATTGAAACGACATATGTGAAAAAAAATACTAAAGTGAAGATTTTTTTTAATAATTAAACTTTTAATAAAAAAATATTAAATCGCACACGCGCGTAAAGCCTCACCAAAAATTCACATCTCAGTGGTAATCCTTCCCGGATCGCACTAATATCACTTATGGAAGCTGTTTTCACTTTTCATCCATTTGCGGAAGACGTCGCCATCGATGATTAAATCATAGGGACCATTTCAGTAAACCCGTCATGGAAATAAAGCCCAACCCCCACACGAGCGTAGACCACCCAATCCCCTTCTCTTCTCCCCCCCAACTTTCCCACGTCCCACTCGCCCGAGAGGATGGCGGCGAAGCCGGAGGAATCCCTGGCGGTCCCGGCCGTCATTCCCTTTGCTGCCGCCCGAGATCCGGTGGTGGAGTTTTCCGGCGAGGAGGGGGAGGAGGAGAAAGAAGGAGAAGCACGGGAAGTGAAGCGGCGGAGGACGTGCCCACCGGCGGCTCTCCAGAAGATCTACTCGCCGCCGCCGCGGCCGCCGGCGGCGGTGGAGGAGGAGGAGGAGGAGGGGGAGGACGAGGAGTCCAGGGGTTCGGGGCGAGGAGGATTCTCGTTTTCGTTCGACACCAGGGGAATCGCGCCGATCGAGACGACGCCGAAGTTCGGATCGTTCAATTGCTCGGCGGATTTGAGACCTGCGCAAGAGGGAGAGGAGAAGGCGAAGAACGGAAAGGAGGAAGGCGGGGAGGTAAACAGCGAGGGCGAAACAGCAAGCTGATTATTAGATGTGGGGAGTGGGGGATTAAAGAGAGAGGGTGAGTTTGATCCGTGCTTGGTTCCAACTCCCTGTCTTTCTTCTTGTATGAGAAAATAATAATTAATTAATTAATTAATCAATGATGTTAAGACAAGTTTCTCTCCTTCTCTCAATATCATTTTTGTTGCATGGCTTATATTTTCAATTGGATGGTATTTTGAAGAAATGCAGCGCTGTGAATTCCTAGAGTTGGGTAAGATGACACTGTAATTTAATTTATGTCATCAAATCTTTGTGAGAATTCACATTGCTGGTTTGGGGGTTTTACATCTGAATGGTTATTTGAGGTTTGTATTGTTGAATCTTGTTCTTCTCTAGCTTATAGTTGTTAATCTAGGGTCATGTTCCCCCTTTCTGTTCACACACACACACACACACACACAGAGAGAGAGAGAGACAGACAGATATATTGATTGAGAAGATAGATATTCCATCATGTTCACTCACACACACACACATATATATATTGATTGAGAAGATAGATATTCCATCATGTTCACTCACACACACACACATATATATATTGATTGAGAAGATAGATATTCCATCATGTTCACTGAGGTAATGAAACAACCATTCAATCTCAATCCGGGGCTGCAGAAAAAGCAACAGAAACAAAAGATAACATTGGAAGCAAGATGGGAGCCAGGTGAGGGGAACTATGGAACAGACTATAGTTACCATATTTGCAGCCCTGGAGTCATATAAATTCTAGTATTAACTTTTTGGGCTCTTTTGCTCATCGATCAGAAAATTCCAGTCCAAGAGCTCCTTTAGCACTTAAAAAATTGAGATGATTGACAATGGAAAGTCCTTTCTAGCAAAATCCACAGAGAGGGTTATAGCTGAAGTGCTCATCTTTGAAGCCCCTTGAGATATAGGAGACGAACCAAATAAAGACTCTTGGCACATAATTCAAAGAAAAGGTCCAATTTTTGAGAAAATTGTATAAGAAAACCTCAAATAATGATAAATGCTTCTAAAACAATAGGTTAAAAAGAAGTTTTCTTAGATTAGTGCCGTTTACCACATCATTGAATTTATCTGATTTTTAAAAGTAACTTTAATTTTTCTTCTTATATTAGCATCAGTAGATTAAAGATAGCATAAACAAACTAACTGAAGGTCTCAAAAGAAGAAGAGGAAGAAGTAGAAATGAAAATACCTCTCCTCAGTTAGTTATTCATAGCTTAGTTTTGTTATGTATTTGCATGACAACAATTTGCAACTTGTGCATACTCCTTTTCAAACCATTAGAAAATTGCAGTCATCATTTCAAACAAAGGTATGTAAACAGCTCGTTTTGTGTTTTAATACTCCAAAATAAAATGAAAATTTGAGATGGTTTAAGGATGGAGCAAGTTGTTCTTGGAAAAAATATTTAAGCTCTTTGACATTTTTAAGCTATCCAATGCACCCATCCGATTTGCAATAAGGTGAAAAGGCTTAACATCCTATGTTGAAATCAGTTAGATCCCATATTGACAAACTTTTGAAGTGAACAAAGACCCTAATTTCTTCTAGTTTGAGTATTTATAGATAATGAAATAGTTGCTATATACTTAATTCTTTAATTTGGTAGGAATGAAAGCTTTCCTTTCCAAAATCTATTGTAAGATGACTGCATCTATGCCATAATTTCCACAAGGTGGCAATTTCAAATTCAAGTATATGTAAGACTAATGAAATAAATTTAATCCAAGCGTCTATTAAACTTCATTGCAGTAGATGCCATGAAATTTGTTTTTGATATGCCTTTTCTTTTCTTTTTAATATCTTGAATATATAAAACAGCCAGGATTTCTCCTAACAAATTTGTAAGTAATTTCAATAGCAATAATTCTCAAAAGAAAACAATTCAGTAGCAGCAAGATCTAGCAGAGCTATGTTTTTTCAGCCATCAGGTTTTTTTTCTTAAAGTAATCCAATATCTATGTGGCTCATAATTGCTAGCTTTGGATCTACTTATGCTCATAATGGGCTGTTATAAGACTATACCAACTGTACATGATTTCTGATTTTAGTGATGATAGTTTCATACATCTTCCTAAACGAAATAACTATTTTTTCATAAATTTTCCTGATAGTGAATGACTTTCATGGGTATATATAGGAAATCATTGTGATTCAACTGTACTAAAAATGCTACTAGAAAGATTATTGTTCTTTCAAACTTTTGCTAATATTTTGTTGTTTGATTAAGCTAGATAAGCAATGAGGAAATCATTATTTGGTTGCTGTATGGTGGAAAGTTATTAAAAGATCCAGATGGCAAAGTATATTATGATGGTGGCTTCTGTAAGCCTAAGCAAATCACATATATGACAATATTTGCACAGAGTTGCATTCATTTGCAAAGGAAGTAAGTGGCATAGCCGACAATTTGATATTTGAGCCGAGATATTTTGTTAGCGATGAAGATCAAGTTAGAGAGAGATGATGATTTAGCAACAATGATGACATGCAACTCTAAATGTTCCTTTATCAATGTGTACATGGTCACTGAAAAAGCCATATGAATTTGTCTTCAGGTTCAACTTCTCATATGAATTTGTCTTCAGGTACATCGTCTACTCAACAATCTTTTTTATTATTGTTAATTACTTTGATGCAATAATAGTGATGTATCTTACTTGTATATTGCAGGGTTAATAATTTGAATAATTTGACTTTTGTATAGGTTCAAAGTGATTCTTCTCAATCTAGAATGTTGGATATATGGAAGAATGAAATAAATGGCCTGGGGAAAATATTTGGCAACAATAAAGAATTTCAAAAAATGCTCTTATTATATCTGCAATTGCTCAGGGTTTTGATTACATGCTCCTTAAAAATGACAGCATTCAGTTTCGAGGTAATTGAAAGCTGATATTTGTAAACAGTTGACATGAGCCTTCAAAGTTGCAAAATCAGATCAATTTATGGTTAGAATCTGTGATGGAGATTATGCTTGTGGGTTATCTATGGTTTTATGTAGCCGTCTGAAGGCATCACAAAAGTTCCTTGCAAAGCTGGTACAATATAAGTTGAAAGTCCCCTCTATAAAGCTAGGGGGATTATCGAAGACTTAAAAACTTATGGTGTGAAGGCGAAGAACAAAAAGGCATATTGAGCAAAGAAGATTGCAAAGGTTGAATTGTTCGAATGAAATCAGGAGTCTTATCAGAAGCTTCTTGTATATGCTAATATAGTTCTGCTGACAAACACGGAGTGTTGTAAAAGTTTCGATCACTGAAGAAGGCAGACATTGGTGCAAGGGTTTGGATATGGGTGCAGGCTTATATTAGATGGGACATCACTAAAAGCTTATTACGAGAAAATCATGCTTACCACTGTAGCTCCTCTGGATGCTGTGAATGGCCTGTTTCCTGTTGCATTGGTTATTATTGACTTGGAGAATGATGCTAAGTGCCATTGGTTTCTTAGCAAATTACAGGATGCGATTGATGATAATCATGAAATCACTTTTATCACTGATAGAACAAGAAGTCTTACTACCAATATTCTTATTGTTTTCCCAAATAGCCATCATTTCTACTGTGTTAGACATATATAACAAAACATTTTTCGCCTCTTGAAGGGTTATTGTAAGGCTTGCCAAAAGGCAATCAAAACGCATTTATGGGTGATGGCTAATGCATGTACTGAAAAGGAAATTTTGGATACAAAAAAGAACTTAGAAAAAGATGGAGATCCTGCATATGAATGGATAATGAAAGAGGCCAAACCAGAATATTGGCCACATTTCCTTTTCTCTGGTTGTTGATTCAGCCATCTCACTAGTGACGGTGCTGAAATTTTTGATGCTTGGATGAAAGAAGAGTGCAAACTTCCAATAATTCCATGCATTGATGGGTTCAGGTCTAAAATGGTCAAACTTGCAACAGCTGGCCATTTGGAAGGGGCTCAAACGACTACTGCTTTGGATACAAAATGAGAAGCAAAACTTCACAAAGTCTCTGATCTAAGTATTTAAGCATGATTGTACATAATAGTGCATATTTTGAAGTTTATAAATACATTCAGTTGATTTATTACAATTGCAGTGCAGTCAAGATGGCAAGCTTTTGGGCTTCCATGTAAACGTACTTGAGCAGCTATTCAAAATACCAGGTTAAGTATATCTGATTATTGTTGAAAGCATTTAGAGGCAGAGGAGTAAAGGATGTAATATTCATGTTCAATCCACCTAGTACTGAAAGCGAATCTTGAAATATCTGTAATGGAGTCTTCAAAGCAAATTATTTCACTACCTCCCAAGACAAAACCCAAACATGGGCATCCACGTAAGTTATGTATTGAATCTCAAGAGTAGGTGGAGAATATAAAGGGACGACCGATGTGTTAGTAGATGCAAAAAGATTGGGCACAACAAAAGCACAAGCCTGGAACTAATGTAAAACATCATCTGCTCATTCGGATTCACTCTGTTCCTGGAGCCAAAAGCAATCAATGACTTCACTAATTTTTTTTAGCTATCATTAATGGTATTACTAATTGTTGCTGCCGAACTTCAGAAAAGTGATGTTTATTGCCTCTGTTGATCTACAAAATAGCGACACGTCAGAGAACTTATTGGAGTTGGCTCCGGCCAGATTCTTTGATGCTTAAGTTAGAGACAAAAGATTTGGATAATGGTGTGGGAGAAGATGAATGAAAATTTTTAGTATAATAGTCTTATCGTCTTTTTCGTATCTTTCATGAAGGGATTCTAAGTCTGTATATAGTCACCGAATTCGGAATCTTCTAAGGGTCATACTGTAACAGACTGAAGTCATGTGATAACTATTGAGGGATGTGTTGTAATCGTCCAAGATCGCATTGTAATTGCCTTAAGAGATGATGTAACCACTTGAGGTCATTATGATAATCTTTAAAAGGAGTTTGTTTCCATAAAAAGTGGGGAGCTGTCGCCCGAGGTAAGAGAGCTCTCGTTGGTTTGGGATGGATGTCGAGCTGAATGGCTGTTTGTTTGAGCCATGAGAATTTACATCAGATAGTGTATGACTTCGGAGGTTGGTTGCTTTTCGTCTGCTCAACCTGACTCTTAAATTGATCAGGTTAGATTTGGCTTGACTATGCAGTTTGCCACATCAGCTCTAAGTTGGACAAATCTGGTCATGTCATTTTATCAGGCTTATTTTCCCCTACATCGCTTCAGACTATATCATCCGATTTAATGCTGAGACGTTGGAGGTTTGTGAGCTAGATCAATCTATCGTAGTGACAGCAGTGATCCAGATGTAGCAATACGATTCACATACTTATATATAGCATACAAGATTTATAAACTTGATCTATCAATTCTTTGTTTAATGCACACTACATAAGAGCTTCACCATAGATAAAACACTCTAGCTATTGCAATAGTTGCAATATCTAAAGCATGCTTCAACAACTGATAAAAAGCAGATGTAGATTCACTCCGTAATGACTCTGTTAACTTAGTTGAAGTAATTCAAAATTTTAGACATTTTCCTTTTTTTTATGGAGAAATTTTTTTAGACATTTTCAAACAACACTACAATGCAAACTACTTCTTACATTGTGCAGCTTTATTTATTCTTTCAATGAATGTGGTTGAGGATTTTCCCTAGTCTTCTCTTAGAAGGTACGGTGTCATCTAGGGCGCTACCGTAAGGTGAACAAAGTGTTTTCCTCCTAATCCAGTCTCTTCATTGAAAGTTTATCTTTCGACAAAAGGTGAAGAGCACCATCACTCCATTGATAATATGAAATGATATAGCAAAGAGGAGAGGAATTCTCATCAGAGAATACTCCTAGAACATAAGAAAATGAATTAAACAAACAAAAATGAATCTGAGACTATATATACCCAACAAAATGCCTATGATCCTCATCAATACCTTCTCTTGGTGCACACAGACTCATATACACTCTCTCTACATCCAAGAGTCAAAAAAGACAATTCAAAGCAGGTCGGCTCTTTCTTTGAGAAAAACTGTGGAAAATTTCCACCCCTCATTTCATTAGAAAGTGACATAAGAAACAATAGGCCTCTGGCGATCAGGATGGATCGGACTAGATACAGACTAATTTGGATACAAAGTAAATTAAAAATTTGCCAATTCAAATATGACCCATCTATTAAATAGGTTAAAAATTTAGACACAAATCTGACTATTTTATTTAACAGGTAACCTAAGTCGATCTACAAGAAATTGAATCAAGTTAAACGGGTAGCATTGCCACCCGTATTTGGACCTAAGAGGATCCTCAAGACAAAACAGAAGGCTAAATTAGTTCACCTGTTAAAGCAAGGAACTCCAATCCCGCCCCTGAATACACAGAAAAACTAAAGCCAAATAAAACTACAAGCTCGAAACAAGAGCCTTCATCAACAAAAACGCAAACACATAAACTTCAAAGCACAACATCAATCCACAAAGGCACCAAATCTGCTTACAACCTTGTCGAAACCAGGTTTGGTTTGTCTACTCTCACTTTATGTGGTCCTTGTTGGCGTGCAAAAACAGGCCATATCAGGAAAATCTTCAAGCAACCAAAAGCAGAGGCGCTCTGAACGTAGAATACAACAACAAAGCTTGAAGTTGCACAAAAATCTCAACCAGCTCCTCATTTTCATAGAAGTTTTGGATCAAATAAGATACATAAAGCTGAAGTTGGGGAAGAAACGGAGTCGGGCACTTCTTTTGGCATTAGCTGAAGTTGGGGAAGAAACTGGCACCGGTTCGGCGATTACAAGTGATTTTGTTGGAGTGCAGAACACTAAGGCCACTGGCACCAAGAGTTTTTTTTAATTATTATTTAATGATAAAAAAGGTAATTCATATAGCTCTAACGTGAGTACATCCTGCCAGATCATGAGAAAGTAAAGAGTACAAGGGAATAGGTATATCTACTGCGGATGTCCGAAGAAACTTTCCAGCGTGCCGGGCGACAAAGAAGGCGACGCAATCTGCTGCCCGATTCACTTTCCGAAATACACGTGCTGCTTGAAAATCGCTCATTTCCTGGACCAACCTGCAAGCCTCCCTAAAAGGTGTGAGAGGCACCAAGTTTTGACAGTAGGAGTTTGAAGGAGCTGGGGCCTGTCCAGAAAGGTGTGAGAGTTCCGTAGAGGTTTTGGAATGATAACTATTCTAATTATGCCGTTGCCTAGAAGAGTTTTTGAATTTGAATTGGAGTAGGCCAGGCTTGGGTTACAGGAGATAAGGCTAACTTTGGGATGGTCTCTGGGGATTAGGGCACTAGGCACGGTGGTGAATAGAGCTAGATTTGAAAGGAGAGCAGCCCGGTCAATGATCATGCTTGTTTCTAGGGTGGTGGGAGGGCCTTGGCTAAGATCAGAGAAACCGGACGTGGCCCAAACAACGGCAGTGAGAGCTTCCACTGCTCCTGGGGCTGCGCCTTTCCCGCGAGCTGCCGCCAGAAAGCGAGAGTTGGCGTTACCAGGCGCAGCAGAAATTTTTGAATATCGAGATTGGCAGATTTTTTTCATGGAAATAAGCCTCAACTCAACATGACTAGCTAGTTAATTCAACTGGAAGGCGGATCCTGATTTGCTAAGCCAAACCAATACTCCCACTCGGAATCTCCTAGACCGCCTTGAACATTGCATCTGCTAAAATCTTATAAATTTATTTTATGTGATTTTATTATTTTATCTTAAATATTTAATTAATGATTTTCTATACATACTAAATAAATAAATTAAGTTTTGATATTATTTAGTTCGAGGCACACTATGAAAGGTGCTTAGTAAAATTTGCCGTGCTCAGGTACAAATAGTTGATGATGGTCTACTTCCAAGAGATAATGAATCATTTCGTGTTCTCTTTGAAGTGCACTCTAAAAAAAAGAGAATTAGGGTCAAACCTAGACTAGTTAAATTCAGATACGTTGAAAATAAGCAAATTTGATTGAAGCAAAGCTCTCAATCCCCTTATGTGCGAACATAATTCTTTTCTCAAATGCTTATTCTATGCACTTAAGTTACTCATTTAGTACTCTCAATTCTCTTCTCTAATTTGAAATTATTTAGATAAAAAGAGAAGGTTATTCTGATGGAAAGTATGATCTCTTTTCTATTTATAGATATGAAAGGTTGAGTATGATTAGATGCTTAAGCACCCTTTCGTTGAATACATCCCTTCATATAATCCATTTATTCATTAAGGATTGTGTGCCTTGGGATCACCATCAGATTAGATACATCTTTTCGTAAGAATGTATTTTCTCATCTATAGAAGTCTCCGAAGAGTCTTGCGAAAGCATCCTTTCGGGTTGCTTTAAGAAGAGAAAACATCTCCGCGCTCCTTTTTAAGATATGAGAAACAAATAGAGATGTGTTGGTAGAATTTCTGTAGAATTTCAAGAGAGGAAAGAGATAAAAATAAAAAATTAAATCTTATCTATATAAAAAACTAAATTATTTGGGAGTCTGAGATAAGTTTTTATATTTAACTAGCTTTATGTTTTGATAAATATCCAATAAGAAATTTTAAAATCTTAAAATTTTAAATTACATATTTTATTGTTAAAGCAACAGAAGAGTCATCCGACGGAGTACGAGTGGAGAAGCTACCTACGAGATGAATGTTGCATGTGAAAAGTTCTACGGTGACCTCAATTGCTTCCAGAATGATACAGATTGATCCTCGTAATAAAAGTGTTGATCAACATTTGCGAGATGTTCCAAGCGAAGATTGGATCCACTTGCACAAGATGGAATGCGAAAACTTGAGATAATATTCATGACTGCTTCTGCACTCTCCAGTAGATAGGGGAAAGGTTCACTAAGCTCGCGCAGACCTTGTATCTCAGCTTGTTGGGGACTCCACCTTTGAATTGATCCCAATGGTTCATGACTAAGGTGAAACTGTCCACCCTGATGTGGCCCCATGGCCATGAGCTGCTGGACTATTCCATCTGAGGGACTAGATACAAAAAAGGTCTTCTCCTTTGCTATTTTTTTGGTCATCCAGGAGCCCACGACCTTGGTCTTGTGGGCAAGGGTCACTGCAACATCATCCATCTTTGTGGATCTGTCATAGGCTTCCACTATGCTACCCTGTCTAAATATGCGGAAATATCAGCCATCTCAGTAGTAAAAGGCGAAAAAGCTTTGCTTCTAAGGTTAGGGTTCTGGTTGGGAGCAGTGGCCATTTTTAGGCAGTGAGGGGGGCCAAATGCACTGGGTTGGTTGCAAATGCGCTGGGCTGAGCTTGGGATGAGGAGGGGTGACTGTTGTTTTGGGCGTTGATGGGAGATAGTCGAGTGTTTAGAGGGTTTGAGAACGCCTGCAGCTTTTGTAAGAGTGGCATGGAGGCAAGGGAGGACGAGTTCTTGAGGGGATGAGGAGAGGAGGGAGATGAGGTATGGGAAGGAACAGTGGTCCATACCTTAAGGATAGAACGTTGAAGAAAGAAAAATAGGGTTCGAATAGGAAAGTCAATATCAGGTAAGAAGAGATGGCTAACAATATCAAGACGGTGGCTATAGATATATTAAGAGAATCAAAGAGAAAAAAATCATCCAGTAAAAAACCTTGATGGTGGAATTAAAAAGTTTAGAAAAAAAGAACATCCGGTCCCTTCATGGATTGTGCTATAATTTTTAATCTCTGATGACCAAAACTATAACACCCGGTCCAATAATTACAGTTTTTATAACTCCAAAGCCCTACCTACTTTTTCTAAGTTTAAAATGACTAATATACCCCTTCACTCTTTATTTTCTCTCCCCCTTTTTGTATCTTCTTTAATTTTTCCATCCCAACCTATCTGCCATGCCTATCATTAAATAAATATTAGAATAAAAAATACATCATTCATGGTATATTAAGTAGTACACGTATCTAGTAACTGTGCATGAGGGGATAATAACAATATAATGTGCTATCCTAACTATATATTGTAGTATATTAACTATGTATTGTAATATATTAAGTGTGTACAGTGGTATATTAAATGTATATACGTATCTAATAATAATGTACTAGGGATATTAGCCTTGTACTAACTTATATTAATTATATACTATGGTATATTAAGTATATACATGCATCTACTAATTGTGTACTATGTTATATTAATTGTATAATATATGATATTAAGCATATACTATGGTATATTAACTGTGTATTGTGGTATATTAAGTGTGTCCATGTATCTAGTAACTATATACATGGGGATATTAACTGTGTATTTTTTTATATTAATTATACACTTGGTATATTAAGTATGTACAATGGTATATTAACTATATATTGTGGTATATTAAGTATATACATGTTTCTAGCAAGTATGTATTATGTTATATTAACTATGTACCGTAGTATATTAAATGTGTATTGTGGTATATTAACCATATATTTGTGGTATGTTAAGTGTGTACTGAAGATTATACTTATATTTTTTGCACTATGCTGTAATGATGTTCTCCATCCATACACTTCTGGGATAGTACATGGAAGAACGCATGCAGAAATAGAACCCTTACCTTAATCTTGCCACATTAAGGCAAAACAAACTCGCATGTTGTACTCTAAAGTGTTGAGAATTTTAGCTATAAATATGTTGTTTATGGATTGGCAGATACGAGAAGATCTACTAGTCAAACCTCTTCGGGGTGCCGACGATTGTGTCGGCAGACGCAGAGCTGAATCGGTTCGTGCTAATTAATGATGGGAGGCTGTTCGAGCTGAGTTGGCCGAAGAGCGTGTCGGAGATCCTCAGCAAGATGTTGATGCTGGTGCTCACTGGAGAGATGCACTGTTACATGAAGTCGCTCTCCATCGACTTCATGGGCATTGCAAGGCTCCGAGCACACTTCCTCAGGGACTCGCACGCAGAACCTAAGAACATGGAAGGAGAATATCCCCTTCCTTGCCAAAGAGGAGACTTGCAAGGTGATACAATTAAGCATGTGAGGTTGGGAATTTTTTTGAGCTGGTGAGGAGGTGGGTGGGGAAGGTTAGAGTAGGGATTCTAGAGTGAGGGATAGGATAGACCAAATGTTAAAGAAACAGTATCCCCATGGACCGGCAATTACACAATCGGTCAACAAGGACATTCCATTATAGGCGGTTCATGGAAGGTGCCGATTAAGGCTAAGGCTTTGAGGATCCGTGCGGATGTGTGCTTAGTACCACATTGGTTATTCGCTGAGTAGATCTTGGGTACTTATATAGAATCAAGAAATCCAAATAATATCTTATAACTACCCATTTTGGATGAGATTCTGGGTTGTTATAAATGGTATCACAGCGGACCCAACCCATAACCTATGTGGACTAGGGGACATTGCAGCACGGATCTATTGGGGCTGACCACGAGTCGATCGTGGTGTTCGTGATTAGATTTGAATGGATTTGAACCTTTAACCCGACGAAGACGTCAGGGCTTAAACGAGGAGAGTATGTAAGGACCCGTGCGGGTGTATGTTTAGTCCCACATTGGTTATTCGCTGGGTAGATCTTAGTTATTTATATAGGATCAAAGAACTTAAATAATATCTTTTGGATAGCCCTTTTGAGTGAGGTTCTGGATTGTTACGAAGGTTAAAAGAGAGTGCTATAGAAAACTAAGAATCAAATTCTAGAAATTCAGAATAATGGGAAGCTCCTTAGTAGCCTGGAAGACATTGAATGTGCTTTTTTCTCTTACTACCCAGAATCCCCCAGAATGTAGTTCCTTGGACTGGTCCTTCTCAGAAGAAGAGATCAAAGGTGCAGGTTTTAGTTTGGCAAAAAACAAATCCCTTGGCCCATAAGGATTTCCATCATACTGGGATGCCATCAAACATGGTCTCATCCAAGTTTTCAATGATTTCTTCAACTCTTCAATGGATTTATCTAGGCTAAATAACGCCTTCATTTCGCTCATTCCAAAGAAATCAAGTGGCTCAGCTATCAAAGACTTCCAATCTATTAGTCTTGAGAATGGAATAATCAAGATCATATCAAAAGCGCCTTCCATCTGGCTAAGAGAGGTCACCGGATCATTGGTCTCAGAATCCCAAACTGCAGGCTGATCTTTGAGAGTTTCATCCTGGCTATCCATTATTTTTCAGCATTGCTAGGATGCTAGGTTGCAAAACTTCCCATCCATTATCTTGGCATGCCCTTACATCATTTGGTCCTCAATCAAAGGTATTGGAACTCTTTGTTGCGGAAGCTAGCAGCAAAACAAGGAGGATGGAAGAAAAAGATTCTTTGCATAGCGAGTTGCCTCACGTTGGTAAATGCGGCTCTAAGATCCACCCCAAGATATTGGATGACTGCACTGCAAATATTGTGAAAATCCAAGCGGGTATGTGCTTAGTCCCACATTGATTATTCGCGAGGTAGATCTTGAGTACTTATATAGGATCAAGAAATCCAAATAATATCTTTTGGTCAGTCATTATTGATGAGATCCTGGGTTGTTACCTATGTGGACTAGGGGACACTGCTGTTGTGGTTCAAATTTGGCCTGAGGGTGACCACGCCGGTGGGCCGAGGGAGTCGCCAGAGGTGAAAGGGGAAGATGGGAGCCACCTCCTGCGGTACAGCCGCGGACCTGTACAAAGCCTCATCGGTGTTTCGAGTAAGGGCCCTCTGACGATCAAGTTAGAGTGAGGTAAGGTTGGTCCAGCCAAAAGTTCTTTAAAAAATACCTGACCGAGTTATTTATAGCCTCGGTGGAGTGGCCCAAGTGGCGGAGGTACTGCTAGCCCTCATCATGAGGGGGTGTGGCTCTGAGCCGGATGGCGCGCAGCTCAAGCTGGATGGTGACGTATGGTACAGTCCGTTCTTAAGAATTGTAAGGTGTTGACAGTTACGGTAGGGTATGGCTGGAGTAGTCAAGATGCCGTCTGACTGCTGTTGGCCGATTATGGAGACATGACACGGTAGTGTGGTGAAGTACGACCACGTAGGTAGGCGTAGGCCCACACATAGGTGTGGTCATTGGCAAGGCCGAGCTCGTTAAGTAGTCGCGTCACGCGCTTGATGAGGTCGGCTTGGCGGGTGGTGGAAGTATCTCAGCTTTTCGGATAACAAGATGTGCTCGGTGGAGCGCCCCGAGCTCAAGGGTCGGAGGGTATTGCTGGATTGGCGCCCCGAGCTTGGTTGGGGTGCGTCGGTGATTGTCTGGAGGTATCCCAAGCTTGGTCGGGGGAGTTGGCGAATATCTGGAGTTGGTGGAGTTTTCAGCGGAGATCCGAGGACGTGCTGACCTTGGGTCGAAGCGAAGATTCAGCTGACTGTAGTTGATGTTTAATGGGCCGAAACTGGACGGCCTTTTAGTTGTGGGCTGGACGATTCATTTCCCCCTATCAACTGCCTCATGAATTCTACTTATATAGAATCAAGAAACTTAAATAATACCTTCCGGCTAGTCACTGTGGGTGAGATCCTCAATAGGTTATGTCGAACTCCAAAGTGAAGTATCACGGCCATCCTTGTTTTGGAAAGGAGTTCTTAACGTCTTCTGCTTATTCCAGCAATGCTCCTCTCCCATTTGTTGGAAACGGTCAAAAAATTTCCTTTTGGCACGACACTTGGCGGGTAAATGGCTTGCTCCGCAGTCTGCAGTTTCCATGCAAACAGCCAAGCTGTGAGTATAGTGGAGTTCATGGCACAAAATAACTGGATGGAAAACTTTAGGAACCCAATGAACCATGCTGCCCAAAATGAGTTCCAATTCCTGTTCTCGGTTCACAATACAACGTAGCTATCCAATAACACAGACAGCAGGACCTGGAAATGGAGTCCCTCTACTGCTTACCCTGTGAAGCATAGCTATTACTTTCTGATACATAATTTGGAAATTGCCTATTGCAAAGAAAGTTAAGGTTTTCAGTTGGCTTTATTACTGCAACAAAATCTAGATTGGATGGAGGGAGACGAACCTTGGGAAAAACATGACCCCGGCTCTTGAAAGTCTCGTAGAAATTAGCTGCCGGAGTATCTATAAAAAAGGAGTAGTAGGATCTTAAGTTTGAAGTGAAATTGGCGAAAGAGACGGAGAAGTTGGTGGTCGTTCGAAAATTGGACATCTGTTGTCAATAGCGGAGAGTTTAGGAGGGTAGCCTCAACATTAGACTTCCTTCGAATACCAACTTCGGTTATCAATTAACACAATACGCCAAGGGTAACAGCCAACCTATGGAGGACAAATCGAAGAACCCATTGTCTCTCAACAAGGTTGCAGGTTAGCAAGGTATAATGGAGTGGGACTGTGTACTTCTTCGACGGGCTGGAACGTGCATGGCCAACTTACGTTTGCTGTGTTATAACTGTTTTCTTTTGGAGATCTACGAGAGGGAAACAGTCGTGGGGTAGACCGATAATGATGGCACAAAGGCGACAGATTGTTTGATGGGACGGGACCATGCATTGTCTTCTCTACACTTGGTCTTATCAGAAATGGGCAGGAGGTGACGTAGGGACAAAATAAATAAGCCTCAAATCACCTTGTTGTTATGAAGTCTCTGTCTGCCTTTGTGCTGGTCCTCTCCTTCGATGTACTAATAAACCATTAAATTATTAATGAACCATGGGGGAAGTGCCTCACATCCCTCCTGATCATGGCCAATTTTACTTAAAGTCAAATAATTGGATATTTGATTATTGGCTCAGAAAAATGATCCATGGTAAAGTGAAATCTCGAATAGGGATAGTATGATGGGGGAGAATTAAGGACTATAATTTTTTTTTTTTTTTTGTTGATTTCAGAGTTGCTTTGACCTCATCTTGAATTTCATCCTCCCAACATAAGAGATGTCACACTGCGTCTTACTAGCATGAGCGAGGATGTGATAGATGGCCCCACGTCCTGCAAGGTTTGATCCGTTAGACTTGCAAAGTCTTAGAAAAATTCTAGATAGTACCAATCCAGGTAAGCTAAGATACTTATAATTTTTTAAAATAATAAATATTCGTAATACGAGGTCCAATATTATTTTAAACTTGATCAATGTTGACTAGATCTTAGCTCTCTTGCTCATAGCCCATGATCTCATCCACGCTATTTATTGCAATCTAAAATGGGCAAGAGAATAAAAGTGAGTTAATTGTTTTGTAATTTATCTCCATCTCTAGTTGGATCAAGTATACTATGCATGAAATATCAATTTTTATAATATAAAATTTTCAATACAAACTTGCTGATAGGCATATGATACAAAGTATATTTATTAATATAAATTTCAAAATATTCAATACATCTAATCGAGAAATAATTTTTTAAATCAATGTAGATAAACCATCCTCTCTCGCTCTCATCCTTTATGACTATGGCTATGATCGGCTCGCGACAAACTCCGAAAGAGATTAGCTCCTGACTACAATATGTAGTCAATTAGTATGCACCAGTGATCACCCCAAATGGAGGCTCGAAAGAAAACTAACTTTGAAAATACATGAAAAACATGTTTGCAATCGTATGTGCTAGTGATTGTCCTACTAGCATGTCATAGAAGGAAGCTATCTCCTACCTACAACATATCGTCAATTAGCATGGACCAATGACTGCCCTACTAGAGGCTCAAAATGAGACTAGATCATAAACTCATATGATCATAATTAGATGAGAGAGTGAAGATATCACAATTGATGAAATCGATAAATGTTCCGATGCAGCAGTAATTTAGTCCATGCCCAAGTAAATCATTCCATGCTTGATCCAATATTTTAAAATTTATTTTGTCTAGAGCATACATAATATCTAATATAAATATGCATGAATGAAATTCATAATTCCATTTCAATGTTCAGATTAATATTCGAATGCTGGAGTGGAATTAAGCATTATAAAGCATTCATATACATGATAAAATACTAGGGATAGAGGTACTTGCAGTTTAATTCACAAGGGTATCCCATCCCAACCTATAGCATGGCTACGAGGAAGGCAAGGAGCCCACCCTCTATCTCTGATGCACCCCATGGAAAAGGGGGAAGGGGAGGTTGCCATCCATAGAGCGGTGATGGAAAGGGTAGTGGTGATGGGTGGAGAAAAACAAAAGGGTTGGAATAACAGTCTTAGCCATGTTGATAGGCGAGGAGGGGAGAGAATTTTGGAGGAACTATAGTTTAGCATAACAAGAAGGGTCAATTATGGCAGTAGCTAGCGAGAACAATGGCCAACTACAAAAGGGTTGGAATGCGACCTCAACTAAGGAAAAGATATATGGGAGGGCTCGGGTTAGTTGTTTGAGTGGTTGGCTGTGGCCTGCCATGGACCTTGGCAACATGTGTGGTGGCCAAAGGACCTACCATACATGGAGAGTTTTGGGCTTGAATTCAAGTGATAAAGGTGGCCCTTTCTCAAAACAAAGTTACCCATAGCCGGGCTCAGGATCAATTGTCAGCCAAGCGAGGGGATCCGAGGAGCTTGCCAACACTTTAGGCTTCTATAAGGGACAAGAAAGGACGAGGAAAAGAGGGAAGATCTTGGCAAACAATAAAGAAAAACAAGGATTCTTGCCTTAGGTTGAAAGAAGGGAGGAGAGTGTGATCATCACTCACTCAATAGATCGACAGTGAGAGCTTCGATGGGCAATTGGCAGTAAGTACCATTGATGGAAATATATTTTAGTTCCCCTCCAAAAAAATGAAGTATTGTACTATTTTTTTTGAAGCTACCAACCTCAAAGATGGAGATCATTCCATTCAAAAATTTGGCTCACCAAGGTATCTCCACCTCGAACAAGTGCAATGGAGCAAGGGCCTCTTGGCCCACCAAGGTTCGATGAATTCAATCGCGATGTCAGACAAGTACAATAGAGCAAGGCCCGCTTGGCTAACTAAGGTTCGATGACTTCGGTCTTGATCTTAGATAGGTGTACAATGGAGCCAGGCCTGCTTAGGCCCTTGAGGTTCAACGACGTTGATCTCGATCTCGGATAGGTACAATGGAGTGAGGCTCGCTTGGCCTATCAAGGTTTGACGACTTTGATCTCGACCTCAGACAAGTATAATGGAGTACGGCACGCTTGTCCTATTGAGGTTCGACGACTCTGATCTCAACCTTGGATAGGTATAATAGAGCAAGACCCACTCGGTCCATCGAGGTTCGATGACTCCGGTTTCATTCTTTGATAGGTACAATGGAGCAAGGCCTATTGGGCCTATGTAGGTTAGATAACTGCAATCTGGATCTCGGACAGGTATAATGGATCGAGCAAGGCTTGCTTGGCCCATCAAGGATCGATGACTTCGGTTTGAACCTCGAATAGGTATAATGGAGCAAGGCTCGATGGCCCACCGAGGAGTAAGGAGGCCTACTAGGCATTATCTCATCCTTAGCAAGGTACTCTCTCTCAAGGCTCAAAGGCCCACAAAGAAGTATATTCTATCTCGATAATATGATCTTAAATACTTTGTATATGCAACAAAAGTATTCTTACTAACCTCGGGCACTTTTGAAAGTGTTTCGACTTATCATCTCAGTCACTATGCTATTCTTCTATGAATTCTGATTATATTTTAGCCTATCTCTAAGAGGCATTATCAAAACTCCAGCTAGTTTTTATAGATAACTCGGCTTTATCTCTGCATGACTCACTTTACTATGAACTCATTTCATTATGATCTCATGGTCTTATATCCATCTCGGCTAGCCTCTAAAAGAATTACAATGACTTCATTCAGCCAATCTTAAGCACTTGGATTTAATTACGACTTACCTCAGTTTTCTTGTCTACTGACTTTATTTAGCCAATCTCGATAACTTATATCTGTGCATCTTAGGCTTGGTTTTGTGCATCTCGGCGTCTTTAGGATGACCTCAAGCAAGCATTCAAATAACAAGCTAAAAAAATGATATGCTTGAAAATTTTTTTATTTCATTAACAATGTGTGATTACATAACAGGTAAAAGAGCGAACTAGATAACTTCATTACAAAAGAAGGAGATCAAGATTGGCTGATTTCTAGTTCTACGAGGTTGACAACTCTCGTAAGGTCATCTAGCTTAGGAGACCAATCTTCACCTCGTCCTGCATCTTCCTGGTGGTGCCAAAAAGTGCTAAGTGGAGGCTATTGCAGAAGCCTTACTGCTTGAGGCTCGATGGTTCCTTGATTTCTTTGTTGTTGTCTTGCTCTCTAGCTTCATTGTTGCTATTCATGGCTAGGTTGAGGCCACTGAGGTCAGCCGAGGGGAAGAGCCTCAACACCTAACTTCTACAGTCATCGAATCCCTTAATGAAGGACTCGACCATGGAAAAGGCGAATAGCACACAATAGCTCCCTAATGCCTTGAACTTCTCCATGGCCCAGGAAGTTTGTTTCTTGGCATAGGTGACCCGAAATCGATTAACCTTTAGTTTGTCTTCCACTAGAGCTTTCCGGATAATAGCCAATTTGGTTCGATCCTTCTTGACCACTAGCCCACTCTTAAGGGACCCTAGTTTGGCCTTTGCTTTGGCCACCTTCTCCTGGCCTCTCACAAGGAGAACTGTAACATCTCCATGTGATTCTAAAGATGCCTTTCCCATGCAGAGTTTATCATGCAAGGAAGAGAAAAGAAGATCAGCAAAAGGGCTAATCTCCTCAGAAGAAAGGGAGGAAGAGAAACTATAGAAGCACCATAGAAGGACGAAGATTCAGCGGGTTGGTTTTGCATGAATCTCTTAAAGCAACAGAAAGGCTACTCAAAACCACTTCAGAAGTGGCGAATTTGGAAAGGCTATCTTCCTTTTTTTATGGAGTTTTGGACGATTTGAATCGATTTGTTTGGCCTGACCAACGAATGCATGTCGTGTCCTCCTTGCTCTTGACAGTTGACATCCCCTTAAGAGACCATACGTTAGGAGTCATCCTTTGGCCGACCACCACCTATGAGTTAATGCCCTCATCAAAGTGGCAAATAATCTGACAAAATAGCTACATCCTTCATCCAAACAAAAAAAGATATTTTAGACTCAGAAGTGTGGTTTAGTGTTGTGGTAATAAATGGCTAAGGTGGTTTGGCATGATTAGATTTATCTAGCTCATGATCCATATGTTGACCTGGGCACTCTTTGAAATTCTCATACCTCACGAACCAACTTGAACCAAGCAGAACCTCCTCACGGTAGAGGTAGCTCGATCTCTTTGCCAAAATATGCACGAGGCTACAACAATTCCATCAAATGCAGGTGGTTACAACACATCCTTGGGTTGTTATGCCGAGTTAGTAGGTTGTTGCAGCACAACCCTAAGTGTATTGGGTACGATCTGTAAATAATTTGGCATCTTAGCTATAAATAGATCAAAGGCTACCCTATGAAAGGTGAACACTCTATTACCAAATCTCTCAATCTCTCAATTATCCTACTTCTTATTGGTATTATTCATCTTACTTTCTTCTTCCTTCTTACTTTTCACCAAGAAACACTTTCCAACTTAAGCATTGGAGGGCTTGGTTGGAGTAAATCTAGAGAGCTCTCTAACCCTTTGCCTATTGCCTTACAAGTCAATAGAGGCAGTCTGCATTGATATCTTTGCATTGGCGGCAACATATGTATAAATATACGTATGTATGTATGTATGTAGGCTTTTTTTTGTTTGTTTCTGAGATAACTAACCCTAGGACAGGGGTGGGTTATCTTCTTATCCTCTAAACGACTTCACTTTTTAGATGGAGACATTTGTTAGGTCAAAAGAGACAAAAGTGATTTGGTTAGGTTAAATATATTTCATGGAAAGTAGCCTTCAATTCATAGGTTATTCTTTCTCCATTTCTTTCTTTTATGATTTTTTTTATAAACCCCACAAAATTTAACCAAATACCACTTTTACTAATCAAGACTATGAGAATTTTAGAGGTTTTATAAGAGCTAGAGTTAGCTAACCTCACCCTCCCTCCAAGTCAAATTCCTTAAACAAACACAACTATAAAGAGAGAGAGGAAAAAATCAAGAAGTAAGTCCATCAAATTCATATTCTCTTACCTCTAGTTCTAGGGTTCTTCTAGATCATGTCATTGAAGCTTGTAGTGCATGAGATAATATTTTGGGTGCATTTAACCATTTGAAAAAAATAGTCCAATAAATATATTAAAATAGTTTAGCAGTCCATTATGACATGGAAACTGCCTCAGCACGCAACTAGTTTCAGTCACATCAAGGGTATGGTTTTATATTGGATCTGGGTCTAGATATGGTTTCACATATCTACTTTAAGTTTTGGTATGAATATGGCTATAGTACTCAATCTAAACCTAAATAGCTGTTAACTTTAGTCATATCTAATTAATTTTTCTCCTTTATCTTTCGAGAAACTAATTAAAGGATGCATCTTTCATTTATTCAACAATAGAAGGAGAATGAAATAAAGAGATGTGACTCTTTGGCCATTAAAAAAGCTTTTTTGCATATATTCCTTTGCAAATATAGTTTATTGCATATTTGCCCTTCAAAAATCATTCTTGTATATATGTGTGTGTATATATATATCATTGAATTCTTCCTATTTTTGCATGGACATGTCTTGTTATATTTTTGGATGATGATGATGCTATAACCATTTTAAGTTTAAAATAACTTCATTATCCTTTTATATTAATATCTTTGAAAATTCCATATGAAAATATATCTCTTTTTAATACAAATTGAATTTTAAATTCTTTAGTGTCAGATAGGTCCCCTTTTAAGATAAAAGGGTGATAGTATCAAATAATACTCAATGGTTATCTATAACACCTTCAACCAAAAATCTCATGAAAGATGCATCATGAAAAAAATAGGATTTTTGAGGGGTAGATATGCAAATAGTGATTTTTTTGGGAAGTAAATATGTGATAAGCCATATGTGCAAAAGTATATATGCAAAAAGACCAAGAAAAGGGAAATAAAAAAACAAAGTGGTAAACTTGAAGTGTATCATATTGACCTTAGGATCATAATGTTATCATTCCAAAATATATCGCAAATACAATAGCAAGTCTAAAATAGCCAAAACTATAATAGTGAATTGTAACTCAAATAGAGCTTCCCAAACCAAAGAGTAGAAAAACAATGCTGGAAATTTTAGTTTATCTATAGTACTTCCAAGCCAACCTTTAATGAAGAAATATAATAAATATTACTCATGAAGATCATGTTGTAATTTTCCTTCCCTAAAAGCATCTTTATTTCATCCGTTGAATAGTATAAGCAAAAGAGAAGGCCCCTCATGGAAGTTGACGATTGAACAAGAAATAGGAGAGGCTCGATTGATACCACGATGCCACGTATATATTGCACTAATTTTGGACTACGACATTAGCCTAGTTGTCTAACCTCAGTATCTATACTCCAAATAAAATTCCACAATTGCGACGTCCTAGATTTTTCAAACTTCTTTGGAACTCAAACAGCTTGCCATTTTGACCATATAATCTCATTCAATTGATGAAGCTACCAGCTCCAAATAAATATTTTGTATCCATCCAAAACCTTGTAGCAAATTGAATTGTCAAGAATATATGATCAGTAGTTTCTTATTGCCTTAAATATAAACAAATATTTTAAATGTGCAAACTCATCCCAAATGACTTAGCGTAGTCATGAATTCAACAATTCTAACTTACCAAAAGTCCCTAGATCATGGTGCCAATATCAGCTACATAAAGCTCTTGAAAGAAATCTAAGATATTAATTTGTAACTGAATTCACAATAGTAGGATTTTTTAGGAAAAAATGAGAAAAAAAAGGAAAAAAAGAAGGAGAAATGGATCTTTAGAATGCCATCTTTCAAAAGGCCAGATTTAAGGCTAGGTTGTTAGATTTTGTTTTTCCTTTCCGTTTTTTTGTTAATTGTTTTTTTCCTTTTTGACAGATCTGAAACCGGTTAAGGGTCAGAGCTTCCTTGGGCGACGTTCCCACCCCGAGCGGGCCCTCAAATGAGCCGAGATCTCTAATTTTGGTAAATTTCCACTCGGACTCCAAACCCCCTCCAAATTAGAATTAATTACGCCTCTCGCGCCCGGCAGATGATTTGGAGGAAAAAAACATAAATGGATCGAATGGGAGAGAAAAAGGACAGAGAGAGAGAGATCGGCTTCGCTCGTCCTCGTCCCCACAAAACCCTAATCCCCTTTGATCGATACCCCAATCCCTCCGGCCTTCCCTGCGCCGCCCAGATTCCGATCGATTCCCTACTTCCAGGTTGGTTTTTCCATCGCCTGTCCCCATTCTCGAATCTTCTGATCTGTTGGGTTTTGGTCTGGTGGTTTGTTTTCTTCTTGGTTTTCAGATTGATTTGAGGAAGGATTCGTGTTTTATACTCTCGGTTTAGTGTTTTTTTTGTGGGGAGATTTTGATCTGATTTAGATGGATGAATCGTTGTTCGTGCCTATGCGGGCCGCCAGCGGCGGATCGGTTGGGGATCTCGATTGGGGTTTGGGCTTAGGAATCTCGACTTGGGGGCTTTCCGTTGGTTGTTTCATTTTGTCTTATTGATATGTCGGGATTTGAAACTCCTTGTTTTGGCTGTGGAAATAGAACGTGGTTTTGTGGTGAGGGTCCCTGACATGCGGATGTTTAGTGGGGCGTTGTTTTGATGGATCTGTTGATTCGTGTTGATATCATATCCATGAAGAGAAATTTTGATAAAACTTTGATTTTAAATCTCCTCTTCTAGAGATCGGGTTTTGGGTAGGAAATCGAGGATTTGACACTGTTGATTCTATGATGTATGTTCTGGTCGTTTTTTTTTTTGGATCTTCTGATCGTGAACAGTTTTAGTATTTCTGATGTTCTGTCCTTTAGATGCCTTGATCTATAGTTGCCAAAAAAGGAACTTCAATTGCTAGTAAGCTTTGGCTTCGTTCTTGATTCGTTGATTTTATGCGTTGCGTGGATTTGTGATCCAAACTAATGAATTATTTCTTTGTCCATCTGCAAGTAATTTCCCTGATAATTGTATGTTATGATCCTGGTCAATGCTTATTAATTTTTTTTTACTATTCTTCTTTGCTTCATGTAAGCTTCTGTCTTATCTGGTTTCTCTTATGAATCTATCGGCACTCATGTATTTATATTTGTCAAACTGACAAACGGGATTGGCTCAATATGAGAAGCAACAGTTGGTAAATTTAGGTTGAATGATGAGCAACTGTAGTACATCCATACATGTAATCAGGAAACAAAATTGAATTGACTTCTTAATTTTTTATTATATTTGTGGTTCTTTTTGGTTGATTTAAAGGGGAATTATCTCATATGTATAGGTCATTCATGATATTTTAGGTCAATTCTGGTTGATGGATATTACTGAATTTGCTACTTATGGTTTGAAAGTTGTTGAAAAGAATGAGATGTCTTCACTTGTATAGCCTGCCAGTCTGAAACAGATGTATGCCAATTTCAGCTCCATTCCAATTCTTTTGGATGAAATAAGGGACAATTAGGGCTTCTAGACGCATTTTAAAACTGGATTTGAATATGTGGCTTATTGATTTTCATAGTTTTCGCCTGCAATTCCTAATGAAACTGCTGGCTGCTGAGTTTCGTAATTTACTTGGTAAATCACATATGCATAAACAAATGTAGAAATAGAAAACATTGTGTGTTGCCATTGCTCTTGACAATTCCATATGATTTATAAATTTTATATTAAGTTTGAGGAAAAGATTAATATAATTATTCTTTGTCATAAAGTTATAAATAAAAGTTATAATAATCGTTGATCAATTAGTATTTTTTATAATCTCTGCATAAGGGAATAAATGATAATACCTCTATAATCAAATAACTTTGTGACTCATGTCTTTGTCTTGCTTATAGAAATAACAGGGACATTGGTAAAGTGTCTGTGTTTCAGCAATTACATAAAACTCTCTTTATGTTGTGCTCTATGGATAATTTTTAATGCTTCACGTGATCATGTACATGAATATACAATTCTTTGGTATAAGATGGTAAAACTGTTTGTAGGTAAATTCGATTTGTTTGAACATGATACTATTGTTTGATTGTTGATGACACTCATGGATGACAACATTGCCTCTTTGCTTCTTTGATAAAATTTGAGTTTGTTTCTGAAGTTTTATGTTTGTATGGGCTACTAGGTATGCCCAACTTCTCACAGTGCAACCAGCTGTTTTAGGATGTGCATGCAATTCATGAAAAGCTACACTTTAGAAAGTTGTGGGGTTCTAAAAGCAAAATTGAAGTGGACATGAAAGGTAGCATTAAATGAACCATTGGCATAGTTCCTTTTCCACACTCTTTCTTTCTCTCATGTGTGACTATCATGAAACCCTGCATACTGTTCATTTAGGCATGTGATGGTACCAACTCTGCACTCTAATAATCTAATATGCACCTTTTAGATAAATCAACTGCAACTCTAATAATCTAATATGTACCTTTCTAATAAATCAATTATCACTGTTAGATTGTTTTTAAAGATAGTCATAATATATTTATCGACTGGGGAAACTTATCCTAATAAATTCTGTAGACGTACTATACATAAAAATTGGATCCATCAAGATTTTTGCTAGAATTTTATTGTTTTAACAATAATTTAATGAGTCTCCTACTTCTCTCCTTCCTAGTGATCTCTAGCATTCCAATGCTGCTAAGTCTCTGACATGGATTTTCTTGGCAATATGTATTTGTTTGAATGCACATTTCTTGATAACTCTGCATCGAGAATCCTTTAGTCTTTTATCATTTTTCTTGTGAATGGTTGCTTATTTGGCCTTAGAGTTAGAGGATGTTCTGGTCAAATAGTTGTTTAATATCTAGAAATTTGGGATGTAACTTTAGATGGGCCTAGCTAAGAATTTTAAGAAGCTTATTGGTCATGATGGGGATACAAGTATATAGAGTCATGTGGCTTGATATTACAAGGAACAATATAGAAAAATGTGGGAAAGTTAGTTGGATTTTTTAAAGAAATTCATGAATCTTATGAGTGGTGATAGCGCAACATTAGAAAGCCTTAACATTATGATGAATTTTTAGCAGAATTTCTAGAAATTGATAAAGCGAACTAGTCATGATAGTGATGCAAGTTTGGAGAGTGATCAGTCATCATCACAATTGAGTTTTTAGCAAAAGTTCTAAAACAT
Source organism: Phoenix roebelenii (assembly GCA_025769935.1). Taxonomy (NCBI): domain Eukaryota; kingdom Viridiplantae; phylum Streptophyta; class Magnoliopsida; order Arecales; family Arecaceae; genus Phoenix; species Phoenix roebelenii. Next base: position 21,739,437 of record JAOXJJ010000001.1, on the reverse strand, counting down.
AGATGGGTTTTTAAGAATTTATGCAGCTTGTGAATTATGATAAGGATAAAAGCTTAGAATGCTCATTCTTACCATGCCACCGAATCCTTACGAAAAATTTCTAAGACATAGATGAATCTATTTAAGAAATTGATGAAGCTTATTTGTTAGGTAATCTAGAGAGTGCGAGTATTATAATCACGGTGAACCTCTATTAAAATTGAATGTCAGCTGATTTTTTTCATGTTGACATGCTGAGCATTGAATCATATTATATTACCATGCAATTCTTATGGTGCACTTAGGGAAATGTTATCTGCATTTTTCTGTCTAACTCAACAATAAATCTTTTATTCTTTTAAGCACTAATCATGTCATTTGATCTTTTTTCTGTGTGAAATCATAGGGTTTGAAATTGTAGCATGCATATAGCCTGGTGTTTCTTTTATGTATGACATGCTTCTTTTATTTCCACTTATATTTAAATATCTTAGTTGAAGTATTATTTTTTTAGGTATTACAAACCATCCTATTTCACTTAATTTGAGACAGAACAAGTTGAATGAGGCATGTTTTTTTTCTGAGATGGCTTGTTCAAGGTTTTGTCAAGCGGATGCCATCTAATTTCTGATAAGTTTGGGTAAGAGGAAGTACTTTTCGTGAGATATGTTGGGGACGTGCGTACTTTTTTTTGTGAGGAGCATTTAATAGTTAGAAAACTTTTTTTTAAGGATATAATCGAGTGCAACCGACATGCAAAATAAACTGAATCATCTAAGATGCTCACTGAGAAATAATGCAGCCTAATTCAAGGAAATGTGGTATCTTACTACTTGAAAAGCTAGGTTAAACTATATTATGTCAGTGTTGTTTGATATGTCTAACTTTCTACATTCTTACTATGTTGACATATATATTTACAGTATAAGTGTATGCCATGTCATTGACATGTATCCCTCGAATAGATAAAAGCATCATTGAAGTGGTATTAGGATCTTAAAACACGGTTGGTTTTGCCATTATTCTGGTTAAAAGTTATACTAATGAAGGATGCTAGAATACAGAGATATGGGCACATCCTAAATTATAGATTCAATCAAGGGGTTATGCAGGGCTTAACAATGTTATATACTTAACTCATTGTTATTTTGTCATTTGTTATGTTTCTGGTTATATTAGATTTTGCTCTCTCTATGTGAAATGTTAAATCTTTGTCTAAAGAACCACGGCCTCAAAATATCTATGAGAAGTATTTAAAGTTGGACATTTTATTGTTTTGAAAAAGTTTTATTATTATATGCAGAGAAATTTTACGTTGTAAGCATTTCTGCATCCATGAGTGCATACTAACTTGCTTTTGAATGACTTTCTATGCTACCTAGCCATCTCTTCCCTGAAGGTATTATACATTTTTTCCATTGGTGTATATGTATAGACTGTCTTTTTGTTACTTTGCCCCTTGATGATTATTGAATTTAATAATAATATTATAAGTTTAGAACTGTTGCACTTTTCATAATACATAATGAAATTTCATGAAGGCCAAATAATGTCTTTTATATAATTTGTAAAAGTTACCATATGTATACCTTCTTTGTTGTGTAGTTGCAATATTTCTACAACTACTGAATTATTTTGTATTTTATTCTGATGTTTTAGTTTGTTGATGATATGCTGTTCTGTAAGCCATATGGTAATATAGTCTATTGTCTTGTTCCAGTCTATTGTCATTTAACTTAAATTGTTGCAACGGGTCATGTAGAACCTCGCTTGCATATGTTCGTTGATGTTCTATCCAAAATGACAAGGGACATTAATTTCTTCTTGTTATCCTAATTTTGCTTAATGTTATGAATTTAGTTAGTTCTTTGAAGGAATTGATATTTAATATGAAAAATCTGGAATTGGTTGAGGTTGCTGGAGACTATCTCTTCACATTTCTTTGGTATTGGTTGCTTCAGTCCGGTGGCTTGTTTTTCAATGCTTGTTGTCTTTAATCTTTAATAGTCTACCTTATACCATTTGTCCTACTATTCTTATATAAAGATTTTCACTTAATTGACAACTGGCAAGTTGTCTCTCTGGATTGCTTTAATCAACAATAGAAGAGATATGCCAATGCAGGTTTCCTACTTTATTTGGGATTGACTTCTTGGTAGTGTCATGCTTTCTGTTTGGCCCTCGAATTTCCTTATCTTTTGCTCGCAGCTTTGCTGCCTGAAGCTACCAAAGAGCTTGATTATCCAGACTAACTGATATTTCATGGCCAGCTATGGGCAGTGCTTGCTTTCATGCACCAAAGAGCAATTCATGTTTGTCTACATACGGAATTTTTTTTTGCAAGTGGTGTATTTTGTGAGTCTTATTTGGTGCGCCCCGAGCCCGAGGCGCGGCAGACGCCGCACGACCGCACGGCGGGCCGCACAGGCGTGCAAGGCATCGGATCATATCGGAGCAAATACAGATGTTCAAAGATGGCATAATTATTTAAATTGTTCAAAAGCAGTCTTACAGAATTTCAAAATAGCATTTGCTAACAAAATTCAAATGTTCAGACAAAACTAACTAAAATGCCAATAACTGAAAAATCATCGGAAAATCTAACGCACTCCCCAATCCCGTGTGATCAAGCCTCTGGATCTGAAAAAATAGAAAAAATAAAATAATGAGCTACACTAGCCCAGTAAGCAACAAAATACCCCAAAGTGGGGTCAGAACATATCAGATCGAAATACAGAATAGTGACTGAAATAAAACATAAATAACTTTGTTTTACTGTTTTCAAAGCTTATTATCATTTTTTCCAAAAATCTGATACCAGAATCTCAATATAATAGGCTATGGCCACGTAACCTAGTGGCATGGGTCGCACAAGGTGCCAAATCCACTATATTTATCCACCGATGACAGCCGGTGTCCAGAAACCACTATT
>JAOXJJ010000001.1:21723557-21736426 GCA_025769935.1 Phoenix roebelenii | reverse complement strand
CCTCTCTCCGGTTCCTCCCATTTCTGGATCGGGGCTGAAGTCGGCTGGGGCTGCCGACTTCAGCCCCGTATCTCACACATAATGTTTCATATTTTAAAGAGTGGTCACGGTTTTCTATTGATAGGCATATTGCTTTCGCCTTTGATATTAAATTTGTATATACTTCAGCATAATTTAGGGAGTAGTGCGCTGGTGATTAAACTTAGCTTATTTTTAGGCCAGGAAATTGTAGCTCTTGAATTCTGATACCACTGAAATCCTGCCTTTGTAGCATCCTTTTGCTTTAGCACACTATTTTCCATGTCTCAAATGAATATGTATTTTAAATCTTTTATTATTTGTAAACTTGTGCATCGTACTCCTGGTTGATGCAGTAAGGTTTTAATGCTCTCTTTTTACTCCTCCACTTCAAGAGCCTGCTTCACTGTATTTATGTTTGGAATAAGCATGAATTCCAAGTAACACTTTGTAATGGAGAGGAATTGATTTAATGATCATAGTAAACATGCATGTTCTATTCCTTTTTATAGCATGAATATTTTGATGTCTGCTTTTTTTATATTTTTTGTTAAGTATTTGTTTTCCTATGTATTATTGAAGGGGCATTGATCTCTTGGTCTCATGTTGTGTTTTCATGACAACCTATGTACTTTTGGGAAAAAAATTTAAAAGGGTTCTCCTTATCCTTACTTGATGATGGTCACGGGGGCTGATTTTGTCCTCTGCTCTAATGTTAAATTGCAGGGTACTTCTGTAATTAGCATTCCTAGAAATGTCTCCGGCTTCCAAATCCAAGTCTAAGGATAAGACAACAAGGGCAGCCAAGGAACAACAGAAGGTTTCATCAAAACCCTCATCTACTACAGCTAATGGTGGAAATGGTGTCCCTACGGGTGCATATAATCCAGTTTTGGGTACTTTCCATACCCTTGAAACAACACCGTCAGTCGCATTGCCAGGAGCCCATAACAACGGTCGATTCAGAACTATAGATGAAACAGAGGAGCATTCTAGCAGTTCACTTGGCACTGCAGGAGAGTTTGACTCGGCGTCCAACAATGGGAGCTGCTCTGGTGAGTCAGAAGACCAGAAGGAGAAGACGACTAGTGCTACACCTCGCATAGAGCCTATTCCTGGCTGCGACACTGATAAGCGTGACAAGATTCGGCAGAAGAATGAGAGGAAGCACCAACGCCAGAGGGAGAGGCGGGCTCAGGAGCTACACGAGCGCTGTAATGGGTATCTTATGTCTAGGAAACTAGAGACACTTGCTCAGCAGCTTGTGCAAATGGGCTTTTCCTCAGAAAGCGCTACCATGGCTCTTATTCAAAATGAAGGCCGTCTTGAGGAGTCTGTTTCATGGCTCTTTGAGGTGGGTGAGGAAAGAAAACATGAGGTTGCAACAAACTTGGAAGGCGGAGTAAACTTGAAAATTGATATTACTGATGAACTTGCTAAGATTGCAGATATGGAAGTAGGATTCAAGTGCACAAAGCTGGAGGTTGAAAGGGCTGTTGTTGCATGCGAGGGTGATTTGGAGAAGGCTGAAGAAACCTTGAAGGCACAGAAACAAGAACCAGTGTCTTCTCCACCAAAGTTGGAAGAATCAGGTGATCCTGCTGCTGTCAGTAGTTCTAATAATAAAATGGCCATGTCTGCTCAGAGCCTAGCTGTAAGAACTCAAGTGAAAGGAATTGCATCGGCTGCCGGCCGGCAACAAAGAAGAGATGAAAGAGATTTTAACCATGCAAAGTCAGCGGCAACTGGAGTGGTGTCTCAGGAGTCTGCAAACAGAAATTTGCAGTCTTCGAGAAGGCCACAACCTAAGCCAGCTCCCTTGGAGAAGAGATGGTTGAGCACCAGCTCTGCTCCATCTGTTTCATACTCGGCATCTCCGTTGCAAGCTGCAGTCCCTCCAAACAAGCCAGAAGCACACTATGTGATGGCGGGCAATGAAGTTAAGGCAAACTTACAGGCAGGAACACTGAGAGAGCCAGTCATCGTAATGCAGCGCCCCATATCTATCAATGCAAAGCAGAGTGTCCAATCCACAAGTCTTGGTTTCAGTTCCTCACCACCGGCTTCCACAGGATGGTATTCGAATGGAATGTCTGGGATGGAGGTGATGAAGGTGGCCAATGGGGGTTTGGCACACAGCTTATCCTCCTTGGGTTTGAATGGCTCTAGTCCCCAGCAATTTGTTCCCCAGAACCATTTCCAAACTTCTGTTTCAAGTCCTATGGAGTCTGGTGCAATGGGATGGGGTGGTTCATGGAACTCTTCAGGGACATCATCTTCATCGTTAGCTGTGCCATCTTCACTTGGGCTGTTCACTGGGTGGGGTTCTTCTGGGTCTTCTGCATCATCACCTGTTGATTGGAGTACCGGTGGATCAACACCTCGCGACTACACATCTATAGACTGGAGCCTCGATCTGGCACTCTTGAGGCCATCTGTAAAGAGTGATAGGTTATCCGATACATGGTCAACCATGTCTATGGGTGGGAAAGTTGCAAGGCCAGTTGTGAATGATAGTGGTGTCTACATTGCAGGGTTGCAGTATGGTAGCCTTGCATCAGACTCCACATCCTCTGCTGGATCTCATGAGTGGACCTCTCCTTTTGCAGGGAAGGACCTCCTTAGGGTTCCCAGGCAGTTTGTTACATCCCCTTCCCAGTAGGAATCATTAGGTTGAAAAAGGAAACATGGATGGTATGCTGGATTTGGTGTTGTTTCTTAATGTCCTTGGTTTAAAGTTTCATGGTCTCTGGTTTTTGGTGAATGCTGCATTTTCATTCTTGCTCACGAGGATGATGTATTAATGCATCCGGAAGATGCATTATCACATCTTTCTCTATTTCTGGGTTCATGAGATTCTCTAATGCAGTTTGATTTTCTATAGGGGTTACGATGGTATAAGCTGGCAACTAATGGTCAAGCGCTCGGTGCGTGGCAAGGGGTAATATCATCCAAAGTACATGAAAGTAAAAAAAAAACCCATTGTTTTACAAAATAGTTAGTTCATTCTGGTTTACTCTGTTATTATTCTTCTGCTGATGTTTTGTCTTCATCAAATATGCCTACCATTGGGCAGGGCTTCAAAGCTAACGTGGAAAAAGAGTGCAGAAACCCGCAAGAGAAATCTTGCAAAGAATATTACATTATTACTGCAAATCTTTAGGACCTCATAAATTTGAAAATTCTTTCTGGGATAAAAATTGTTGTGGTTCATATTTGGCCCAAGGGCGGCCACGTCGGAGGAGTCGGAGGAACTGTCGGACGAGATGGAAAAAGGATGCTGCTTTCCGCGCGTTGGCGGATCTGTATAAAACTTCACTGGTGGGGTTTTGGCGAGGGCCTCCGATGACAAAGTTAGAGTGGATCTTAGTTGGTCTAAAAAGTTTTTTAGGTGTTACCTGATGGGACTATTTATAGTCTCGGTAGAGGTGTTCAGGTGGCGGAGATATGATCCGTCTTTATCATTGAAGGAGATTTCTTTTAGCCAGATGGTATATAGCTAGAGTTTGCTTGAGGCGCATGGCGTATGCTATTCCTGTGAACGGTAAGACGTTGGTAGATATGGCAGGGCATGGCTGGGACAGCAGGGCTTGATCCCTAATTGATATGTCATGGTGCAGCCAGCAAGCAAAGCATGGTGCGGTGAGGTTGCTGCAGGGTATAACCGTAGCATGAGGATGGCTAGATTGGCCTTCTGATGCCGGCCTTCTGGGCTTAGCCTTCTGAGGTCGGTCTTTTGAGCTCGGCTTGGCAGAATTGGGTGACTTCATGCCGAAAATATGACGATCCATTTTGCCTCTCATCATTCTCCTCGACTTCCGTGTTCGAGCGGTTTGTTGGCTGAAGTGAAGGAAGTAGCCGAGTCGTTGATCGTCCGGTAATTTAGTCAAATATTTGTGAAGATATATGTGCCGAGTAGGATGTATCTCTCGTGTCGTTGAAGCTAACGGCTTTAGGCCGAGCTTTCCGAGTCGAGCTAAGCAACTTTGTTTCAAGGTCAACTTTGGCGGCCTTTTTTGCCCCCCACTTAGCAGGGTGCCCCCACTTAGATCGGGGCGCATCATCGCAGAAGGCGTTGAATGTTGTCGAAATGGCGTCGAAGGGCGTCGAATTGGTTTCGAATGTCGTCGAATGACGTTGAAATGGCGTTGAATATCGTCGAAGGGCGTTGAATGACATTGAAATGGCATCGAATGTCATTGAAGGGCGTTGAAATGGCGTCAAATGGCGTTGAAATGTCGTCGAATGGCGTTGGCATCGAATGTTGTCGAATGTCGTTGGCATCGAATGTCGTCAAATTGGTGTCGAATTGGCATCGAATGTTGTTGAATTGGTGTCGAATTGGCGTCGGGTGTCATTAAAATGGTGTCGAATGTCATTGAAGTGGCGTCGAATGGCGTTAAATGTCGTCGAATATCATCGAATGTTGTCGAATTGGCATAGAATATGGTCAAATTGGCGTCAAATGTCGTCGAATGGTCCTGCAATCGAGGGAGCCCCTTTAGCTCACGATCAGCAACGCTCCGAGCTTGGGTCGGGGCGCGTCGTCGTTTGTGCAGCAGGTCTGCTTTGCTGCTATTCTATGTTGGCTGATGAGTATAAGGTTCATGCCCTTGCCACCCGAGGTCGAGGAGCCATCCTCATGCAGGATCCAAGGCTACCCAAGAGCATTTTCTTTTGCCAGGCCGGACTCGATCTGCACAGTCTGCTCGGGTTGGTCATCCCTCAAGGGGGTGTAGAGAGGTCGCTCACCAGGCTCACCTCGTTGTTGCCTTGGTTCATCCCGTACATCCAGGCTTTTAATGAGTAGTGCTTGGGCCGGGACCTCGGCTGGCTGCTTGCCTGATCTCCTCGGAGTTCGCCGACCCCTTAACTTGTGGGGGACCGCATGAGCAAGTGATAGGTAGAGGCCACAGCTCGGAGGGCATTCAGCCCTAGTTGGCTAAGAATGACGTTGTAGGCCGAACCGACCTGGGCCACGAGAAGGTTTAACTTTATAGTACTTTCTTGGGGCGGAATCTCCTATGAATCCGGCCAGAGGAGCGCTCATCCTTTGGAAGGTATTACAAAATAAGGCATCAGCTTAGCTTCCATTATGTACAAAAACCTTTTTTACATCAAACCTTGCAATGATAAGGGAATAGCTACAACGTTACCATAAGGGGCTCGACACCCTTTTGGTCTTCATCAGAAAAGGAGATGATTTCTGTTGTGCACGGACGCTTTGAGGAAGCTCCTTCTCCCGAGCTTGGCGCTTTAGGTGCCTCTGCACACCTCCCCTCTGATGGTGTTGATGATGCCCGCAAGAGGTCGGTTGTGATTCCACTCCTCATGCGGCAGTGGGTTTTATTCCTTGGGCTTTCTCCTATAGGCTTGATCACGGACAAAAGAACTCAACCTACCGCGGCGGATAAGTGCCTTGATCTCATTACGAAGCTCGTAGCAATCCTCCGTATCATGGCCGTGATCTCGGTGGAAGCGGCAGTATTTTTTCGAGCGCTTTCGCGACCCTGTCGGTCGCATCCTCGATGGAGGTCGGAGGTAGCCCTGATCCTCAATTCAATGAGGATCTCTGTTCGGGTGGATGTGAGGGGAGTGTATGTCCGAAACTTTTGGAGGGGAGATCTCGGGTGAGCCGAGCTCTTGGGCCAAGGAGGATCTTTCTCACGTCGGGGGGATCTACTCCTTGGTCGGGAGCGCTCCTTCTGCATCTTGGAAGGTCGCTCGGCCGTCTCCCACTGGAAGGCCATGGCTTCTTCAGCCTTGGCGTACTTTCGAGCCCGGGCCAACATCTCTGCAAAGTCGGTGGAAAAGTTCTTCTCGATGGAGAAGAAAAACTTGTTGGACCGAGTTCCAGTCTTCAACGCCGACATGGCGATGGACTGGTCAAGATCGCAAACCTCCTATATGGTCAAGGTGAAGCGATCGATGTAGTCTTTTAGAGACTCCCTCCTTTTGCTTGATTCCAAGGAGGGAGTCTGATGTCCGACGCTGATGTCGGTTGGCAGCGAAGTAGGTTGTAAGCTGTCTGCCTAGCTTCTCAAAAGACAGAATCGAGCTGGGCCTCAGCTTGGAGAACCAAAGACGGGTTGCCTTGCGGAGAATCGCGGGAAGGCCATATAGAGCAGGACGTCTGTAACCCCTTGGAGTGTCATGAGGGCCTTGTAGCTCTCGAAATAATTTAGGGGTCGGATGAGCCATCATACGGCTCGATTTGTGGCATCTTAAACCTCACGGGGATCGACTCATCTACGATCCGCCGAGAAAATGAAGACTCGGTTGTGAAGTCAAGGCCGGCGTCGTGCTTTGGAGCTCGATGTTGGGCCGCGGGGCTTTGCGGTCCCAAACCTTGCGCCAAGGTTTGAAGGTTGTTGTGCGTTGGGACCGACTTGCTGTGGGTATCGCTCTTTCTTCTTGCTGCCGTGGAACCACGCCGTATGCTATTGCCCTATGGCTGCCGGCGGTGGGAAAGAATCAATGGTTGGGGCACAATGTAGATATTGACTCTATTCCAATCAAGCAACGGTTACAAGGACTCTTGGCAAGATCCAGAAGGAACCTTGCAACGCCTAAAACAATCTAAGGGGAGTGATATTCTTCACTTTAGCCCAAGCCTTCCGGCCTACTGAAACAAAGGGATACAACCTTTGACACAATGCTAGAATTCAAATGCTAAGAGATGCCGACTAAGGGCCCTAATGGCTCTTTTTATAGGCTGAGTGCCTTGGCTTATTCGGAACTTAATTCAAATGATAAGGACTTCCTAACTAGACCGCCAAGGGTTTAACCAAACTTGGCCCTATCGGCCATGTGCTGAAATTGGGTTGGACGCTCGGGATGCGTCGCCCGGCTGGCCGCGGCGCGTGTCTCGTGCGGATGCCTCCACTTGTCCGGGCTGAGCCTGATTTGGTTGTTGCGTTGGCTGGCTGGATAAACTTCTGGGATGCGCCGTTGTCGTCCTTGCTCTCGCGGATCGCTGGCGTGGCATCCCCTTGTGCGTTCATCTTGCGGCCTGCTGCATCATGGCCACCTGTGTCTTCGCCTGCCGGATAGCCATGGAAGAGCTAGCGGGCTCCTTCGTTGATTCTGCGCGTGCTTCTTCCTTGTTTGGCCCGGTGCTGGTGTGTGGATGTCCGCCATGTGTCTCGGCCGACTGGCTTTGGCCGAGCGCTGCCTTGCAGGACCTTTCCTTGTTTGCTCTTGCGTGCGGATGGCTGCCACTTGTCCCTTGGACGCGCCTTTGTCTTGGCCAACTGTGGCTTTCCTTGTTTGGCTCTCGGGCGCGCATGCACAGACTGGTCCGGGTCCGATGTGCGTGGGCTCAGTGGTCTTGCGGTGTCTTTGGCTGGGCTCGACCCGTGCGCCGGCTTTGGACCTGATTGGCTTTGATGTGCTTGGCCGGATGCAGCCTCGGCCGAGCCTTGCACTTGCTGTGCTTTATGTGCATGGGCACCCAAGTGCGCACGCATGGGCTGGTGCCCCTGGTTGCCGCTCGTGTCCATGCCCATATCTAGCGTGTGCGCAACCCATTGTTGCATGGGCGCTAAGTACTGACAAGGAGCGGGGAGGCGACTTTGTTGTGCACTGGTCGTCCCTAGGTCTGGCGAGGTTCGGGTGCGCCAGACGGACGTGGGCGCCGAGCGTCGGGCGCGCGCTGGTGCGCATGGCGCTAGGCTGGCTTGGCGCTCGGGTGCTGGCCGGGCCGGCTTCTGCTCGGGCGCGTGGAGGTCTGCGCATGGCTCGGCATGCGCGCATAGGCTTGCATGCTGCGGGGCTTCGGGCGGTCGGAGGGCCGCGCGTGGCTGGGCGTCGGACGCGCGTAGGGCCGCGTGCTACAGGGCGTCGGGTGCGCGTAGGGCCGCGTGCTACAGGGCGTCGGGCGCTAAACTGCGCACAGGCAGGCGCGCGCTCGGAGGATTGCGTGTAGGCGGGCGCGCGCTCAGCGGGCCGTGCACGATGTGGACCGCGCGCCTGTGTTTGGTGCGCACGCGGTTGGCCGTGCGCAGGCTAGCGGGTGGGCGCGGGCGTGCACCCCTGTTGGCTGGCGTGCGGAGGGCTGTACGTCGCTGGGGCGTGCACGTGGTGGGCTGTGCGGGCTGGAGGTTTCCTGGGTGCGTGGATGGCCGCGCGCTGCTATGGCTAGCTGGGCGTGCAGTTGGCCGCGCGCTGCTGCTGTGGGCGTCGAACCTCGTGCAAGTGCTGGGCATGGTCTGCGCGGGGCTGAGCCGGTGGCAGGCATGGTCGGCCACTGCTTAGGCAGACCTCCAAGCAGTGGATTTGGCCCGTGCGATGGTCTTGGTCGAGGTTGGCCTCGGCCAAGCCCTCAGGAATTTGGCTTGACGAGGCTCTGGCGCGGCGTGGCCGTTTGGGGTCCGCAACATCCCCCCTTCTTGGAGAGCACCCTTGTCCTCAAGGGTGAATTCCGGGTATCTTTGTGCAATCTCATCGTAATCCTCCCACGTTGCTTCTTCTTGAGGAGTGCCTCGCCAATGTATAAGGACTTGCCAAACGGGTTTTCTTCTTCTGCCCCGTCTCCAAATTCTGTAGTTTAGGGCTTCTCGGGGTTGCAGGAGGAACCGACCCTCCTCATCAAATGTTGGTAGCTCCCTTTCGATCAATGTGGGGTCCCCTATTCTTTCTTTTAGCATGGAGACATGGAATACCGGTTGGAGTTGTGAGCTAGGGGGTAACTCCAATCAGTGTGCCACTTCCCCAATTTTTTCCAATATCTTGTATGGCCCATAATACTTTTTTGACAACTTGAAGTTGAATTTTTTTCTAAGGGCCTTTTGCTTCTTTGGACTGATTTTTAAGTAAACATATTGCCGAGGGTGGAATGTTACCTCTCTATGCTGCCTGTCATAGTACTTCTTCATGCGCTGTTGAGCCTTGTGGAGTTCCCTTTTTGCGTGGGTGAGCATCTCGTTGCGAGCAATCAATTGTTGCTCCACTTTATGAGTCCTAGCCGTGCCGGGTTCATAGGTGGTCATGGTTGGTGGTGGCCGGCCGTAGACGAGTTGGTAGGAACTTGTTTTGATGGCCGAGTGATAGGAAGTGTTGTACCAATATTTGGCCCAAACCAAGTATTCCGCCTAAAGGTTTTGCTTGTTATGGCAAAAAAAGGGAAGGTACTGCTCCAAGGTGCGGTTGACAACCTCTGTTTGTCCATCTGTCTGGAGGTGGTATGAAGAGCTTGCTTTGAGATGGGTGCTGGGAGAACATCTCTTTCCAAAAGTCACTTAGGAATATTCGGTCATGGTCGGACATGATGGTCCTTGGAATGCCATGCAATCGGACCACCCCTTCTACAAAGGCCTCGGCAACAGACTTAGCAGTGTAGGGGTGTTTTATGCTTATGAAATGGGCATACTTGCTAAGTCGGTCCACTACCACCAAAATAACTTCAAACTCATGGCTTCTGGGAAGGCCTTCCACGAAATCCATGGAGAGGTTCTCCCAAATCATCCCGGGTATTGGAAGGGGCTGCAAGAGTCCTGGAAGTGTCCTAGGATCATATTTCACCGATTGGCATACATCACATTGGGTCACTACCCTTTTTACTTCAGCATTTAGTCCCTCCCAAAAGAATTTTTTTTGATGCGCACATATGTGCGGAACCACCCGGAATGTCCTCCCTCTTTGCTGCTATGAAAGTGGTCTAGTATGTCTTTTCGTAGGTTTAGAGTGTTAGGAATATAGACATACCCTTTGTAGAAGATGAGGCCATCATGGATCTTGAAATTGCCTACTCCTTCCGCAACCGCCTCTACCATCTCAATGATTTCTTAAGACCGCACATCCAGCTTGATGGCTTCTCGGATCTGGTCCCAAATTCTCCAGTTGGCGCTGCTGATGGCGTGGCATGAAGACTTGTTTTGGGTTGCTGTAATTTTTGCAGATTGGTCGGTTGTGGTTGCAGAATTTTCTGTTGCTGTCCCCTCCGCCTTTGATTCATTTGCAGCATCTGAGTCGCTGCATTCATGGATGGCAAAGGCATGTCCAGCTTCCTCTTTGGATGATTGGTCTTCGGTTTGAGTCTCATCTGAAATTTCTGGCTCTTCTTCCTCGAGGAGCTCTATGACAAAAGTTTGGCCACGATTGCACCGGTGGCTCTTCTCCCATTTGGTGCTACATTTGTAGCAAAGGCCCTTGTCAAAGTATTTTTGAAGTTCTTCACGGGACAACTTCTTTACTTCTTGGGGCTGAGATTATGAAGCACTTGCAGCGGTCGGTTGGCGTTTGGATGGCTGCGGGTTGGCATTGGTGCGGTTGGAGCTCTCCTTGGCCGTGCGCCCGTCGTTGAGGTTGGCTTGGGCAAGGATCTCCGCCATCCTCATCGCATCTTGAAGGCGAGTGGGCTGCTTGAGCTTGAGTTCCTTGGTAAGCCTAGGTTTGAGCCCATCTACGAAGGTGCCGAGTAGTGCCTCTTCCGACCACCCTTCCACCATGGTTTGAAGTTGGCGGAAGTCGTTGATGTATGTTTGCACCTTGCCTTCTTGCCTTAATTTGGCCAATTGGCCGTGGTGATTGATGGTTGGTGAAGGCCCCCATTGGTTCATGAACTTCTGCAGAAAAGCCATCCATCCCAAGTAGTTTCTCTCCTTTTCATAGATGTTTCTTAGCCACCTCCACCACCTATTGGCTCTCCCCTCTAGATAGTAGCTAGCTAAGGCCACCTTCTCCTCTCTAGGGATCTCATACACTTGGAAATATTGCTCGGCCTTATCGAGCCATTCATATGGATCTCCTCCTCCAAAGGATAGGAATTCAATTTTAGCTTCCAAACCTCTCTTTCATGTGGACCGAAACCCCTAAAACCCTCTTCATGGTTCACCCGATCCTCCCTCCTTCCTTCATGTGCATGTCGGCCATGAGGCCTCCAAGGGTGAGGGCTACCTACGGGCTCACTCATGGGTCTTTCAATACTCCTTGACCGATCCTCCATAGGGATGCCATCGGCCCATCTATCCACAAACTCGTTACCGCATTCAACTCTTCCTCCTCTTCTCCTTTCTTCTCTCATTTTTCTTTCTCCTTCATTCACATTGTTTTCTTTTTCTGCAAACCGCCTCTCTAGCCTTTTTATGTTGGCATTCCCTTCTCTTCTCATGGTGGTCAAAGTGGACACCAAATGTTCCAACACCCGGCTAACTTCGGCGTTGTTTTCAATGGTTTCAAAGAGCTGTTGTGGACTGAATGAATCACTACCCGACTCCATGAAATTCCTACCCCTTACAATCAGATTTTTACAGATTAAACAGGGATTTTCAGACCTCAATACATGTACAATGAAGAGTATAGATCTGAAAAGATAGAGGGATACCCTTGAGATCATCCTTCCATGGATTTGGACTGAAGCCGATCATCCGACGATCTCCGTTGAAGAATCTCAATGAAAGCACCAGTGTTGGCTCGCGGGGCTTTGCTCCCAAACCCCGAGCCAAGGTTTGAAGGTTGTTATGCGTTGGGACTGACTTGCTGTGGCTATCGCTCTTTCTTCTTGCTACCGTGGAACCACGCCGTATGCTATTGCCCTATGGCTGCCGGTGGTGGGAAAGAATTAATGGTTGGGGCACAATGTAGAAAAGGAATTGACTGTATTCTAATCAAGCAATGATTACAAGGACTCTTGGCAAGATCCGGAAGGAACCTTGCGACGCCTAAAACAATCTAAGGGGAGTGATATTCTCCACCTTAGCCCAAGCCTTCCGGCCGACTGAAACAAAGGGATACAACCCTTGACACAATGCTGGAATTCAAATGCTAAGAGATGCTGACTAAGGGCCCTAATGGCTCCTTTTATAGGTTGAATGCCTTTGCTTATTCGGGACTTAGTTCAAATGATAAGGACTTCCTAACTTGACCGCCAAGGGTCTAACCAAACTTGGACCTATCGGCCATGTGCTGAAATTGGGTTGGACGCCCGGGATGTGTCGCCCGGCTGGCCGGGGCACGTGTCCACTTGTCCGAGCTGAGCCTGATTTGGTTGCTGCGTTGGCTGGATAAACTTCTGGGCTGCGCTTCCTGATTTAGCGTGATGCTCCTCCTGATTTTCAGGGATGCGCCGCTGTCGCCCTTGCTCTCGCAGATCGCTGGCGTGGCATCCCCTTGTGCGTTCATCTTGCGGCCTGCTGCATCCTGGTCGCCTATGTCTTCGCCTGCCAGATTGCCATAGAAGAGCCAACAAGCTCCTCCGTTGATTCTACGCATGCTCCTTCCTTGTTTGGCCCGATGCTGGTGCGTGGATGTCCGCCATGTGTCTCAGTCGGCTGGCTTTGGTCGGGCACTACCTTGCGGGGCCTTTCCTTGTTTGCTATTGCGCGCGGATGGCTGCCACTTGTCCCTTGGTCGCGCCTTTGGCTTGGCCGACCGTGGCTTTCCTTGTTTGGCTCTCAGGCGTGCATGTGCTGGCTGGTTCGGATCCGATGTGTGCGGGCTCGATGGTCTTGCTATGTCTTTGGCTGGGCTCGACCCGTGCGCTGGCTTTGGACCTGATTGGCTTTGATGTGCTCGGCCGGATGCAGCCTCGGCCGAGCCTTGCGCTTGCTGTGCTTTCAGTGCGTGTGCGCCCAAGTGCGCACGCATGGACTGGTGTTGCTGGTTGCCGCTCGTGTCCATGCCCATGTCTGGCGTGCGCGCAACCCATTGTTGCATGAGCGCTAAGTGCTGGCGAGGAGCGGGGAGACGACCTTGTTGTGCACTGGTCGTCCCTGGGTCTGGTGAGGTTCGGGCGCGCCAGACGGGCGCGGGCGCTCAGCGCCGGGCGTGCGCTGGTGCGTGTGGCGCTGGGCTGGCTTGGCGCTCGGGTGCTGGCTGGCCCGGCTTCTGCTCGGGCGTGCGGAGGTCTGCGC
>JAOXJJ010000001.1:21696385-21722744 GCA_025769935.1 Phoenix roebelenii | reverse complement strand
TTGAAAATATACAAATATATGCCTGAAATACTAGATTGAATTCATTAGTATAACATAAGATATACTCAAATGCTTTGCGCTCATCAAAATCAAATAGGGGTTTAATCAATCACTCCACAAATTTCTCCGGCTGGACCTGAGAAATTCGGTTTGCCGGTTCTGTAGGGGGTGGACTTTGGAGCGAGGTGCCGGGAGCTGGTGCCTAGCTGCTCAATGCATTTGAAGCTCCGTGACCCCTTAAACTCATGATCACGACTCAGACCCTTCCTTTAGCGTCAGATGTTGTGGTTCAAATTTTCCCCAAGGGTGACTACGCCGGCGAAGTCGAGGAAGCTGCCGGCCGGAGCGGAGAGAGGAAGGTCACCTCCCATGCAACGGCGTATCTGCACAAAGCCTCACTGGTGGGGTTCCGGTGAGGGCCCTCCAATGGCGAAGTTAGAGTGGATCTTAGTTGTTCCAACCCTCCAAAAGTCTCTTAGGCGTTACCTGATGGGGCTATTTATAGTTTCCGTAGAGGTGTCCAAGTGGCGGAGGTATGATCCGTCTTCATCATGGGAGGAGATAGCTTTTAGCCAGATGGTGCGCAGCTAGAACTTGTTTGAGACGCACGGCGTAGGCCGTTCCTGTGAACGATAAGGCGTTGGTAGATGTGGCAGGGCATGGCTGGCGCGGCATGGTCCCTGATTAATATGTCGTGGCGCGGCTAGCAAGCAATGCATGGTGCGGTGAGGCTACTGCAGGGCATGGCCCCAGCATTAGGATGACGAGATTGACCGTATGGGCTCGGCCTTCTGAGCTCAGTTTGGCCAGAATTGGGTGATTTCATGCTGAAAATAGGACTATCCATTTTGCCTCCCATCAATAATGTTTCACAAAATGTCTTCTTGGAAATGTTTGATTCAATATATCTGAAAAGAATATAATGACATGAAGAGAGTATAGTGTCATGGGGATTCTTATTCTTTTATATTTTGGTGAGAATTCTTATTCCTTTTAAGAGATGCAAATTCAACTTGCCGTGTAACACATTTTTTATGTCAACTATTAACAGTCTCGCGAGAATCAGAGAGCGTGCTTTTATTATGTCGGAAGTGAAGGGACAGAGCTGCTTGCAAGATGGCAAGGCAACTAGGTTAAACCTACAAGGTGGTACAATCTTTCTGCCTCAAAATACAAAAAGAATGTTTTATTTCTTTAAAAAAAGTAAATGGTAGGTGAAATAAGATTAACAATCGACATATATTTAACTCATTATAAACCTTGTATACTATTCAGCAGATGCTAGGCATAAGATTACCAGATAACAATCCTTGCAAATGACAGATATATCCTTCAATCCTTTTATAATATGCTTCTTCTTAACACGTACCATCTTACTGTATACACATCTTTTTTTCAGGATCAAATTCAGAGTATCATTCATCATGCTCGTTGATTGGTTTGGCGTGCTGCACTGGATGCCAAGCCTTAATAATAAAATGTTATTCGCCATACCTTGATAATAAAATGTTATTTACTGAAATCGAAAGATGCACAAGATGAACTTCAATGGCAGTATCAGCAAGGGAGAGAGCTCTGGAGGTGTGAAATTCGTGATCAGAGACCATGACGCCAGGTTGGTGGTGGTGGGGAGAGGCGGATCTTCGACACGTTAGTTGCTTGTACCGAGCTTGGAGCGGCATGAAAGGGCATGATCAATGTGAGGTTGGTGTTGGGCGCAGATCACATCCTCTTTGAGGAGTACTCGGCAACAGTGACTGAGTGGGTTCGGAGTTGGAAATATGGTGCAGAGAGGAGGTCGCTCCTCCACGGCATACGCAGATTGTTGGGAGAGTGTAACTCCTATCAGGCCATGCTTGTATACAGGAAGGCAACCGATGTTGTAGACTGGATTGTCTTCTATGCAGCCCACCATTCTGAATATTTCATTTAGACGAATTATGTGTCCTTGGCTGTGCCCTTATGTAGTTTTTTATTTTCTGATATTTTTAGCTGCATTCATATCCGTCGAGTGGAAGCTGCCGTTGTATAAAAAAAAAAAAAAAAAAGTTGCGCAAACCGTCAAAAATGTACTAAACAAAAATCTGAATCTTTAAAATGCATATTCGGAACATGTATCACGAAAAAATAGACCCTGTCTCTAGAGCATTAGAATATAACCAGCTAGCAAAGAAAGTCCAATAAACACCTCTTTTTTTATTATTCTTGTAAAGTGCTATGTATTGACTGTATTGACATGTAGCAAGTCTTTCCTGTACGGCATTCTTATCTTTATTAATACCAAGCTAGCTTCCTCCGACAGCTTGGGGACCGAAGAGTCGCAATCGCTGGCAAACCAGCTATGCGCGAAACAATGCCGAAATCTCCGCGGTCTCCTATTTTGAGATTAGCCTTTCCCTTTTTTTTTTTTGTTCTCTTTTTCTCTCCGGCCTCCATGACTTGTTATTGGTAGGGCTGCAAATAAATCGGGCCGACCTGTGACCCGACCGACCTGCATAAGATCCAATCCGATCCAAATTTTAAGACCTATTGGGCCGGGCCGGGTCCTAAATTTGGATCCGTTATATTTTTCGGATCAGATAGGGTCCACCCAATCTCGACCCGGACCGATCCGACTCTTTTTTTTGGGTCAGATTTTTTTTAGGTGTTCTTGGGACCGACTTGTTGAATTTAAAGAATACTGAATTTGAACATGTGAATATAGCTCATCTAGTAAAATGTCTATTTCCTTTTCAAAAAAAATTAGGACAATAATTGCTTGATGTTATTTACTATTATATAGTGGAACTTTAAATAAAAAAATACATAAACCCGAACCTGGACTCGGATCCGGATCCAATCCGATCCGAATGACCCGTTGGGTCAAAATTTGTAGGCATGAATCCGATCCGATCCGATTTTCAACCGGACCGGATCTGGATCCAAAATTAGGACCCAAACAAAAACCGGATTGGATTGGAATCAGTCAAGACCTGATCCAATCCGATCCATTTGTAGCTCTAGTCACTGGTCAATCGGCCATGACCTACCAGAGCCACCATCAACTGCCATTGGGCCTCTCTTTCTTTCCTAATAGAGGTGGCGACGCCCCTGTTTTGCCGACCCTCTCTCTTTCCTCTCTCTCTCTCTCTCTCCCCTACTCTCTCACTCTCGCTGGTGTTGGATGGACCCCGGAAGGTCCTTCCCTTATGATCTTGGTCGACCATGGTAAAAGGGATCTTGAACCTCTTGGATGACAGCGCAACATATCAGCCTCCACACAGACCCTTGTGAGGCATCACAGGATGTATCATCATCAACCTGTTGTTGTGTTATCATTACTCTAGTTTGACCCTCATTTTGCTATTTAACTGATTGGATTGTCAGCTTAGATTGCTATCCAACTCTTCCTCCTATTTTTCTACAATTATCCATTTCTTTTCTAATTATGGGACCTGATTTTGGGTAAAGGTGTAATTATCTGAAGACTTGTAAATGGATAATGCACAATAGTATTTAAATTGAGATTTTGAGAAATAATTTTTACAATTTATTTGGATTTATTTTTGTTTGCTCAAGGTAATTAGAAGTGATCCACCTTTTCTAGATTTTCATTTGATATATATAAAATTTTGATGTCAAATAATTAGAAAACAATTTACGTGCTATTTATGGATTTTATAAAACTATATTTTGAATCAAAAATAAATTTGTAATTTGGATGTAACATTTTTATTATGAAATATTCATTTGTATGTCTTATATAGAATATGTATATTTTGATTGAAATATAATATATATTATTCTACAAAATTGTGAGGACTCGTGTGAGCGTGTTTTTAGTCCTATATCGGTTACTCGGCGAGAAGATCTTAGGTATTTATACAGGATCAAGAAACCCAAATAATATCTTCCTGCTAACCTTTTTAGATAAGGTCCTGAGTTGTTATAAATGGTAACAGAGTGAACTCGGCCCATAGCCTATGTAGACAGAGGACACTGCAACACAGGTTCATGGAGGTTGACCACGGGCCGATCGTGGTGTGTGTGATTAGATTTGAATGAATTTGAACCCTTAGTCTGATGAGGACGTCGGAGCTTGAACGGAAAAGTATGTGAGGACCCGTGTGAGCGTGTGTTTAGTCCTACATCGGTTATTCAGCTAGAAGATCTTGGATACTTATACAAGATCAATGAATCCAAATAATACCTTCTGACTAGCTTTTTTGTGCAAGGTTTTGGGTTGTTACAAAAATAGCCAAGTACATTTTGGATTTGGACTCTCAATTTGATTATATCATGGACTTTGCTAATGGGGGTTAAATATTGACACTCTAATTGTTTTGAGACTTGATTACTATGGGCCTACTCCATAGAGGTTAATTGTGGTATTATGGATCTACTCAGTAGGGGCTAAGTGCACCATAATTGAACCTACTTATGCAGGGGTTAAGTATGGTACTATAGATTTATTCTGCAGGCTTTAAGTGTGGTACCATAGATTTACTTTATAAGGGTTAAGTGTTGCACTATGGATGTATTCCATTGGGGTTAAATGCAATGACTTTGCCATAGGGATAACATGGTCATGTTAAAGTTTGTTGAGTTGAATATGATACTTTCAAATTGGATTTATGAATATGAATATGAATATTTGAGCAATACAAATTATTCTAGATTCGGGTTTTAAAATGAAACAATTTTCTTCATAAGCATATTTTTCAGTAAAAATAAGTATTTGCACTATGACCTGAATTATCTATCTAGTTAAGATATTCATTACATCTAGGTTGTTGAGCTCATTATTTTGTTTTTTATTTCCTTATAGATTTAGAAAATTTGTCGCCGATAGGTTATTATATGCTATAAGCATGTGATTAGAAGTGAGAGTCGATCATACCGACATAGCTTAGAATTAGTATTGCTTTCATAGTTTATATATTGAAAATATTTTATAGGTGTTTTCTTTTGATTAGCATTTGAAGAATAGTTGATGTAAGACACTTGTGAAAAAAATTCTGAACATTTTTTTTAGTTGATTTATTAATCATTGGAATTTGAATTTTATTTACTTTGAGATTATTCTGTTGCATTATTATGGTATTATGATGGAAGCTTTGCTTGATAAAAGAGAACGTTTTCTATAAATATGCAGCATTTGCTATGTCTCTGATGTGCAATATTGGATTGGGGGTGTGACAGGGGATCTCTACAGAAGCTCCCGAGGAATGGGAAACAAGTCAATACCCAAAACCAGCATGATATCCAAGAATATCAGAAGTGAGATGGATCAGGGATTAAGATAGAGTGCCAGTTCCTAAGACCAACCGGCAAGCTGAACTACTTTATGGGGAAGCTGTTGCCAGCGTTGAGAAACACAATTCCTTGATGCAGCCATCAACCAAGAAGGAAATTTAAGCATACACTTACCTCACTTATTTGAGATTTTATTTTAATATAGTATGAGGCGTTTTGTTAAAACATAACAAGAATTTTTCTATAAATTATGCTCAAATATGTTAATGAAACAAACAAATTTGTGATTTCACAAATGATGAAAAAAATCAAAAAATACAAAAATATACAACTTATAAATAAGTTTACTACCCATAGTTAATAAACAAGTCATCTAGTAAATAAGTTACTAATTTTATAAGAATACATCAAAATCAAATTTGTCCTTAAGGAAGTCACATAACAGATTATAAGCCATTGCAGTCACAATCCACATGCACTTGCGTTGTATATGTGAACCACCTAAGCTTGTACAAGCGTTTGGCAGCTCGTTATGCAATATGGCCCCTATGTTGCTAGGGCACATCTCAGTATCTAGGTGCATATGTAGTTGCCTAGATATCATTTCAAAACATTGGATTCACCAAGTTTCATGGAACAATTGCCTCCAACATTCATATGTAGTACTTAAAGATTCATAGAGTTTGAGCGAAATTAGTGATTCGATTGTGGAGAAGAAAGATTTTTTTTTTTAACCAGCTCAATTTAAATCTCTTGGAAAGTAATAGAGAATATCAAAAAAATTTAAAATCGAGGTTCTAAGCCCTTTACTTTTATTAAAGATAATCATAATTGTCGATAGTTCCTCAATATACAATAGTGATGTCTATTTTTCTAGAATTTGGGTTGGATTTCTCTTCGAGTTAAAAGAGGTTACAACTTTTTAAAAGTAGCAAGTGACAAGCAAAAATAACCACAAAAAATCTAAAATTCTTCCACAGCTAAATCTCAACCTTGACATCAACTTTGACTTTTTTATATTATCTAATTCTTTCTGTATTAGAAGATACCATCCAATCAAAAGTTTCAAGAAAAAGCAAAACTTGGTTTGATTGGGCATTTTAGAAGCCTAAACGACCTCAAAATATCCATATCCTAACATGCCTACTAGCTGGTCACTATGTGATAGATCTTAAAATAAGTTACCCAAATTTTTTAATAAAGCACACCATAATCAGATATTATATGAAAGTTATGCCTTTCATAACTTTTGATGCTCGAATAGGACTCGAATGTGGTGGAACTTGGTCCTATATCCGATCCAGCATGCCCAAAATGATAAAAGTCTTTAATAATGGATTTGATGTTCGTCCTAGATCAATTAATTAGTAAGTCTAATGTTGCTTTCATTCAGTTAACTAGGCTACTACTTTGTAAAATGAGTTCTAGAGGCTTATTAAATTTTTTGGAAAGATTGGGGTAAAGGTGGATCACTATGTTCGGAGCATTCCATTAGCTTGAACAAATATTTGTGGTTTTGTGTCCCTTTTTTTTGGATAATGCCCTCAATTGGACAAGTTTTGTTAAACCTAATGAAGGTAGAAGTTGAAAAGATAATAAAGTGCAGCCATATGTGAAGGCAGCAAGCTGCCACATGGTTTTCCCAGGCTATGTCATAATTTAGCCAAGATAATGTATACGCTTGGAGATCAAGCAACATTAGAGATAGAATGCAGAACTTTGAAAGTTCATGTTGAACTTGGATGAATATGAAATGAAGGGGCGACATGTGGATGTTGTTTCCTAGCTTTCATGTTTCGAAAGGCAAGAGCAAGAAGGCAAAATAGGAATGGAATGGAAGGCGCTAGAATGGTTAACTCAACCATTGTGGATGCGCTTAAGGAATCTCAAGGGAAGATGCATGACATCTCAATGAGATCAACTCAAAAAAACCAATAACCCAATTATATATCATGGATCCATGACCCATTTTATCTTAGGAGTAGTTTTATTCTTTGTAGTGCTCTCTGCATGCAAGCGATTGAGAGGACTCTATTCCTACTTGACCAAGCAGACAATCATTTTACTATTTTACCAATAATGAGTAATACAGGTATCACTTTGATTATCTCTTTTATGTTAATTTAAGATCAGTTTTTAACTTAGTTTCTCTATGGGAATTAGAGGTCCTCAATCATGAAGTAACCCAAAGAAAGATATCCACATTCATTCACCAGTTGTTGATACTAACTTCCTAGCCTAGATTATTGACAACCTCCCATGCATCATCTGAGTGGACCATTTCATTGCTTGACTGATTGCTTCATCTTGAATGATTGGATGCACGGTGAATAAAAATATATAAAATCAAAAAAAGAATTTGCCAAACTAAAATCCAGTTAAGTGCTCAATATAGTTGATATCCTAGCTTTCTTTAATGGAAAATAAATGGTCCAATGATATAATTTATAATATGAAATAAATATTTATATAATAAATAATGCTTTCATATGCTGAGGTTTCGCCTTTCATGGTTCTAATGCTTCACACTTAATGATATTCTCTAGCTCCTTTCTTTTTTTTAGACTTAGCTGAACCTACATGCAAGTAAATATCCCGTGACTATCTAAAATAATAGATAAAATCAAGTTACAAGATAAATCATTTCAATTCGATAATGAAGATAATGTGCATGTATTCATATATATTGGCCAGGATCATGTCGTAAGCTGAACCTGATCCTACATACATAAAAGGGAGGGGGAGGGAGAAATTTGCTAGGATGCACTTGAATGTATCTGGTCCTAAATGTTTCCTAGTAGAAATCAACAATAGACCTTTCAAAATAAAGATTGATATTGTTGAACATGATCTATGGTACACAATGCATGGAAACAAAATGTCACTCAGTTTCAAGATCTTTTATACATGCATGATGAAAAATGTATAATTTTAACAGTGTGATGCTATGTCTTCATTTGTTTATAATATAGAAGCATCCAAATTAGTTGAAATTTGATTTGTATACATCTTAAAATATTTAGATTAATATCAATAGTTTAGATTGCAAATTATAGTGTGTATAATATACTTTAGTTTACTAGATATAATGCTACCGTCCATTTTGTGCTTGGTTGATGCATATCCAAGAGACCTTTAAAATAAAAAATTTTTGATTTTTAACCATTTTATACACCATACATTATGTTCAATGGTGTTGATTTTTATTTTGAGAGGTGTATCATTAATTTCCACTAGCTAGGAAACATTGGGATTTAATACATTCCTGTGCATTCTAGGCTAACTCTCTCTATTTAAAGCAGCTGGCTTTCATTTTTGATACTCCATGTATGTTTATGTATGTAGGAAAACTTGACATGGGAAAGGAGTACGCTTTAAGTTTTGTTCCTATCTTGAAACACACATCATGTTTGCTCTAAATTTCATTCTATACTTTATTAATTTATTCTAAATCGCTTCAGATAGTCCATACTTGTTTGTCATAATAATTTGAAGTCAATAATGAAAACATCACCCTTAAGAACGAAATCGCTAGTTATTCTCAAAGTGAAGAATGGAATCACTTGCAAAGTCCAATATTCAAACTTTAGGCAGCAGAGAGGTTTCCATGCCTTTTGTTACTCTCGAATCCCTGACTCCCTGTGGGCTCTTATTCTGCGCTCGAGATATATGCCTCTTGGAAGTCCACCAACTTCACCACTAACGAAAGTGAGCAAGGGCTAGTGTTAAAGGTCTGGCTAGTGGCAAATCCACTAGTTGTTTGCTCTATCAGAATAAAGCCAAGTGGCAAGTCTGCAGAAGGCTGGTGGTGGTGCACATCTCAAGACAATGGAGCCAGCTAGTTTTTCCCATATGCCATCCGCACTCAATCCGTTTCTCTTCTGACTTTTAGCCTTCTTTTATCTTCTACCATTTGTTGATAAATTGTGCCATTTATTTTATTTTTTACCTTGTGAAAGCTGCAGGTAACTCTTAATATTGGGGGCCATATGCTAAGCTTAGAGATACCATAAGAAGATAAAAAATCATCCCATGTTGAGATCCGGATTTAACTTTCTTGAATATAGATTTCAGACCTTTGTTTTGTGCCTATAAAAGGAATAAAAGAGGGCCTCGATAGCTTGGAAGCGGACCTTTTTGCATGATTTTTTATATCTTTCATGTTTGGCAGCCGAATCCTAGTCTTCTAGACAACATGAGGGGTAGCTTTGCTGCCTTACTGCTTTCACTTGCAATCCTTAGCCTTTTAGGGGATTGTAGTGCAGATGGACTTGAGAAAAATTTCTACAGGAAAAGTTGCCCGAAAGCTGAGGATATTGTGAGGAACATCACTTGGTCCAAGGTTCAAGCTAACCCTAGCTTGCCTGCCAAGCTCATAATATTGCTATTCCATGTACTGTTTCGTTAGTAAGTCCCCTGCAAAAATTTGGTGGTTATTTTTTTCCCTCATGTGCAGATGCATGCATTCATGCAACTGAATAAGCATATAGAACAATACATTAATGCCATGCATATCAGTGTCCATATATATTTCCAGTGTCTCTAATTTCTTGGTATTTGGTGTCATTGTGCTGCTATCTTGCGATCTCTTTCAGGGGTGCGATACATGCATTATGTGGAACCCAGTGGGAAACACTCAAAATTTAGAAGCAAGCGGTTCCAAACCTCTCATTATCGCGCTTTGAGTTGTTTGATGTCATCGAGACAAGGCTAGAACAAGAGAGTTGTTTGATGTCATCGAGACAAGGCTAGAACACGAGAGTTGTTTGATGTCATCGAGACAAGGCTAGAACACGAGAGTTGTTTGATGTCATGGAGCAAGGCTAGAACGAGAGTGTCCAAATGCCGTGTCATGTGCGGGAGTTATTTCTCTGGCAGTTTGTGATGCTGTCTTCTTTCAAGTAACACTTCAGTTACAACTCACTTTATATTGAATGTTTAACAGTTACATAAATCAAGAAGCTCTTAGCTTCAAATCAGTTAAGAAATCCGGTTTTTAGTCCTAGCTTCTTTGTGGGAAGTGCCAACAGGCCGAATAGATGGGACGATTTCGCTAGCATCCAATGTATCTGGCAATCTTCCTTCACCATTTTCCAACATGTCCACCCTCTGGAAAATCTTTGCAAGCAAAGGACTCAGCATTTCTAACCTTGTGGAGTTATTCGGTATGAATCTAGATAAGATATAAATGCTTATGTTTTATTTTATGTAAAACCCTAAGAATCCTTTGTATTTGGTAGGTCACACACCGTTGGAAGATCACATTGTGCCTTCTTCACTCAGAGGCTCTACAAGCTCACTGGAAACGGAGATGCTGATCCATCTCTCGACCCCATATATGCCGAGTCCTTGAAGAAGTTATGCCCGAACCTGCCTGACTCATCGACAACAGTCGAGATGGACCCTGACAGCTCCCTCAAACCAGATGAAGGGATTGTTCCTTTCTGATGCTGCACTGCTCATGGATCCCTCAGCTGCCAAGATGGTGAAGAAGTTTCAGAAGCCAAGCACCTTCTTTTCCCAATTCTCGGTTTCAATGAAGAAGATGGGTGCCATTGAGGTGCTCGCCCGCACAGTGGGTAGTTTTCAGTATCTTTTTCATTTGAAAAAATTGAACTCCATTGCTTGTATTTAATATTTAATATGAAATCGGTAGTCTTTCAACGTTCATCAACCCTTAGATCTCATCAGAGTTTGAATTGGCAGTTTTAGATCTTTTGCATCATATGTAAGTAAAATAATCTATGATCTCCTTAGGCCTTTTAGGGTGAATAAGTGAATGAGCAATGCTATGCGGCGACTCAGAAAATTCATTCAAAAGGTCACTCATCAGGTCCGTTGCACCAATCACTTTATTTCATCTAAAGGAACAATTTCAATTCCAAGGGCGCATTGACAACAATAAACTACACCAGCTGAGTGACCTTTTGAGTGATTTTCTTTAGTTTCTTAAAAATTTTCCCTAAGTGAATAAGTGCTTTAAGTTCCACACTTAAGTCTGATGTGATCATCATCTAGGTTAATTATTAAATCCGTGAATCTGTTTGGCAAGTATACTATGTGACTAAAAAGTAACTATTTGATAAATGTAAGAATCCAAATTAGGGACGTAACGAGCCAAGCTGCTCATAAATAGCTTGGAATCAGCTCACTAACAAGCTTGATTGAGCTTTCATTTAGGACATGAAAGCCTCAACACTTTAGGCTTGCAAATGCAAATTAAAAGTCAGGGGGCCTACCTGACGACAAGCTTTCTTAATTAACAAACGAGATAAGTTTAAACATTCCTTATCAAGCATAATTAAAGCTTTGCTCAAACTCATATACTCCTATCATATAATGAGATGAGCCTGAGTTGGATAGTATTTAGCTTGGCACAGCCCTATTGAGCATACTGTGGGGAGAGACTCAGGATCTGAAATTTGGTGGTTGCATTCTGATCACATTTCTTCTTTTTTTTTTTCAAAAAAAGAAAGAAAGAAAAAAAAAAAAACTACGTACATGATAACCCTTCATGGGAACAAATTATAGTTCAAGGTGATGAAGCCTCCAAATCTAGCCAAGAATGAAGCAGCTTATTTCTTTTACGACATTTAGAACTTCATACATTTCCACCACCAACTCAAGTGCAGTGCAACATATATTCTGATATTCCCATTGTCATTTGTCAGTGAACCAGAGAATACCTTACCTACCTTGCGCACCACAAATCGCACAATCCTCTCCTACATGCTACAGTAGAAATAAAATTGTGCAAGTGAAACAAGAAAAAAAATCTTGCTTTCCTCAAGAGGGGCCAGGTATCAAGTGGAGTCACCACACTCTCTCAAGCCAATGTCACGTTTGATCAGAGAGAACGCAGAGGCAGAGGTCTCAACACTTGGCAAGTCTCGAGGTAATGGAGAAGGTGGTGGAGTGGAAAGCGAGAGGAACTGCCGGTGGGATCCCGCATGGACTTTGTTGCTACCGGAAACGAACGCACTTTGGACCGTCCCACTTCCCAACTGCGACGGAGGAGTGGCGTTTTCGGGGTCAAACTTGATCCCCTAACTGGCTGACAGGTGGGTCTGCCAGCACCGTACATGGGCCTGTCGGTGAGGTGGTAGTTGACGTGTCTCTCCGTGGTCCACGTCTTGAGTTCTTGGCCGTGGCAAAACCTGGGCTCTCGTCGGCCTTATTTATTATTTCACAAAGTGCTGCGACCACGGAGGACTACAATAGGTCTGTCTTGCAACATGGTAACGCCCCCGTCTGCACGGCGCACGTGAGGTACTCAGTATCCACGTGGAGGCCACATGAGGAGGAACACGGAACTTTCCTATTAGATATTGTCTGATTCCAGGGCTTCATGCAAGCGTCTTTCACCCTTTTTCGGTTTTATTTTCCTCCCAAAATGCATCTGCAGGATTTGGAGACATCCGCCTTATATGCTCAGGCTTTGGAATGAGTCTTTCCAATATAGGACTATTGGGTCTTACATCCTTTCCACCATCGGACAAGAGCCGTCCTCGGCTCTGATACCAAATGTCACGCCCCCGCTTGCGCGGGGCACGTGAGGCACCCAGTGCCCACGTGAGAACCACATGAAGGGGAACACGGGACTCCCTGCCGGATATTGTCCGGTTCCAGGGCTTCACCCAAGCGTCCTTCACCTCTCTTCGATTTTGTTTTCCTTCTGAAATACGTCTACAGGATTTGGAGACACCCGCCTCATATGCCCAGGCTCTGGAACGAGTCTTTCCGATATGGGACTATTGGGCCTCACAGTACCCAACTTCTGATGCTCAAGGCATTTCATACAAGATTTTATCTTATTGCGAAGAGGTGGAAAGAAAAATATAAAAACAAAAGTTCATATAGAAATGAAATAGGGGTGCTCATATATAAGTGCTCAACTAAGAGCCTTAATAAGGTCCCAGTGTACAAGCTTAAGCACCAACGATCCAAACTATTGGATGTGATCCGTCTCTAAACTACTTATAAGTGATGTGAAAATCCCAGTCTATGCATTGCTTAAACATTCACTGATCAAATTTGATAGATCTAAAAACACGAAACAATATATATTTATTGGTCACTGAAAGCATAAATTAGAGATTTTAAAAATGAATAATTTTCATGATGCTAATATTGGTGGTCTCTAATAAATGCATTGTGTGGACATAAAAATGAACAATTTTCATGATGTTAATATTGCTAAAATAGATGATAAAATATTTAAATTAAGAAAATCTATCTTATTGATCATGATCATTAAACTATGTTAAATTGAAAACTAATATATTTTAAAATATGGTCTCTTATCATTTTAACTGTTTACCTATATACTCTTGATTCATTGACTAGAGATTATCAAACACATAATTTTTAGTTTCTACATAGTTTTAGGAGTGTAGATTATGAACAATGATGCGGATCTTTAATTTGAATACCCCATTATTGATTTTCAACTCAAAATGAGTGATACTTTTTTCTCACAGGAAGAGCAAAGTCCATGTTTCTGTATACATAGAGAGTTAGACTAGAATGCATCTTGAATGTATTTAAACCCAAATACTTCCTAGTAGAAACAAATGATATGTCTCTAAAAATGATCATGATCTATGATGTATAAAATGCTTTAGAGATACATCAAGCAAGCATATAATGAATGGCTGTAAAACAGCTAATGAACTAAAGTATATTATATACTATATAATTTGCAAATCTAAATTATTGATCTTGATCTCAATATTTTAAAATATATATAGATCAAAATTCAACTAATTTGTGTGCTTTTAGACTACATATCAATTGAAGGTAATATTTTTTACATTAGAATGTTCATTTTATATCGATTTAGTATATGGGTAAAATTCTTGACATATCATTTTTTTTAATTTCTAGATATTTTGTGTACCATAGATCATGTTTAACAATGTCGATTTTTATTTTCAAACATTCATCATTGAGTTCCAATAGGAAGTATTTGGATCAAATGTACTCGTGTGTCTCCTAGCCTAACTATACATATAGACATATACTAGTTAAAGTGCATATGTATATCACGTGAAAAATCCTAAAGTAATTTAATATTTAATTTTAAAATATTTAAGTCATAAACTCAACTAATTTTTATGTCAACAAATATAGAAGTTGTATGAAAATAATGCCAATAGATCATGTTAGTTATTTATAGTATCTATTATCTCCTATCAACTCTATATTATGTCATGTTTTTTTAAGAAACCTAAAATAATAATATCATATACAAAAGTCAAAATACTATAGGAAAGATTGAGTTTAATGGATACATTTAGAATATGGTGTACCACTCAGGTTTGAATCTAAGATCTCTCACTTGGAGAGAAGGGTACCAACCGCCTATGCTTCATAATATGTTACAATCTTATTATAAGTCCTTCTGACGGTTGTATTCATTTATTTTTCTCTTATCTTGAACTACTATAGTATAAAATAATTTGTTTTGCAATCTATGTTTAAGTCATTAGGTTATACATTTTCTAGCTTAATTGATATCGTATAAGGTATTTCTACCTTCTTAAGATGACATACGACTTTCATCACTCATACAAACATGATGTGGTTCTTGTTGGATTACCTCGTAGCAGCACAACGATCGTAGCGGAATCCGCATGCCGGGCCCGATGCATCACATACGCCGGAACAGGATCAGATGGATTTAAAAAAATTTCTGAATCAGTGATTCAGAACCTTTTTGAAATTCGGATGGGGACTAAACTAAGATCTAACAATTAATTATAAATTGTTAAACTACTAGCAAATCAGAAATCTAAAAGTTCAAATGAAGATCTCATCTTCACCTTTGTGTGGGTAGAAGAACACCGCAACCGATAATCGTGGTTTGGTTCCTTGTAGACGTACAAACGTCCGGCCTCTACAAGTATCCACACGAGGTTGCTGAAGATCAGAGATGGGGCTTCACCGGGGTGCTAGCTTTTTGCAAAAGCCTCTCTTGGATGTCGAAGAAGGAGAAGGAAGAAATCATAAGGATCCCACCTTGTGCAGCTTTCAAAGGAAGAAGAAAACTCTTCAGTGTTTTGATTCTTTTTTAAAGAGGAAGAAGAAATCATAAGGATCCCACCTTGTGCAGCTTTCAAAGGAAGAAGAAAACTCTTCAGTGTTTTGATTCTTTTCTCTCATTTTCTTTTGCTGATTTAAAATTCCAAAAATATAGCCTTGCTGCCCCACGCCTGGGAGAAGGATTCTGGTGAATCTTGGGGCGTGGGGCTTCATAAATAAGGCTCCAAAACCCGATGCACCAGGAATCCTAGGTTTCCTGGTGCCCTTCCCATTATTGGCGGGCCCCTTGATTCTTGGAACGAATCAAGGGGCGCCAACTCCCAGCAAAGAAGGAGAGGGGGCCACGCCCCTCCTTGCCCCTTTGGCTGCCCCTCTTGCTTATTTTGGCTCCTCAACATAGGGCATCAAGAGGAAATCTCTATTCAGAAAAAATAGCTAAATTAGGCAGAGTTTTTAGGAACTCGATCTAGCCAACTCTTGACTAGGATTTGAGTCAAATTTCTTTGGATCAAACCCAACATAATTTGACTCAATTAATCAGCAATAAAAAACTTAATTATAATCTAATTATAATTATTTAATTCCTCCATTTAACTCACTAACTCTTAGTGGGTTATTTCAAACATCAATCTCATTGACATTGTGATTCCAAATCATAATTCGACAATCCTAATAATCAGAACCCCTAATGTGTGTGATCTCGTAGGTTCTAATCTAACTGGTAATAAGACATATTGAGATCTCTATCTCAATATCACTGAAACATGTTTCAGTGGACTGAAATATTTTCAGTTCTACTCGTTAGGGTTTACCGATCATCAGGTAAATTTCTATGAGTCCCAACATCCACAAGTGACACATAGCAGTATGTAGTGGCAACCTAGTAGAATAGAATAATGAACCTTTAGGTGCAGTTATTGTATGATACAGTCCCTCTATACATAAGTCCCAACTAGATTAAGGTCATGGATAACTCGTCAAACCTCACAGTCTGTCATATGTATAGATTTATTCGACTTAAGTTCAAGAGTTGAAAACTCTTTCTCCACTGTATGTATTGCCCCGGCCGAGGTCTTATGAACTTAGTTTTATAAATCACATAGGACTCAAACCCGATATGGATCCAAAATTAGGACTCAAATAAGGAACTGGGTTGGGTCAGGGTCACTCATGACTTGACCTGATCCGACCCGACCCATTTGCACCCCTAATCTTCAAAAAATAATGAAGAATATGTAGATGCCATAAATTCAATAATGATAATTATATCAAAATCAAATAAAGAATAGCATTACTAGAATGATCACCTAATATTCCTACTTGATTGAGCTAAGATCTTCAAAAAAAAAGTTTGACAATATGACTCAATTTTTTTTTGACTTATCGATCCAACTGAAACATAAAAAATCTGACAAATTTCAGCCAAGTTTTAATTTTTTAATAATTTTTTTGAATATATACCTTTCTAAATATGATAAATTACATGAATACCTTCGTAAAGTTGTTATTTGCATGTATAGCCTTATAACCTTTTTAATCTTTTTTTTTGTATATCTACCTATATGGGTATTCCAGTCATTTTAATTTAAGCTGTTTATTTTTTGACGATGTTAAATGGTACGGATACATATGCAAAAAAAAAGATATACATGCAAATAATAATTTTACGAGAGTATTCATATAATTTTATATATTTAGGAGGGTGTACATGCAAAAAATCTTGAAATATTCCTAAAGTTGGTTTAGGATTATGTGCAACCTATTCATTTGTTTGTTTGGATGGTTGAAGGGTCAGGCTATGAGGTAGTTGAGAGTTTTGAGATAGATTACTTGAAGAGTTTTTTGAGTCCTATTTTGGAAAAATAGAAGAAAATTACTGTTAATTAAGACAAAAATGAAATTCAGATTTTGGGGACATTAAGAAAAAATAGTGAGAAAAATATCCAACCTATCAGAAGAAAACTTCCTTAGATGTAAGTTTGCAAACATGCTAACAAACAACAACAAAAAAATAATAAAAAAAAAACACCACAAGAAAAAGGCATTAGGTTTGAGTACTTTTAAAATGTACTTCTCTTCGTTAACAATGGTTACAAACTTTATCGATAATAATCAAAGAAACTAATAAAGTTTTCCATATAAATAACAAAAAAAACTTTTTTTTTAATAACACCAATATATATACATGTGTGTCTATATACATATATATTTACAAATATTAAAAAGCAAGGGACCAACTGTGCATTTTTGGAAATTTATGGCAAGCAAATCTCAAACACTAGTATTAGCCGAGATCTCTGCCTAGACACAGTTGGTAAGAGAATTGGAAATTTATGTCAAGCAAATCTCAAACAATAGTATCGGTCGAGATCTCTGCCTAGACACAGTTGGTAAGAGAATGTTTTTGTTTTCCTTTTTTTTTTTTGGGTTTTTTGCTTTCTCTGACTGTGTGTCCATCCACTTATCCGTTGTCTGGTGAGGTGGCCCAATAAGGAGACCCGGTGCCTATATCTGTTCGACCTCGTTGGCCAGAAGGTTCACGGGGACACGGCAAATGGGTGTTGTGTTTTTTTGGGGCGCGTGTAACATGGCGAGTGGGGTTTGAATTTAGCCGATTAATAGCAGCCACAAACAGGAGCCCTCGCCCGTTGCCCTTTCTTTCTCATTTTCGGTCTCACATGCACGCCCCCACCGCCCTCCCTGCCTCTCACCCCACTACAAGATGTAAACTCTAGCCTTCTTTCTCTTCTCTATCCTTCTGGACTCTCCTACTCCTCCTCCTCCTCCTCCTCTGCTATTCTGGAGTCTGTTGTTGCTTTCATGGCTCTCGCTACTTTCTTCTTCCCATGTAATTTCCTTGCCACAGCAGCTTCAGATCCCGAAAAGCCCTCTCAGCTGTCTTCCCACTGCCTTGGGGGGGCTGCTATCCAAGCCCTCCAACATCGAAATAGACTTCTCAAGGTTAGTTTGCTCCATCTTCCAGTCTTGGTCTCTGTGTAACCCTTAATTTTTCCTTCAGGTTACCGTTCTGATACTTTGAACCGTTGCAAGTCCTCTTTAGGTTCTTTAGTTGGAACTCTGGTAATGTCAGTGTTTTTTTTTTCTGATCTGCATAACCAATGCGTGGTCCTATTGCAGATTCTTTTACAAAATAAGGGCATTAATCTTTGTGTAAACTTCAATTCTAATACACAAAGTTGTATGAGTAGTTTGGTTATTGATTATGAATTATAATGGTGAAAATTAATTTTTTGAATCTTTCTTGTGATTTATAATTGATGATCTAAATTAAACGACTATTAAAGTGGTCTAGAGCATGATTATAATTAGGAAATTGAATTATTTTAACATGTTTTGGACTTAAGCAACATATATATTTCCAGTCAGTAGCATATATAGTCAAGCAAATGGGTTCTTTTTGTGCTGTTTTACAGCCTAGGAAAAGCACATGCGTTTGTGCATCACTATCAGGGAGTGGAGAGTATCATTCACAGAGGCCACCAACTCCTCTCTTGGACACCATCAACTATCCCATCCATATGAAGAATCTCTCAATCAAGGTGAGCTAAGGAATGCCGGAAACCACCTTTCACATGTTCTCTGAAATGTTTGCTAGGGATTTGTGCAAAAGATAAGGCGGCAATGATGCTGAAGTTACAATTATCAATTTAATTCATGCAGGAACTTAAACAGCTCTCAGATGAGCTCCGTTCGGACATCATCTTCCATGTCTCAACAACCGGTGGTCATCTTGGTTCGAGCCTTGGTGTCGTTGAGCTAACAGTTGCCATCCACTATGTCTTCAATGCTCCTGAAGATAAGATACTTTGGGATGTCGGCCACCAGGTTCTTTTCTTTTCTTCCATGTCTTTTTCCTTCTATACTGTCTTGTGATATTCTTCTGATAGAGAAAATGATGATCGCTGCTTGACAACTCTGTAATATAGTTATGAGTATATTTCGTTTTCTTATTTATCTCTCAAGTATTAATATAAGATTTTCAGTATATGGCAAAGGAATAAAGACCAATTGTTCTGAGAGTTTGATGTTTTTGCAGTCATATCCACACAAAATCTTGACAGGGAGGAGAGACAAGATGCCAACTTTGAGACAGACGAATGGCTTATCTGGATTCACTAAACGCTCGGAGAGCGAGTACGACTCCTTTGGTGCTGGTCACAGTTCCACCAGTATCTCAGCAGCCCTTGGTACCTTTGGAACCTATACCGTTCTCTGAATAAATTACCTAGTTTGTAACAGGAGTTGTGATTATTAACTTCCATATCAACTAAAATCTAATTGCTGGTTTTATGTCTGCATTATAATATAAACTTCATCCTCTTGAGCTGCCATTGTTTTTAGACTGATGAGCCAACTTTTTTTCATTAGTTATTGATTGCTTGAATCCATGGGATGTTTTCTGGTGATTAGGGATGGCTGTTGGGAGAGACCTGAAGGGCCGAAACAACAATGTGATTGCAGTAATAGGGGATGGAGCCATGACTGCTGGACAGGCATATGAGGCTATGAACAATGCTGGATATCTTGACTCAGACATGATTGTCATACTGAATGACAATAAGCAGGTTTCTCTGCCCACTGCAAATCTTGACGGGCCTATACCACCGGTTGGAGCTTTGAGCAGTGCGCTCAGTAGATTGCAGTCTAGCCGGCCTCTAAGAGAACTCAGGGAGGTAGCCAAGGTAAGTAAAGTATATATGTCCTTTTTAACTTTGGGTGGATGGTTGAGCCTGTGGGTGTGGATGTGCCTGTGTGGGTATGTGTCTCTTTTCTCCTCCTTGTTCATCCTCTCTAAGAGTAACAACAAGATTACAAGACTATAAAATTAGAAAGAAATATTTCTGAACACAGCTTCACCGAACTGACTTCTTGAGGAATTGCTCTTTTATGGACGTTTGCAAAAATTTTGATCACATGTCTTGTGTATGATTGACTGTGGGCTAATTTCTGAACTTTTCTATCAAGTTGGATTTTGCAGTCTAATTCCCACTTGAACATAAGATACAATAACAAGGCCTGCCACACCAAGTTGGCTGTATTGATCCTACTTTATTTTGACTCTTTTTTGTTGAAGAACTTTGCTGTTGGTTCTAATCTATTGCCAAAGCTAGTTTATTGCTGGAATCTTACCTTCAGATGACTCCTCTTGTCCTCTATCCAAGTCTTCTTTGTTCTTCCCCTCCAGTCCTATCCAAGGCAAATTGTTCCTTATCCTTTGGGCTAGATTCACTGGAAATGATGGTCCTAATATGGAACGTTCTTCAGTATTGTCTACTGACAAACTAGAATCAATGCCCGTGGCGAAAACAAGCATTATGAGGCACAAAATTATCATTCTTTTTTCCTTTTCTGCAATCATCAAAGTCTGAATTGTGTGTTTTGACATTTTTTAGGGAGTCACAAAGCAGATTGGAGGGTCAATGTATAAACTAGCTGCAAAAGTGGATGAGTATGCTCGAGGAATGATTAGTGGGTCTGGTTCAACCTTGTTTGAAGAGCTAGGTCTCTACTATATAGGTCCAGTTGACGGTCACAACATGGATGACCTTGTCACCATTCTCAAAGAGGTTAAGAGCACAAAAGCAACAGGCCCAGTTCTCATTCATGTTGTAACTGAGAAAGGAAGAGGATACCCCTATGCAGAGAGAGCTGCGGACAAGTATCATGGTAAAGACTGAATCCTGTGGAGGAATGCAGAGTAATGAAGATTTGAAGATGAGGCTCTAGTCAGTGGAAATCTCTACTATGTTCTGACCTGTATTTTTTCTTTGCAGGTGTCACCAAATTTGATCCAGCAACTGGAAAGCAATTCAAAGCTAGTGCCAAGACTCAATCTTATACAAACTACTTTGCTGAGGCTTTGATAGCTGAAGCAGAGGCAGACAAAGACATCGTTGCAATTCATGCAGCAATGGGAGGGGGAACAGGCCTTAACTACTTTCTTCGCCGCTTTCCAACAAGGTGCTTTGATGTTGGAATTGCAGAGCAGCATGCTGTCACATTTGCAGCTGGTTTAGTCTGTGAAGGCCTTAAGCCCTTCTGTGCAATCTACTCATCATTCTTACAACGGGCTTATGATCAGGCAAGCCAATGTTTCTCGCAGTATTTCTTCTTCTACTTCCCCCTTCTAGCATTTCCAGCTCTAGCATGAAAAAGTGAGATGTAATCATAAGCCCACTGTCCCATTTCATAAGCGTTTGAAACAAAGCCTCATCAAAACACATGCAGAATTGTGAGAGATTTATGTTTTAGTTTTGTGATGCAGGTGATACATGACGTGGATTTGCAGAAACTGCCAGTAAGGTTTGCGATGGATCGAGCTGGGCTTGTTGGAGCTGACGGCCCAACTCACTGTGGAGCATTTGATGTCACATACATGGCATGCCTGCCAAATATGGTCGTCATGGCTCCTTCAGATGAGGCTGAACTGTTTCACATGGTTGCAACTGCAGCAGTCATCAATGACCGGCCATCTTGTTTGCGATATCCAAGAGGTAATGGGGTCGGTGTTCCTCTACCCCCAGGAAACAAGGGTGTCCCTCTTCAGGTATTTGTTAAGGAGACCATGTCCTTTTAACTTTGTGTAAGCTCTCATTACAATCATGAGGACATACTAGATTAAGAGGCATTTGCAGGTGGGCAAAGGTAGGATACTGATCGAGGGTGAAAGGGTGGCACTTCTGGGATATGGAACAGCAGTTCAGAGCTGCTTGGCTGCTGCTATTCTGGTGGAGCGACATGGTCTTAAAGTAACAGTTGCTGATGCGCGCTTTTGCAAGCCATTGGATCAGGCGCTCATTCGGAGCCTGGCTAAATCACATGAGGTGCTGATCACAGTAGAGGAAGGCTCCATCGGAGGATTTGGCTCTCATGTTGCTCAATTCATGGCACTTAATGGGCTCCTTGATGGCAAAACAAAGGTAAAAAATCCACTGCCTTAATAGTATGATCAAAGATTTTATATTAACGGTCACGCAGGATTACTGATTCTGATTTGTAACATCATGAGTGCAGTGGAGACCATTGGTTCTTCCAGATAGATACATCGACCATGGATCACCAGCTGATCAGGTAGCAGAGGCTGGCTTGACACCATCACATGTAGCAGCTACTGTATTTAATATCCTTGGACAAACCAGAGAGGCTCTTGAAATCATGTCATAGTGGGGCCAACAAAAAAGTGTGGTTTTCACCTGGATAGAGAGGGTGGTCTTTCTCCTCACGATTGTAAATTTTGATGTTAAGAAGAAAACAGTTCTGTGAACAAGCCCGGTTGCATAAATGACATGCTTGACCAAAGGATGATGACAAATGGATTCTAATTGTTAAGAAACATTGGACCTCAACAGGAAAATTTTCGACGCTCCGTGACAGCTCTGGTTATTTATAATATTGTCAAGGATACATGTTTTTGTTTGCTTTAAAAAAAAAAAGAAATAGAAAAGAAAAGAAAATGCAGATTTCTGACATAAGAAATGTAGAGAGAGTGGCACAACCAGAAGACAATCAGAATTCTTCACACTTCATAAGAAAACCATTTATTGATATCACGAGGACTTGTAATAACAAACCATTTCATCTGAACATTGTTGAAAGATGGGGTTCTGAGAGTTTTCAGATGAGGAGAACAAGCGCCCCCAACCACCCGACTATTTTCTAAAGAAGAATATTGGTTTCCTCAAATGTATGATTTCATTAAAACGTTAGGATGATAACTCTAATCCACCTGGTTGTGATGAGAGTTATCAATAGCTACAACAAAATCACACTATAGCTGAAATCACTTATTGTAATGTAATTTTATTTCATTCTTATCTTTCTATAACTATGGAACCAACTCAGTTATATAATTGTGCTGACCCATCAGTTACCTGCACTTTGTTTTCACACTATCATAGCTGGTTTTGCATTGTCAAAGCAAACCTTTCAATCTCTCCTTACATCTAAGAGGTAATTGGTTGTCCTCTCACATTCTCTTCACAAAGTTAATATTTCTTCTTTGTCCTCTTATTTCTTGTCCTATTTTGTTTTCCTTGCTGCACTGGTATCTTCCCTCAAATATAGATCATTGGTTCATGATTTCTGTTTTATCATTCTTATCTTTACTATTACATGCATAGCCTACTTTGTGTCTGTTAAACCAGATGGCTCTAGCTAACTAGTATGGAGGGATTACATTTTAACAACCTAAGACCTCACCTAAAAAAACTAGCCGGAAGTTATTATTTCGGTTTCTTGATCCTGTATAAGTACCCAAGATCTACCTAGCAAATAATCGATGTGAGACTAAATACATGCCCCCATGCGTCTTTATATACTCTTCCCGTTTAAGGCTTGACATTTTCGTCAAGCTAAAGATTCAAATTTATTCAAATCTAATCACAAGTACCACGATCGGCTCATGGTCGGCCCCAATGGATCCATATTATAGTGTCCCCAAGTCCACATAGACCGGATCCGCTCTGATATCATTTGTCACAACTTAGGACCTCACCTAAAAAGGCTATTTGGGTTTCTTCGTCCTGTTTAAGTACCCAAGATCTCCTTGGCGAATAACTGATGTGGGACTAAACACACACCCGTACGGGTCCTTACTTACTCCCCCCGTTCAAGTTTTAATGTCTTTGTCAAGCTAAGGGTTCAAATACATTCAAATCTAATCACAACCACTACGATCGGCCCATGATTAGCCCCAAAGGATCCGTACTGCAGTGCCCCCTAGTCCACATAGGCCATGGATCATATACGCTCTAATACCATAAAATGTCCTCTATTTTGATAGGTGAACTTCTTTAGTTTTGTTGCTTTAGATCGGAGTCAGCATTGGAGTGTTAGTCGAAGTCATTCCTTTACCATCCAATATCAACTCAAAAGTGCTCGACGTCGTTATCATCATTGATCAAGCGTAGTGATCACTAGAGCATCGCTATGGAGGCATGTTGTGATCCCATCCATTCTTTCTGATCCAGATGACAGATGAGCCAAAATCTCAAGTGACTGGTTAACTCAGCGCCTAGGTCGGGCTGATTTCCAACAGCATGAGATTGGTACTAAAGGAAGGACCCTGATCCTATATTTGGAGGTTTTATCAATCAAGTAGGCGATACATAGCCATGAAATTAAGGAGAACATGGCGGCGACCGCAGCCGCCCAACAAGATGCAGTCTTGGAGTTTGATGGATCTTTACAAAGCCTTTGGAGGACTCCTCTGCAAGAGGGGGGTCGACCTCGACTGTAGGTTCAAAGAAATGAATCAGTGCCTCGAGGCTTTGAGAGGTCGTAATATGGAGCTTGAGGACCACGTCAATTTTGCAACTGACCTCCCATTCTTGATGGAGATCATGGAGGAACCCCTTCCTTCCCATTTTAGGATGCTAAAGACTTATGATGGGACTACCGACCATTTACACCATTTGGAAAGCTTCACGGCCCTTGTGATGCTCTAGGGGACCACTAACATAGTACTCTATCGAGCTTTCCGAGCTACTCTCCTAAAGATAACTCGGTTATAGTACACTAGGCTACAACCAAACTCAATTCAATTCTTAAAGCAATTCGACTGACTATTCACGGCATACTTCATTAGCAGCCACAAGTAGAGGAAAGGTTCGGAGTGCCTGTTCACTATCACACAATAGGATGGGGAATCCCTCCAAGACTGTGTCAACCATTTTAATGCGGTTTCCTTGAAAATGTGCAACTTGAATTACTTGATCGGGGTGTCTGCATTGAAACACTATTTAGAGCTTCTCGCTCGAGCTAAGAAGTATATAAATGTAGAATAAGCCATGATACCTCGGTGAGAATCAGTTAGGAACAAGACCGATAAGAAAAAGAATAAATGGGCTGGGAGGACAAAGATGAGCCTATGAAGAAGCTAAGGACGAGTAACCAATGTGCTCGTTGACTGAGGAATCCAACTTAATAGTTTGAGAGGTACACACCTCTTAACACCCGTTGAATGTAGATCTTAATGGAGATCAAGAACTGAGGCTATGTGAAACGGCTTCGGAAGATGAAGGAAGCCACCCAGAAGGACAAAGCCAAGTTTAAATTCCACTTGGACTTTGGCCATCACACTAAAGACTTCTAGTAATGCAAAAATAAGATTGAGGCCCTCATCAAGCAAGGGTACCTTAGTCATTTCATCAACCACCCACAAGATGGGAACAACATTAGGTAAGAGCTACCTGCTCTTGAGTAGCAAATTGACAACCAACCTACGACGAGCATCGTCAACACAATCTTTGGTGGTCCTGACCACGTGCTCTGCCCAAGTAGGAGGCTCAGATATGAAGAGGTAGAGAGTAGATAATGTCATTTCCTTCTTGGAAGCTAACATGAGGACATACAGATTCTGCATGATGATGCCATTGTAGTTTTCTTTAGCTGATGCGAATTATGATGTAAAATATATTTTAGTGGATAATGGAAGCCTGGAAGACGTATTGTTTTGAGAGACTTTTTGCAAGATGAATTTATCTACTGACTGATTAAAGAGGATAAACTCTTCTTTGATTGGGTTTTCAGGAGACCCGATCTCCATAGAGTGAGTTATCTCCCTCTCGATCATAGCTAGCCGAGGGCCGAAGCAAATACTGTGATACTTGATTTTCTGGTCATGAAAGTTCCTACGACGTATAATGCCATTCTAGGCCAACCAGAGGACCTCTGAGCCAACTTCAATTTGCTGGAAGAAGCGAGGGAAGAAGCTCAAATTCGGATGGGTGCTTATTAGCAATGAGTAGCTGGATATTATATTCTCAAGTGAAAGTCAAGCTCTTTTAACTCGAAGATCTAGTGCTCCATAATACCTATGTGTCCCAACCCATGAAGTAAGGCAATTTCATGCCAAGTTAGGAAGGACCGTACCGGCTATCAGAGTTTGTTCACCCCAGAACCTCTCATCTAGAGCATCTTGTGTTGGGAATTGTGTCCTAAAGCCAATTTTTTTAATTGTAAGAAATTAGATTATGTATATATTTTATTAAAATGAATAAAATTTATTCTGGCAATTTTCTATTCATCACAAATGTTACATCTTCAAATTGAACTCCTG
>JAOXJJ010000001.1:21670558-21696285 GCA_025769935.1 Phoenix roebelenii | reverse complement strand
AAGGCTCGGCCAATAACGCCTCTTAACTCCTCTCAGCGTTGGCCTATTTGTAGGCCACCATATCCTCTTGTGAAGAAATGAGAGGAAGAGAATTTTCTTGAGAAGAAATTGTTAGATAGAGAGGAAGAGAATTTTCTTGAGAAGAAATTG
Source organism: Phoenix roebelenii (assembly GCA_025769935.1). Lineage (NCBI taxonomy): Eukaryota > Viridiplantae > Streptophyta > Magnoliopsida > Arecales > Arecaceae > Phoenix > Phoenix roebelenii. The sequence goes on along the minus strand of JAOXJJ010000001.1, from coordinate 21,696,135 downwards.
TCAGATAGAGAGGGAGGTTTGATTCTGTGAAGAAGAAGAAGAGAGAGGAAGGAGTCCTTTCTCTATGGTGGTTTGGAGTTTGGCCCAGAACCGGTGTCCTCTCCTCCCTTCCATTCCCTCTGTGATCAGGATCAAGAGATGGGTGTCTATTCGGCCTAGGCGTGCTGTGAAGAAACGGAAGAAAAGAAACCGAAGAAAGAAAGAAAGAGAAGAAAGAAAGAAACAGAAAAGGAAAGGTCCTTTTTCTGGATTTTCTTTCTTCCAAGGGTCCTTTTGCAAAGATTGTTTTGCACGAGTAAAGACATCATCCAACCTTTTTGCGAAGCTTGACGTGCGTGCGAAGTAGAGGGCTTGCAGATCCAGACCTTGCAGAGCTACCTTCAGGGATATAGATCTAGATCCAGATCCAAATTTCCTCGACCAACTTCCGCTGCGGGCTTGAGGTAATTTTACATAAAAGTTAAATTTTTATTTATAGTTGTTATAAATAAAATAAATAAAAATTTTAAAACTGATTTTCATGCCTGGCGTTCGAATTTATTGGACAACTCGGAAGATTTTTCCCTTCATCTTGATAGGACACCTATACTTCGGATATGGAATTCAGCTAAGCTTTGAGTGTATTATTTATAAAACATGTCTCGTTGTTGTGTAATCTAGCCTTAATAAATGAAATGCCTTTTTCTTCAAAAATTATTAATGTGTTTCAATTTGAAAAACTCGCTCTCAAATGAGCCAAGAAAGATCAAATATGTTTTCTGAGGACTACCGACCATCGAACCCACAACGGGTGTGAGCGCCTAAAGATTTTTGATTGGACATTCCGCTCAAAGAGTGCCAATCGTGGGCTCTAAGCAAAGCATTGGCAAGACTCTTCAATGACCACTAATGAAAGTGCCTTCGAGTCTTCATGCTGAAGACCTGATGAGCCAACTGATCTTCTTAGGTCAGGATGGCTTGGTTGGAGACGACAACTTCCAAACAATTGTGAAGTTGAACAAATCTCTCCATTAAGTGATTGTAATGAACTCTTTTCGATGACAACATGCTTCTTAAGTCTTAGTGGTTTGGTAGCAAAGTCCTTGCAACCCGCTAATGGCTAAGTCTGCAGATGTTTTCTCAAAAGAGTTCAAGTTCTCAGCATCAGCCAAGCGCAGCCAAAATTGGTGGGCAAAGCCCCATAATCTACTAATGAGCTCATTAAGCCTGCATATGATTCTTGAAAAGAGTTCGAATCTTCGACTTCACCTAAGTGTGACTGAGAGTGGGGAGAAGGCCCCTATGACCTACTATAGATGGTTTAGTTTTTTGTCTCTCAAAAGCACCGACCTAAAGGCTGACTGGGACAACCACATACGAAGTTGACCTACTCTACTTCATGGATCAACCAACATTCTCATGCACAAGCTCAAGCAAAAATGGGATGATGAAATATAAGCCAAGATTATTTCCATTCACTACTGTAATTACAAAATAGCATCGCCTTGACAACCAAAGGATTACATAAAATAAGTACAAGACTCAGACATTGAGACTGACTCTACAACTAGAAAGATCGGGTCAAGAGGCTATTGATCGAATTCCTCCAATTAGCGCTTCACCTTTGCCCGAAAACAACTTGAGGATGGTCGGGTCCTCATGGACTACAACATTCAGGAGTCTTCATCAACTACAATATTTAGAAGGAGTCTGACCTCCACCTCACTGTTTTCTTTAAGAAAGAGGTGACCTCACCTAAGCGGTCCCTAGTGAGGACTCCATGACGTCCCTTGAACTTGGCTGAAGGTTCATACTTTTTTATTTTGGCGGCCTTCCTTTCTACTTCTACAGCCCGATGCAAGTGATCTGTTGCTCCCTTTCGAGTTCAGAAGTCTGGAGCACCGCATCCTCCACTCAAACTTGGAATCCTCTCAACTTAGCCTCTATTTTTACCACCCTCCAACGAACATCACCAATTTTTTCTATAGCCAATCGACTCTGCAAAAGCCCTAGTTCCATCTCGATCTTGGCCACTCTCTTTATAGCATGTAACATGATGAGCAAGAGAGCTTCAAGATGATCTGGAAGTTAGTCTGCTAGCAAGAGCTCCATGCACTCGAACAAGGAGGATATAGATGAAGAAAAAAGAGGCATAGACCTATCCCATCCATTGGGTGAAGCCCCTTCCTTTTGTGCTCCTGATGGCTGTGATTGTCTCAGTTGGCTTGATCGTTGGACATATGGTGCGATCTTTGAGTCCTTGAAATCGCTGGATATGTGGCAGGTCCCTATGCCCTTGACGATAATCATTCATCTAGAAAATGCTCCCAAAATCTCGACCTTTAGAGGCCATTACTTAGAATTGCATCCCTTATAATGGTGGCTTGTGATTTGATAATATGATCCTCCTAAAGCAAGACCGAGATTTTTTTTTGGAATAAATGAAGATGACTAGAGTGACGTCATTTGATCATCTATTCATGAGGCTACCTAGTGGCCTCAAGATGCAGTGGACTTCAACCTCGACTATATTAAAACCAAGGAGTAAGTAGCTTGAAAATTCTATGACTGGTTTAGACGCCGATCGATGAAAGCCGATCAAGATGTCTCGATGAACGAGCCCTAGAAAGCATATGGACATGCTACCAGTGTTGGACCAAGCTATAACACTCAACAAAACAAAAACAAAAAATGAGATTTTGAAAAAGTCATTCTTTATATTAAAAGATTGTGAGGAGGGTTACAAAATATGGAAGCAAAAAAGAGAAGGTACAAAAAAATAGGCTCACTTCACTACCAAGCTACAAAAAAGAAAGGCCTTTCCTATTCCTCTCCATCTCCTTCTTCCCTTTCAGAAGAAGGTCCCTCCTCTTTGACAATGGCAAGTCCTTCGGGAGTAATGTGGCTAAGTTCAACTTGAGGGTGTAGCTCACCGACTATTGTTCAACATGCCTCGAATCCCTTCTTGAAGGAGTCCGTAGCTGCCTTCAGCATCTTGCTGCAAAAATCCTTCAAGCTCTTAAATTTCTAAACTACCCATCGAGCCTTCATCTTTTGGCATCGGTAGCCAACTTCTTAGCTCAAATGGCCCTCTCCTTGGCCCTAGCAATCCATTCCTCAACTCAGATTGTTGGGCCCTCGGCTCGGGTTAACTTCTCTCTAACTATAGAAGCCTTGTTTTTTGCTACCTAAATGCCTCTTGGAGCTGGGCGATCTCCTCCTTGAGCCAAACCACCATCTTCTCTGACTTTAGCTTCACCTCCTCGAGCCTCCTTCGTGCCTCGTCAAGGATGGACTTGAAGCCATGCTTCTTCTCCTAGGAGAGGTGAGTTTGCTCCTTGACATGCTCCCTAACATTCTGAGCGATTGCTAGCTCTAATATGGCCAAGGCCCTTCACTGCTCGGCCTTGCGAGTCTCATGCTTGGCCATCATTACTCTTTGGTGGTAGGCTAAGAGGATAGCTCCAAGGGCATGGATAACATAGGAGGTATGTGATTGAAAAGATGAAGTTAACAATAAGAATCATACATTAAACAACAACTCTAAATCTTCAATGCTCACCTCGACTGTTTCAGTGTATCCGACATTGATGAGCTCCTCTATTGTCATTTTTCAAAGATGCCTCTCATCTTTCAAAGGCATCATCCCCCTAAACAACTTGCCAGAAAGCTCGGAGGATTTCAGAAATGAGTCAGTGGTCTTGAGTGACTATGTTGGCTAGTAAATATCCAGTTTGGCCACCTAGAGATAAAGATGGGGGTGGCTGGGAGATTGATGCTCCTAGGGCCTCTATGGTGAGAGTTGAAACCTATGCCAATACAAAAACATGCTCAAGAGTAGAAGCAGCTTCATTGACATCTGTCAGTGTTTGAGCAAGCTTGACGGCAATGGTAGGATCTAAGGTTGGATCAAGAGGAGCTTCAGGTACAACTGTTGGCGCTTCTAGAAGGGGGCTTTTCAAAAATCGCCATCGAAGAAGCCTTCAAAGTAGCTAGAGGAATAGGGACTGAGGTGATCACCTTCACCTTAGGCGACCCTTGCCTCATCAAATTGACCTTCAGCCTAAGCAACACTTGCCGAACTTAGGCACAAAAAGCTTGGCGTTAAGGATGAGGGAAGCAGCGGGTGCCTTCACCTTTCTCCTTCTTAAAGGGTCGGCCTCACTCCTACTAAGCTTCCTCTTGTGGGGGGTATCCTTGCTAGCCTCAAACATGGGCTTGTTAAGGTCGAAATTCACCCTATGAAACAAATAACAAGTCAGAAAAGTCGAGCATTGATTCTCGGAAGAATTTAAATTCAATTAGATCAAGAAATTACCCTCAACAGAGGCTGGACTAAGGTCACTATTTGCCAAAGCAGCCTCGAAAAGCAGTTTGGTTAAAGATGGTGCCATCATACCATGAAGGGTGTCGATCATTGCCTACTCCTTGCCAGATAAGATTGGGAACAGATTCATCATCTTCTTTCTCATCATGGACCATTGCGATGGAAAGGCCCTTCTAACCATGAATAGAGGAAGGGTTGAAGAAAACAAGGTGGCAACCTTTTCTGCTGGAATGGTGTAACCATCATTATTTCGAGGATGTTCCTCAAACAAGAAAATATCTCAGAATAGCCCTAAAGAAGGAAGAAACTGTGGAGTATAACAAAAGAAAGAACCCAACAATCATCCTTCATGCATTTGGGAAGAGTCGGGACAAGCTGATACCTATACAAAAGCTTAACAAAAGGGCATGAAATGAAAATTCTTAGACCTGTCTTTAGAGTTTCATCGTATATAGCGAGATTCTTCTTGGATGATGTCACCCGCTCAGAAGGGCCAGGGAACTCCAGAGTGAAGCCTTGATGGGTGTGGTACTTAGAACAAATCCTCTCCAAGTCGACCTACCCAAGTATGCTCTTTTCAACAAATGGAGCAAAACTGGTTGTTAAAAGAAGATCCTCCAAGCCCTCAGAAGCTCGATCAAACGAGCATTAAGCCATAGGCTCATTGTTTGGCAACCTCTCTGTTATCTATCTCGACACTTTTTCGAGACAAGAAATGAAAGAAAAGAAGAGAAAAGGGCAGAACAAAGAGAAGGAACCAGAATACAAGATTGGAGATGCATACCGAAAGCTTAAGGAAAAGAAGAAAATAGAAGAATTAATGAATGTCGACGGTGATGACAAAGGAAAACCCTGGTCAAGAATGGAGAAGAGAAAAGATTTCAGGGTGGAGTGTGGGTTCATCCTTGGTCATTCTCAAGATGACTGGTTGCATAAACTTTGAAACCAAGACGAAGCACAAACTGTAGACATTATATAGAGACTCAAATGGTTTAGATCAATGCAGGCATTCGAGCAAACGATCTGATCTCGAACATGTGTTAATTAGACATTCGATTTCGAACCATCGCCAGGATTGCTACTAGCAAAACATCCAATTGTCGTCCTAAAAATTTTACCACTAATGATACCACTTGGGAAAGGACAAATGCAAGCACACAATCATAAATATAGTCTCTAGAAGATTTTTGAATCAAGCAAGATAGCCCCAACTGATCGGCTTTGCAGCTTTCTTGATTGATCGGTTTTGCTCGAGGAAAACCACTTCCTTCACCCAAGCCAATCATGTTACCTTGGCCTTGGAAGTGGGAGGAAAGTGAGATGCCTTGGAACTGACCTTTGCTGATGAGGTAAACGAACTAATGAAAGCTAGCAATCTAGCTATGAGCCGACTATTCAAGGGTTGCCACATAGCTGATCCAAAAGGTTTGTAGAGAGTCCTATGCCTTTGAAACTCTCTCCTTAGCTGGCAATAACTCAGCTATGATCGTTAACTATTTTGTAGCAAACGTGATACCTAAGCAAATCTCCATGATCGAGAAGCATGGGTATGTTTCATGAGTGAGATACGTGGTTTGTTATCTTATCTACCAGCATATAGTTCCAAACTATGTCGCAGTGGGCTCCATCCTATGCGTATATATTGTGTGTCCTAAGGTTCTCTAAGTAAGTTCTCTTTCAACTCTCTTATGTTACCTCTTTGCTCCTCTCAGACCTCATGTTCTCTGAAAATCATGTTTGACTTAGATATCGGAGAATCCTCTGTCGGACACACTTTGATTGGTGAACTTCTTTGTTTCTTCTATTTTAGGTTGGAGCCAGTGTTGGAGCATAGGTCGAAGTCGTTCCTCTACCATCCAATGCCAACTCGTGGATGCTTAGCATCAACATTACCGCTGATCGAGTGCAGCAGTTAGCAAACCATCACCACAGAGGCGTGCAACAACCCCATTCAATTTTTTTAATTTGGACTGTAGACAAGCGGAGATCTCCAACGATCTCATATGCTGGATAAGGAACAACTAGATATGTCTTTATTAATTCTAAATGATGTTTCATGCTATTATTAAGTGCATATCTTCGAATAAATCAGTGCAATTGTTTGGAAAATTGTTTGTCATTACAATTCCATAACTATGGCAAATGAAAATTTTTCTAATAGTTGTTATGGCACTTCAAAGCTAAAAAAATTATTGAGATATAAACACATGCAATGATGGCCTAAGGCATAAGGAAATGTATATAAAAAAATCCAAATGGATTAAGGGAAAAGAAAAGAAGGAAGGAAAGAATATACGAAAAAAAAACACTTGAAAAACTAAGCAAGCAAATGACTAGAAAAGTTAGAAATATAAGAGACTAGATATAAAGGACCAAAAATTATTTGAAAAAATCATAAGTATATGATAGCTGAATCAACTGACTTATACTATTGGAACTTGCAGGGCAGAAAAAAGACAAATATAATGTTTCTTTGACGCTAATGCTTTTAATAGATGAAATATGAAGATAATGTCATTTTTTTTTTACTATATAAGAACACTCAGGATTATGATAAATAATTCTTATATCAACAAAAGGATTATGATAAATAAATATAACAGCTATTTACAAACTCAATGATTATTGTGCGTTCTCACAATATATTTATTTATTATTTGTTTGTTTATTTTTACATGCTTAAACCCATTTAAAATGTTGAATACATAATAAAAGAAAGATGAAAAAACAAAGAAAGAAAGAGAACAGGAACAGATGGAAAGGGGGGAAAATAAAGAGAAAGAAAGAAGAAAATTAAATCTCAAATAAATAATTTGATTTGGAAGGGCCCAACGGGTTCGAATCGTGACCTATTGATGTATAGTCAATTGCGCCATCACTGAGCTATGGACTCAAAATCAAATATTAAGTTTTAAACAATTTTATCTTCAAAATTCTATTTCTAATTTGATTGCAACTCACAGCATTGTGAGAAATCAAAAACAATTCAAAATAGATCAAGTTATATGCCAAATGGATCATGACACCACTTACGGTAATGCAATACCTCCTCCCTCTATCTCTCCTCTCTTTTAGAATCATGATAACCTGTCCACCACTAATCCAATAAGTTCACCACTTGTAACGACGCCAAGACAATGGTCCATTACTTGAATTAATCAAGTCCAGATCAATTTGAAAAATTGGCAGCTATATGTTTTGGTGGATAGGTTGATTTGGCCATTCTTCTTTTACCTTTTAAACTCCCATCAAAGTGAATTTTAATCAAGTTTGAATTGCATAATGTAAACCAGAATATATTCGGCTCCGATATAGTGTTTAGATCCTAGTCCAACTCGCTTCAGATAAGGAAGCTTTGCTTAAAACCTTAGGCCCGGAAATGTCAATGGAGACATCAGATATATTTAATGATACTTTGTTGCTTTTGAATCTAAGTTGATATTTAATAACACTGAAATTAATCCTCTATTTAATAACACTGAAAACATACAACACATACTGTTTAATTATCCTTTTGCTAAAGATATCTGGACAAAACTTCTGTCTTTATCATGTAAGCAATGGCCCATACCCTTGAGCTATATTTTGGCCAATTGGAGATAGATAATATTGTCAAATGCATCTGTTCAACTTTGATCAACTTCATTTTTGAAGAAAAGTAGATTGAAAATCTTCACTTTTTTAGAGATGTCTCTTTCAAACAATTCTGGCCATAGGAGATGATATAGTGTAGATTTGATGACCACCAAAATCGCAATACCAACTTAGCCGACCTATAGCTAGGTAACACGTGGTGTGCACAATCAACAACTGAGTGAACCTCCAAACAAATAGCATGAGCAATTACAACTCACCACAATTTTGGGACACAATAGAAGGAAGGCATAACTATCTAAGATGATATATAGATAAGGAAAAGAGGGCTAACTCATCCAGAATCATGCGGCGAAATCATGATGGACTCTTGTCCTTCTCTCTATATAAATACATTTTTGGTTTTCATTAATTGGATTAGAAAGAAATATAAGGTAAGTGCACTGCTATTGTATTAACTAAGCACATCGTCTTTCTCTTTCTTTTTTTCTTTCTTTTTTGACTGGACCAACATGGAGTCTCAAATGACCCATGGAAACTCAATATATTATTTTCAATTATTGGGTTGTTCTAGGTGTTTTCTACCCCTTTGTACTTTTGTTTTCGTTCACATGATCTAAATGTTGAAATCTATTCTTCCTCTTCTTACTTTTTTTTTTTCTTTTTTAATCTCCTCATTCTTTACCTCGTTTACTATTTGTATGTGTGTGTTTCTTTTTTTTTTTTTTTGGTACATCGGCTACTCACACACAACGGGTATGAGTATAGTCCATAAAGTCAGATATGTGTGTTTTCTTTATTGACCTTCTTTTATCTTTTCATATTTTTAATAAAAGTGAGTTTGTTTAATTGCTAGTCTTTTGTCGAAGAAGCCTAGTCGGCTCCATTTTCTGAAGGTATAACTTAACTTCGCAGGCGTGTGCAGACTATCTAAAATTTATAGGTTGCAATTTATGTCAGTTGTACATACTGATTCCAATTGCGTACTAGGAGGATAAATTGGATCAAACTTAACCCACTGGCACTAAACTGATGACCCAATTGGCGCTTGCTCTAGACACAAAGATGTCTTGCAGGTTCTTATAGTTTGCTTGCAGTGCCTTTAGATGAGGATGTAGATCAAATTGAATGACATGGTGATTTAAGTCCAATCTTCATGATCAATGTTTTTGTGTGAATCGAGGCAGACGTGTATCGTTAGAGCCATTTGCGATGGAATGCACATTTCATTAACATTCGGCAGGCACTTTCCTCTATTGAGCACACGAAAAGAATCCTAAAGAGCTAGAGGCCTACAGAATTCTTTAGAATCTTATGGAATTGGCTGGAAACTAGATATTTATACAATGTTCCTAGACTTCCCTAGTATGGAGGTAGGAGAGTTTTAGAGAGTGATCTAGAATATTCCTGACCACTAGATTGGTGACACTAGTAAATAATCCTAGCTACTCATTGTGCCTAGAGTTGCCTATGAAATGAGAAGAAGCCTTATTTGGCAAAACCACCCAAGCAAAGATCCAAGCAAAGTATTTCATTCATCCAAACTTTTTTGTATGATCGCCGTCACTTTCTGTTGCCCAGCTATGTAACCCAAGAGGGTAGGGAATTGGGCTTTTCGAAAACTTTAAGTGAAATGCAGCGGAATAAAACCCGATGAGTGAATGTATGTTGCGAAAGTAAATATGCAAGTGATCAACGCAAACAATTTATGCAGCATAAACATAACAAAAATTATAGTGGTTCGGTGCAAATCCTGCATCAATATCCACTCCCCAAGACTCCCTTCTGGAAAATTTTCACTATAATCTTTCCAAGTCTATAGTCTGATTGTTTTATTCGGTTCACAATCAATCCAGTTGATATTCACTAACAATCAACCAAAACTACCACCGAGCCTATCCCTAGGATTAATACAATTCAATTTAAAGTTTGGATGGACTTTTCTCCAAGTTTCAGTTCCTAAAACTTATCACAATAGAGTATAAAGAATAATATGTAAACACAATAAAATACTGCTTCTTACAGATAAATAATATGAATAAATGGAGTTTTGAATCAGTTGGTTTTTCTTGATTCATTCTATTTCTCATCTTGTTTTGTTTTTTTGGTGTTCTTATGCATTTATATCACTTAGGAGTGGTTGGAAGACTCTTCTAGTTGTTAAAAAGCTCGAAAAAGTTGTTGTGAGATAAAAACGATCGTTCTGAAAGAGCCATTATTATTGTCAAGTGTAGAGGAGTCAGTTTGACGTTTTCAGGAGTCGACTTGTGGTCTTTAAGGGTCGACTCGAACTTGTTGTTTTTACTGCATTCTGTCTTTCTTCTGCGACCACTATGGACTCGACTCTTTTGGTTTAGTGGTTGACTCATCCAGTGACAGAGGTCAACTTGTTATTTTCATAGGTTGACTCTCTGATAGACTGAATTTTACTGCTCTCTTTTTTTCTCTATGGTCATTTAAGGGTTGACTCGCATGCTTCTAGGCTCGACTCTTGTCTGATTAGAGTCAGCTCATATTCTTCATGGGTCGACTCGCCAATATGATGAAATTTACAGCTCTTTTTTTCTTTGTGGCCATTTAAGAGTTGACTCGCTTGCTTCTAGGGTCGACTCTTGAAATAGCTTAAGTTGGAATTTTTTGTATTTGCATGTGAGCATTCAAGGGTTGTTTAAAGGCTTTTTTGGAGTTGAGTTTCTTTGTATACAACTTTGGATAATTAGGACTCATTTGGTTTGCGGAAGAAGGAAGAAAAGTATGGTCAATGAAGAACAAAGAAATATCTTTTGTTTGGTTGGAGTATTCAAAGAAGAAAGATGGAAAAGTAGCATTGCTATGGGAATAAGATTGTCATGTTTTATGGGAAGGAAAAACCCATAGGAGACATAGGAATGGTATTTTCCCACTAGTTGAAAATGGGGCCTCTTTTTTTCCAAGAGTACCTTTAAGCCATCAAAATTCATAGGTAAGGCATTTTCCTTTATTAAAGGTATAATTGGTATTTCATACAACTTTCTCAGAAAAGTAGATGCTCAAACAAACATGAGCCACTCTGTGATATGCCACTTTTTCATAATCAATCAAACATGCTAAAATCATTTTTTCAAGTATCATATTTCTAAAAATCATCTTCCAAGAAAAAATATTCCAACGAGGAATTTTTTTTTTTGCGAACCAAATGAGTCTTTAAACTTTATTTGTGAGTTATTGAAGGCTTTATTCTTGGCTTTCTACAAACATTCAAGCATATTCAAGGCAACTGATTAGTAAACTTTTTACTCAAAAATTTTGCATCATCAAAATCAAATCTTTAGGGCCAACAATTTCGAAATGTTCTAGGTTGTGCTTTTTGAATTGTAGGCTGATTTAAAGGTAATTATGGATAAGCAAAGCTTCTAGGTGTTGTAAGAATACTTGAGAAATTGCAAGCTTGCGACACATTGGATGTGCATCAGGAGATCATGTAGATTCTTGCAATTGCAAGAACTAGCATCATTGAGCACAACCCAATTGGATCAATTGAACCTCCGAGAGATATATCTCATCCACAAGTTTATGACGTTGCATCCATTGATGAATAGAAGTGGTAGGGACCCTCCTTTGTAGTATTCGGCCTTCATCAGTAACCACTATTATATATCATATTGGAGCAGTCGAAAATAGACCCAATTCATAAAAAGGGTGACTACCAACACTAGATTTGCCCTTTGAGGAACCATTGCATTCTTCTTGCTGTTGCATGCCATGGAATTGGAAAAACAACCTTAGCCTTCCATCGTACATTATCTTTTTATTTAGTAGGGGTCAATGAACTAGATACATACAACTAGCACTTCATTTAGGTCAGTTCCCCACCACACGTTCCACCACTCTTGTGATCAATTAGTACATGAACCTGAACATAAAGTAAAAACACGTACAATGAACTGAAAGGAAATTAAAATAAAAAACACCTTCCACTTATTTACGATAATTCTACCCACTATATATATATATATATATATATAATCTGTGGCCATTCTTATTAGTTATTACCACCATATCTATAAAAAAATAAAATTCAGAAGAAGTGCATCGATCAAGATCACCTTCCAAAAGACCCAAAGATTAATCCTACATAGCACCACCCATCCTCAACAGAGACCTCCACATCCTCCCCATCTCATAGAAGACATCCTCCGCTGGAAGCTCAAACCGGCAGCAAGGGCAGGTGTTCCTGTTCGTCAGCCACCCCAGCACACAACCCCAGTGGAACCAATGCCCGCACGGCAGCTCGCACACGTCCCTCCCCACCTCCATCTCCTCCTTGCAAATCACGCACTCCCTCCCCCGGCTCCTGCACTCCACCGACGGCAGCGCCACCACCGCCGCCACGGCCGCAGCCACTTCCGCCCCCACCTTTCTCCCCTCCCCCGACACCACCTCGAACAACCGCCGGCATTTGGCCGCGGCGTCGACGTAGTGGCCGAGGACTGCCCACCCGCCGGCCCCGAGCCCGGCCGGGCTCAGCGCGGAGGAGACGGCGTGCTCGGCGATCCTCGCGTGCCAGTCGGGGTGGGGTCGGTCGGAGTCGTAGGCGTCGCACATGGCCTGGAGGAGGAGAGCGGCGTCGAGGTCCCGGAGGCGTAGGCGGTGGGCGGCGGCGGCTGCTGCGGTGCCGGAGAGGGAGGGGAGGAGGGAGTGGAGGTGGCGGAGGAGGAGGCGTGCGAGGAGGAGGGTCTTCTCGGGGAGGGAGAGGGAGTGGAGGTGGGCGAGGGCGCGGGAGAAGTGGAGGGGGGAGAGGAGGAGGAGGGAGAGCCGACGCCGCTGGAGGCGAAGATCAGCGTCTAGGGCGCGGGTGAGATCCGAGAAGGCGCTCGCGGGGAGGTGGAGGAGGGCGGCCATTACGGCTTCGCCCGAGGAGGCGGAGGGGGAGGAGTCCATGGGAATTGGAGAGGACTTGGAGAAAGAAGGGGCGTGGAGTGGGGTGGGGTTGGTCTTAAGAGGATGTGGGATCATGGGAGGGTGACGTATTTGGACGTGTCGTTTGGACGAATGACAGATAGGTCCGCTACGGTGTGAGAGGACTTATGGCATCTGCCTTCTTGGATTTTTTTTTTTTTTTTTTTTTTTTCAAGTGACCATTGCATTATCATGTGCTTGTTTAGCATGTGGGTGAATGGGACCGGAATAAGTGGAAAGGGTACGTGATAAAGAGCTAGAAGACACGATCGTGAAATATTCGAAATTAGATTATTTCAAGATATGTTTTTTAATTATGTTTTTTTTCGTTTTTTCAAAATTTTGTCTCATAAAAATAGATTTTTTCAGCAAAAAAAAAAAAAAGAAGATTTGTCTCAACATCAAATCATAGTGCCAACTATAGCTTTGACTTGATCGCTTCGAACAAATCCAGGTAAGCTGATGGGCTGCACCAAATATTCATGCTGATATAAAACTTTTATATTGGCCACAAAAGTCATGATTTTTTATGTTAAAAGTCATAACTTGATTTGGCTAAGAAGATCTCAACCGGAACTACCATAACTTTGGCAACAATGTTTATGCATGATGGTTACTGCAAAAACCTTTTCCAATGGCCTTAGCTCCAGTAGCAACAAACAAAACAAATTTCATACATATCTACAATTTATTTTTTGAGTGATCTATAATAATATTATAACAAAGCATCATTTTATGGTTATAGTTCCACATCCTTGTAATGTCCTGGATAGATTAAGAATTAATATTCACCAAGTTATTGGAAATTCTCAGATTGTTCTTAATCACCTCATAAGTTCAGTGATTCTCCAATAATTTTTTGTAGTTAAATTAATTAAGAGTTGTTCCATGCTTCATGAAATCTTTGATTTATGTATGATTTATTGCCAGCATATTGAGAAACTTTTATAAGTTGATTATATATTTACATCCTAATAACAAGATCAAATATTGGCTATGTGCTTGCATTATTGACGTTTTATTGCTCTTCAAAAATTAAAAAAAAAGAAACGAGGAAGGGCTTGAACCTTCAATCTTGTGGTTAACAGCCACACGCTCTAACCAACTGATCTACTCTAGCAACAGTCTTGAGAAGCCAAATGCGCCTTAATAACAATAGCTTATGTATTTTCAACCCATGCCAAAATAACATGAAATACTATGAAAGAAGATATTTGTAATGACACCCCTTCCACAAAAATGATTCAATGGATCTAAGGAAAGGTAGGATGATTAAATAGTCTGATGCCATTTGGATTGAATTTTCAAATAATAATGTACCCTTGTGTATGAATGCATGATAGATAATCAAATCCATGGGGGATGTATGATGCACATCAAGCAAAAAATTACACCATTAAATTAAAAAAAGAAAGCTAAAATACAGAAATAATTATAAAAGAAAATTTATAATAGTAAACTTTAAAAGAAGTTAAATGAATGATGCCATTTTAGTCATTTTCCACATATTCTTTATCATTTTTTTGAGTAGTTACACTTCTTTAATATAATTATTCCTCATCCGATTGTTATTGATTATACAACACATTCACTATAGATTCTTGTTTTGCTATGTCATTCCCATGCATTTGATGATTTTTTTTATTTTTTAATAGTTTGAATAAATCAGAACATGTCAAGTTGTCAAGAATGAAAACTGGGAATAGCTTTTCTATTTCTAGAATTCATTACGAAGAAGGATATTTTTCCTTTTGTTGAAAATGGAGCAAATCTTGTAGCATACAATATAATATCTATTAATATATTAATATTGATGTTATATAATATTTGCATTAGTATAGTAATATTTCTACTAATGTTGGTATTAAAATTACTATTATATTAATGCTAGTATAAGACTAATATTATAATATTGAAATTACAAATATTACACAAATTATTATCAATATTAATGTATATTATGTTATAATATTAATATTAGTATTATGAAGATTACAACAATAACATAACATGAACAATATATAGTGATATGATCTCAATATTAATACTGGATATTAGTAATGTTTCAAAATATTATTTATACTACTAATTATAATAGATAGAAAATTTTTCTTCTATTGTTACTCATGCACATATCCAATATGAGCAAAGTAGTAAGTCGAGCCCTATTTTGGGTAGCTGAATATAATTTTTAACTCTCTTTATGGAACCCAATGTCTTGTAATCAACATTTTCCTATCCATATAAGTCACTAATTATGATATTAGGTTGTAATAGAAAATTACTACTCATCAATTCCCACCTTCCGTTCCCGCTTAAAACAAAGCCTTGGCGATAGTATTATATATGTTATAGGCGTCAAAATTTGCCGATTCTTTGAAAATATGCTGCAAGCTTTTTCTTTCTTCATTTAATCATTACATTATATTGCAGTTTAGAAATGGTTCTACATATCTTTGTTTTTATTTCCATATGAAATTGACTTTAAAAGATAATGAATATAAATAAAATTGATTTCTAGTCAAAAATGAAGGATTGGTAATTATTTATTTAGTTACTAAATTCATTCAGATGCAGGTTTTTTTTTTTTTTTTGCTGCTTAGGAAAAGGAAAGAGGGGGGGTGAGGAAGACCTCACCCGTGTAGCAACCTCTACTGAGCCCCCTTTCCACTGGAGAATGTTCGATACGGGTAGACAAATTTTACTCATATTTTTTCCATTTGTGGGAGAGCCCCACTAACGTGGCAGCTCCTTCCACGTGTGAGTATGTCACACCAGCACCACCTAAGTACCGGCAGACTAGATAGGCGACTCCACTGGACAAACCAGACTGGGGCATTCGGTGGAATCTTAGCCTCGTTCCAACCGTGCTACCACTTTAGTGATCTAGATGCAGGTATTGGATACCATGAATGATACCTTTGGGTTCATGGACCAGATCGCATAGTCTGAAGCAAATTAGGCATGGAATTGGATCATTGCCTGCAACCATTTCCCGACCTGCATTATTGATCACACACGTCCATTCTTTCAGACAATATTATGTCTGAGAACGAAGTTGCCATTTTACTAAACTACAAGGACAGATGAGTCAGTCTATCTATCAAGAAAGGGACGCGGACTTAGAAAGTGGGGAGGGTGTGTAGATGTGTCCACTTCTGGGTGTCAGGTTGGGGCACGTCAGGCTTCGATCGTCGTTTTCTCCTTTGCTCCCCCCATGCACCGTTTGCCGTCGTGGGAATGGACGGTGCTTCATGTGGCAGCGTCCCCACCCAAGCATATAGTCAATATACTAAGCGAGATCTCCTTACCTTCGTGATGGCTTACCCTCCCTTCTCGCCAATCCATGCACAAGAAACGCGGATCTTTTGTCAGTAAAAAGGCTGAGTCTTCTTCAAGCTTTTCGTACCTTGGATTTCAGTGTGACACGAGATTCGGCGGCGGTCAGAGGTCGCCTAAACAGGAGCGAGTAATCGTATCCGCACTCCGGTACTTCAATAATGAAGTGCTGCTCTGCCACGCTGAACTGTGCATGCCTTCTGTGGTCCATAAAATTCTGCTTCCGTTCTATCTTTTATATAAGAAAATAATTTCTCCTTAGCTGCCTCCATTTCCTATTCCAGTCTTGATTTCCTTTTCGGATGTATGATCTCACCCATTCAAGTGTTGATTATATATGAAGTCAAATTTCTTGTTGTTGTACGATTAACTCGGGGTGGTGAATGTTGGGCATGAAGAATTTACTGGAATTGCAAGCTTGGAACTCTATATCAACCTATAAATCAGATCTTAGATCTTGGTTGCAACAAATCAGCCCTTGAAAGGTGCAGTCGAAGCAAGTTCGATGCCGGGTTAACTGTCGACCTAAATCCAATCCAACAATCAAAATATCTAACATTACTGCAATTAGAGGTACTTCCAAACCCAACCACATTCTAAAGGAGTACACCAAAACTTGCATCTCAGAAAAAATTGGGTTGGTTAAGCTACAGCTTTTTGGGTCTGGTTGTCTAAGATTGTATCATAAGATGATGTTAACAATAAATAAATTACACTTTAAAATAGGCCAAACTTGAGTTCTAACTCCTAATATTGAAATACATGATAGGTTTGTCTTGGCCTAATTGTTAGCTGTATAATAAAATTTGACATTGGTCTGATTTGCAAAGCCTCTAACCTACACTTTCCAACTTAACCTTAATAAAATTTGACAGTGGTCTGAAGGCGTGGTTGAAGGATGTTTTTCTTATTGGAGTACGATGGGTGGTTTGGTATGCCCAAAGGATACTGTGGAGCTCATTTGCTTAGAGTCCCTTTGCTCCATCTAGCTGTGTCTTCAGATCTTGCTAGATAGTCCTGTTGGTCACCTCGCCTTTCCTATTGGCTTGAGGATGTCCGACTGAGGTGATCCGATGATCTACGTAAAGATCGATACAGAATTTTCTGAAGCAGGCATTATCGAACTACCTTCCATTGTTATTTATAATGGCCCGAGGAAGCCCAAACCGTCATATGATGAATTTCCAAATGAAGTCTCGAGCGTTGTTCTCGATGATCCGCACTAATAGTTTGGCTTCGACTCACTTGGTGATGTAGTCGATGGACACTATTAAAAACTTTCTCTACCCGATTGCTTGCGGAAATGGTCGAGGATGTCGATCCCCTACTGAACGAAAGGCAAAGAAATGCTGATTGGTGTGAGAGGGGCGTTAGCTACTATTGAATGTTTACATGCAACTGGCATTGGTCCCACCTCCTCATGAAGTCAACTGCATCCTTTTGGGTAGTCGACCGGTAGTAATCTTGTTGTAGGACCTTGTAAGCTAATGTTCTGCCCACCAAGTAGTTTCCACAAATTCTTCTATAGACTTTCCGAAGTGCATATTAAGTCTTGAAAGGTCAGAGACATCGAAGGAGAGGTAGGGTACGTGAATGTCTCTTGTAGAGCTTCTGCTCCAAAAGGATACAATATATAGATTGACTCTTGAGCCTCCGAGCTTCCTTTCTATCCTCAGAAAGTCAATGAGAGTATTGATCCAGCTTAGCTTGAAATCAACCTGCAGAACTAGGGATGGCTCTCCTCGATGCTCGGCCTGTTGAACACTTCAAGGTAGACCGTCTTCTAAAGATTAGCACATTATGAGGTAACGAGCTTTGGAAGTAGCTTGGCTCTAGCATCCTTTAACCTAGGAATTTGTAGAACCTCGAATTCCTTAAAGGCGAGGATTTGTCCTTGATATTTTGAAGGTACTTTGCCATCATAGGGACCCTTGCTTCTAAGTCTCCAATGGACCTATCTGACGTCCAACTGGGAGTCGCTAAGAGCTTTCAAGCGATAAACTTCATGTTCTTGAGAAAATTTGAGGCCGGTGAGAAGGGCCTCATAGTCGATTTCACTGTTGCATGGCTTGAAGCCAAAATGCAAAGCATACTCCGCCATGACTCCATTCAAGCTGGTAAGGATAAACAAGACTTTGCTTCTAGTCGGGTTGGAGGATCTATCAATGTGAAGCATCCACAAATTTTCTTGCTTATGCTCGTTTGGTTTCATGCTGACATCCGCATCTTCGAAAACTATGCACTCCATGAGAAAGTTGGCCAGCATTTATGCTTTGTTGGCTGGTTGAGGTTGATAGTGAATGTCAAATTCTTCTATCTTGATTGCCTATTTAGTTAGCCTTCCTAATGTATATAGCCTCTGTAGGATTTGCCTCAATGGTTGGTTGGTCAACAAGGTGATGGAATAGGCTTGAACGTTAGGCCAAGGTCTCCTAGCTGAGGGGATGCGAACATAGGCTATCCTTTTGAGCTTAGGGTATCTTTTCTCAGCATCTCAAAGGACTCAATTTAGGTAATAGATTGGCCTCTGCTCTCCATCTTCTTCTTGGACAAGGTTCGAGCTTAGTACCAAGAGGGGCACGACCAGATAGAAGTAAAACATCTCCTCCAAGCATGGTTGGGTGAATAGTGGTGGCGAGTTGAGGTGTTCTCTGAGCTAGTCGAAGATGGCTTGACACTCTTCGAACCACTTGAAATTCTTGATCCGCCTCAATGCTTTGAAGAAGGGTAGACATCTCTCTATTAATGTTGCCACAAATCTACTAAACACTATGATGTGACTTGCCAAGCGATATACCTCCTTCTTAGTCCTTAGCGGCGTCATTTCTAGCACATCACAAATTTTCTCCAGATTGGACTCAATCCCGCACTATATCACCATAAATCCAAGAAAGTTTCTCTGGATAACTCTAAAGGAATGCTTGCTCGAATTAAGGTTCATATGATACTTCCTCAGGATTCTGAATATCTCCTCGAGGTCGGTTGCAAGATGCTCATCTTGCTTGCTTTTGACTAGTATGTCATGATTGTACACCTTCATATTGAGGTTAATGTGATCCTTGAAGATTTTGTTGATGATGCACTAGTAGGTGGCTCCTATATTCTTCATATTGAAATTCATGACTTTATCGAAATACAACACTTTTTGGTGATAAAGGAGGTCTTTTCCTCATCCTTAAGCACCATCCAGATCTAGTTACATTCTGAGAATGCATCCATGAAGCTTAGCAATAAGAAGCTATCCTTGGAACATGCTTTATTGAGGTCCGTGAAGTTGATGCACAGTCGCCACTTTCTGTTAGCTTTCTTCATTAGGATGACATTGGCTAGCTAGTCGGAGTAGTCAACTTTACATATAAAACCTACTTTGAGGAGCTTGTCCACCTTCTCGTCAATGACATGTTACCTCTCCAGGTGAAACTCCTTTTCTTCTACCATATAGCTTAGGGAGTTGGGTCCATGCCTCAACCTGTGAACACTAACACTAAGGTTTATACCTAGCATGTCAGAGGCTGACTAGAAAAAGATATCAACATTAGCCCAAAGAAAGTCCATTAGCCAAGCTTTGGCTACTTCATCGAGGTGCATCTTGATCTGCACATTTTTGGTTAGGTCTGCGTCATCGAGGGTGACTGGAAGGAGTTCGTCAACCGAATCCCCATACTGTTGCCTCTGCTCGTTTCGAGCGTAAGGCAACGATAGGTACGTAGAATCTCCATAGGCCTCTTTTCCTCGAAGCATGGTGATGTAATAGCACTACCAGGCTAGTGCTTGGTCACCTTAAACTTCTCCTATGCGATTCTCGGTTGGAAAGCTCATTAGCAAGCGGTGGGTGGAGACTAGAGTGCGCAGAGTATTTAACCTAGACTGCCACAAAATAGCATTGTCGGTCAAGGGGACCTTGAAGATTAGAAAGTTAAGCAATATTGTGGCCTACCTCAATGCTTGCCCCTCAATGACTCGAAGGGAAATGATGTCTTCCACAAGGATTAGATCTCCTAAGAAGTCGATCAAAGGATAGTTGATCTTTCTCAGCCAATCAAATAGTAAATTCATTTTTTCAAAAAGCTTCATAAAATAAGATATATGAAGCTTCTATTATCTACTAAAATTCATCTTACATCAAACTTAGCAATAGTAAGAAAATCTATAATAGCATCATCATGAGGAATCTACATATCTTTAGTATTAGTATTTGAGAAGGAGATAACCTCATCCATACTCTGCCTCTTCGACATCGAGCTTTGTGTCTGAGTTGCCCGAGCATAGGTCCTTTATGCAAACAAGCTTTTTTAGCCAATTGCCAGTCCACTTGAGTTGGTATTGATAACCCCTGCAATCAACCAGTTGTCGATCTACAACTTGGGAGTTGGCTACCCCTACAGTATTGGCTTGGTCCATGGGTTGTCGATGCACTCACCGATATACCTTATTGGATGAGGGCCTCAATCTCATTCTTGAGTTGCATACAGTCCTTAGTGTCATGCCCATAATCTAGATGGAACTTGTAGAATTTGTCTATGTCCTTCCGGGCTCCTGGCTTCATCTTTCAAGGCTATTTCATATAGCTTTGATTCTAGATCTCCATGAGGATGTGTCCTTGGGAGGCATTGAGAGACGTATTTCTCCCTAACCTTCAAGGTGGACTCTTCGATCCGTAGTACTCTCCTCATTCTTCTTCGGCTTTTTGCTGAGCTCTTCTTGGTCCACCTGAGCCCATTTATTCTTCTTTTTCTTGTCAGGTCTATCCCTAGCTGAAGCTCGTTGAGCTACTATGGCCTCTTTAACATTGATGTACTTGTCGGCCCTGGCTAGGAGCTCAATATAATCCCTTAAGAACATGTTCTCCAAAGAAAAAAGGAAACAAGATGTCTTAGTATGCTCTTAATGGCATATATGATCCCAAATGGTTTAGGTCGCAGATCCCTGGCGTAGTCGCATTGAAGCAGCTGACATATTCCCAGAGAACTCATCCTCCTGCTACTTGATGGTGAAGAGGCTATCTAAGCAAATTAGCCATTCGGCCTGCGAGCACATCTTCACTTGGGAGCATAATATTTGGGAGCTCTATATTATGCACCAATCGGAGATAATATAGTAATTACCACCAAAAAGAAAAGTGTTTTGCTATGCGCTAGATATATTTTGTTTCACAAATCTAAGCATCTCCTCAAGGAGCTATGCTTGACTCTTTTTGGCTCACGACATATCCATAATTATGTCTTAGCCATCGCAAAGCAACATAACTAGTCGATTAGTGAATGCACATGATAGATGTGAAACAAAAAGATCTTCCTTTCACACGTATGCCTCTCAGTTTCAAAGAAATTACTTTCCTAGACATGTTCTATTAATTCACATCATTCATGGCTATAAGCAGAATGCTAAAGTAGTAAGCATTAATGCATCATTTTGTGACAGTTGAAAATCACATAGGGCACGAACTTAAGAAGTAGGGATTCATACCTTCACTTCCCGTACGTGTTGGTCAAATATCACATACAGTATGAATCATATGCTATAGTGGAGTTTTTTCCTAAGGGAGACCGTATGCCATTTTCTATTAAACTCCATATAGATCTTAGTTGATTTACTACCAAGCTTCAAGTCCTCTAAGTGCTCCCCTTTCTTAAGTGCCAAATTGAGATCTCATATCTAGCTTTATGGGTTCTATGGATGGTGGGACATCCATATCGGCCATTATACTAAAATTAAGGTGACATCTTGATCTATTGTCAAGGCAAATTTCAAGTTAAGCATTATGTCCCGTCATGACAGTATTTCACTTAAGTTGTTTCATCAGCGATTGCTTCTTATGCACTACAATAAAAAAATCAATTAGCGACAAAATATTTTGCGACTAAATACAATTTATCACAATAAGTACCATATGGCAATGAAATAAAAAGTTCGCCATGAAATATCTCTTGCTTAATAGTTTTGGTGATGAAATACTATTTCATTGCTATTTTTTGTCTCCAAACATGTGGCACCAAATCCTCCCACTCATTTATTTTGGTTCGAAATTTTTTAGTAACGATTTAAGATGTTTTTGCCACAAAATATTACTATTGCAAATACTAAGAATTTTAGTGATGATATACATGAGGAATTGCCTCAATCTTCTAAACCAACTGAGAGTGATACTTTATCTAGTGCATTAATTCCACAAAAACCCTAGTTACATACAAGGAACTATAAAAATATCGCATCATCATTTTCAGATTGAGAGGAAACTTTTATAATTGTTCCATAAGATGATGATGTTTGTAAAGCAGTAGAATAGGCTCTCTCATGCCTTGCCAAGAAAGAAAGGAGGAAAATAATGAAAGATGAAATGGAGTCAATGAGATCAAATCATATCTAGAACTTGGTTGATTGATTCAATTGGTTGACTAGGTGTGCCACTATCATTAGGATTTTCTATCTCATCCAGATGAATGTCCTTATCAACCACACTCCTAAGAAAGTCATTTTTCAAGAATATAACATCTTGTTATTCAAGTTTAGTTATAGTTTTATCTACCTCCTCGCCTATGAACACATACTTTTTAAAGTGTTGAGTATCTGATAAAGATACACTTCTTTCCTCTAAGATCCAACATTTCAAAGTTATGAAAAATATTGTGAACATAAGCAGCCAACCCCCAGGGTCGTAAATTACTCATGTCAAGCTTCCTGCCTATCTATAAATTATATTGTGTATAAGTGGCTGACTTGGGAGAGCACACGGTTAAGTGCATATGTAATAGTCCATAGGGCATACCCTCAATATGATAATGGTAGATTAGCTTGTTCCATCATTGACATAACCATTTCCAATATGATTCTATTCCTCCTTTTTGCAACACTATTTTGTTGTGGAGTTCCAAAAATGGTTAGATCTTTGATTTTTCTTCATCACAGAGCCCTTTAAATTGCTCGGACATATACTCATGCCCTTGGTCTACCGTTATTGCTATAATTCTTTTGTCTAACTGATTCTCAACCAACTTATATATTGTTTGAAGTAGTCTAATGCTTCAAACTAATGAGAAATTAGATAAACATGACCAAAGCATGTGTAATCTTCTATAAATATGATGAAATATGAGGCTTCATGCCTCGCCCCACATCCATTAGACAATAAATGTCAAAATGAACCAATTGCAATGGAATTTCAGCTCTAGTTTCTTTATCGAATGGTTTTAGTTGCTTTTCCTGCTAGACAAGATTTGCAAGTAGGAAAAATTAAAAAGTGAGCCTAATAGGCCTTCTCTGGCCAATCTATTCACTTTGTCTTGTCCAATATGGCATAGACTAGCATGTCAAATATTAGCACATATATTCATATTACTAGAAGATGTCATTAATGAAACACAACCATCATCATATGAATTGAACATATCATTGTCAATATCCAACACCATGAAACTGTCCACTAGACAACCATAGTCAAATTAATCTATTCCCAAATAAACATTAACATAATTATCATGAAAATCTAATCCGTAACTAAGGCCTAGAAGGATGAAAATGGAGACCAAATTCGACCTTCTTCAAATGCACATAGGACATCATATAAGAATAGGTTTCAACCATGATGCAACTTCAACTTGCAAGTGCCAAGACCCTTGACTTTGACTCTAGTAGTGTTTTTTCCCACATTTATCCATCTCGTTCCAAGTTGAATCCGACAATACTCCATGAACATTCCTCAATCTCTAGCTACATGGTCTGTGGCTCTTGAGTTTACAATCTACAAAAGATAAAATTAAATGAACAATACATAGCTAGCAATGTAAAAACAATTGGGAAGAGTGGAGTAGGGTAATACCATTTTACAAGCGAAGTGATCCAACTTGCTAAAGTTATCGCTGGTCATGTCTTTCTTACCACTACACTTACCCTCCTTGCACCGGTTGGTCTTGAAACTTCTTAGGCACCAGTCAAATCCCCTTTCCTTTCTTGAATATATGTAATGCTTGGCCTTGTATATGAAATATTAGAAACATTAAGCTGCCTATACTACTTGAGTGGTAAACCTATCTTATCATTCTCTTTTCTGTTTCATTTATGGGCTTCAATTCAAAGATAAACTAAAATGAGGTGCCATTAGTGGTTTTAGCGCAGTTGCCTTGCTCATACCAAACTCATGAAGTAACTTCTCAAGAAATCCCCTTTATGAAAGCGATCATGTGTTGTTTTGTTGATATTATTGAATCTCCATGCTATGTACTTGTGACAGTCCAAAATCCTTGACCTGAAAATTGTTGCTTAATTCTACTGTTAGCCCATCAATCTTAGTGTTATTCTTGTTTATTATGAGCATAAACACAACTCAAGAATATACCAACAACTTAAGTGGTTCACCTATTATAGAGCTACCTTCATCATGAACATGGATGACACTGAACTCCACTATCAACATGAAACTACAAGTGCGTGTGGATGAGATTATTTCCTCTACAACCTGGATAAACCACCGGCATAATGAGATACTTCACTTGCTCCACCCTTCAAGACTAATAATTGTGATGATAAATCTCACAATCAAAACATCTTAGAAGCAACTCTAGTTATGTTTGGATGATAAGACTTGAGAAGGGAGTAAGCCTCCAGACCTGTTCTCTTCTTATCAAGAGAAGATGCCTTTGCTTTCTGACTTAGAACCTTGGTCTTAGTACGAAATATCTTTGAAAGCCTCTTATGAGGTTTTTTGCTATAGGTAATTCCTACTATTACCCCACTTATGCCCGAACTAACATGGGCCATGGAAACGGACCAAGTGAACTAATAGAAATCAATGCATTTTAACTGCTTTAATGACAACAGTTCCTATCTTTACTTCCAATCAAGATTATAAAACATCTCTTGTTCCATAAGATTATAACATGTCCCAGCCTCACCTCCATCTTGTCTCTAAATTGTTCCCGAACTCTTTTACCAAGACATCTGAAAAGGATAAGAGATGCTGCTCCTTCAGCCGCATTATAGAGGACACATTGTGATGGGGCATGCCAACATCTTTTGGTGAGATTCTCAGCGGTTGGAATTTTATTTATGGAGCAAGCAACAAAGGTATTGATTCTGTTCAGTATAAGAACTTCCATATCATGAGTATTCTACACTCAAGTTGCATTACAATATCACAGCGTGGGATGGGAAAAGAGTAGTGTCTTTGACTGAAACTATAGATCCTTGGGATTCAAGGGAGTGTCTTGTGGTCTGCCAGGCAGCTATCAGCAGCTAGGAGGATAGTATGTTTGCGTGTTCCCGAAGTGGATGGAAAGGGAACCGTATGAATATTTTAAGAAGCATCACGAACTTCACCTCGCACTTGCAAACTTCTCCATCCACATGTAAACCCTTCTTGATTGGGTAAACTTTACTCATTCACAATAATTCTTACATACATACA